>JAJKFI010000143.1:2381610-2415758 GCA_029204185.1 Lerista edwardsae
CTCTCTCTCTCTCTCTCTCTCTCTCTCTCTCTCTCTCTCTCTCTCTCCTCTCCCTCTCTAAATCTCAATCTCAATTCAAAATGACAAAACCGTTATTTCTCATGCAGATACACCAATGTGGCAGAACACTGGTCAGAGACACCTGGTCCCACAGATGACAGAGCAGGTGAATGGCCAGTCAAGGATTCCTTTGTCAGAAGATTCTCACCCAGAGTCATTTCAGGCAAAACAACAGTGACAGAACACCGTATAGTAAACAGACAGCCAAGTCGCAGCCTCACAGGTAGATGATGAATGCAGCGTGCTCCATCACCTGCTACACTGGAACTGACTCAAAGAGAGGAGTGACTCAAGTGTGCAGACTGGAGTGTTGCAAGGAGACACATCCTTGCATTGTGGCTTCTGAACATCTGCAGGAATGTCTGTGGTTGTTGCTTATATTAATCTGAATGCAGGTTGCTTATCCCTTATCCAGGCTGCTTGGGACAGATTTCGGATTTGTCTGGATTTTGGAATAATTGCATAAATATAATTAGAAATGCTTCCTCTTTTCACTGTTACCCATTTGGGTGTCTGCTGGCCTGTTTGACATGTTTCAACAATGTCTGTATAGGCACATGCCACAGACCAGAGAACAGAACTTATAGCCTGTACTATGAGCACAAGACTCTCTTTCTATAGAAAGTTTAAAAAAAGATGTCTGGATTTTGGATGTCCGAATAAGGAATGTCTGGATAAGAGATATGCAACTGCCATTAGCCCCTGACTCAGTGGTTCCCAAACTGTGGGTCAGGACCCACCAGTGGGTCAGAAGCCAATTTCAGATGGGTCGTGAAGCAGCCATATTGAAAATATGGGAAGATGGGATGCTGGAAAGGGGGTGGGCTGCGTGGTTGTTTTGATTGTGTTAATGTTGTAAATAGACTTTTTCCTTTCTGATTCACTTTGCTATTGGAAAATGGCTGAGAAATAACCCAATTAATTGCTGCATTATCAGGAAAACAGCAGGTTCTAACATCACAATGACGGCCATGACATCACTTCCCGTGGATGTTGGACAGATTGTCATTCTAAAAAGTGGATCCCAACACTAAAAAGTTTGAGAACCATTGCCCTAACTCCATTCTAGCAGTGTAGGAAAAAAAGAGAAAAGAGGTCACTCTAGGTTTGTAAAAATGCAACTATTACAAAGACACATGAGGTTTCCAGTATGTTCAGTTGTCTCTTCCAAAGGAAACTAATAATCACTGCCACATTATGGGGCAAGTGTAATTTGGCCTGCAGTTTGTTTCCTTTTATTTTTTATATAGCATTTCCCCCATTCTGTATGGTCCCTGTGCACCACTAAAAAAAAATCATGGGTCAAAATACATGTGCCCCATAATGTGTACTTTGGCCCTGAGCCTAGTAACACTGTCTCTGGTACTTCTTATAGTTTGGGAAAGTGGGAAGATGTAACGAATCTTTCTCTCTCTGTCTCTCACAGTGTCTGTTCCTCATTTGGAATAATGACTTGCCTCATAGAACAGTAGACAGAAGTCTACGCAATGCTGCTTCATACAAGAGAGCTTCTGGCTGTATTTTGGTGTGGAACAAGACATGAACTTGGGAATTACAGGTTCCCAAACAAGTGTTAGCCCAATGGGCCATCTTCTAGCTGCAGTGTCTGCCAGAGACATGGGGGTGGAAACTGAATTAAAATTCATCAGGGGTTAGCTCTCTCTTGGCATGGGCTGGGCCAGGGGAGGAACAGTCAGTGGAAGAAAGGTTAAACAGGCCTTTCACTGGCTAATTCCCACCTATAACTGTCCCCCATTAGCCTTGTGAAAGAAACACGGAGTCAGGAAGTATGTGTTCCTCCTGCCATCTAGTTCTACCCATTCAGTGCAATCCTATGCATGTTTTCTCAGAAGCACGTTCCCCTGTGTCAGTAGTGTCGCGAGGGGGCAAAACTGCAGGCACGGCCATGTGCCATGTAAGTGGCCCCTCCCACTTGCAGTAGGACTCATTCCAGGCAGAGAAGGCGCTCACCAAACAAAGCAGTGTCTCCTGCACATTGCTGTTGCTGCCCAGAATGGCTCCAGCAACAAGTGGTAGGGGAACGCTTACACAGGGTGTTGTGCAGCGGCGTCATGCTGCCGGAAAGCTGGGTGGGAGGAACGGGTGAGCGGCAGCCCGCCCGTTGCGTACCACTCCGTTTCGCCGTCTTCCCCGCCCCCGCGTTCCGGCAGCATGACGCCGCTGGTGTTGTGGATCCTGCAGTAGTTACTGTTTTGCCACCCAGCTACACTATTGCCTTGTGTTCAATGGGGTTTTTCTCCCTAGCAACTGTATTTAGGCCTTTGCCTCCTTGTGTAGAATAGTTTGTCCTTCGCTGTATAGGTACCTCACAACTTCCCTGAACACCTCATCTCATGACACTGATGAAGAAGGATCTGGTCACCTGACAAAACTCACACCAGGATAAACACTCTAATCCACTGGTTCTCGAACTTTTCAGTACCAGGACCCACTTTTTAGAATGATAATCTGCCCAGGACCCACCGGAAGTGATGTCATGGCCGGAAGTGCCATCATTGTGGCACCAGAGCCTGCTGCTTTCCTGAGAAGGCAGCAGTCTAAGTTGGGTTATTTCTCTGTCATTTTCCAATAGCAAAGTGAATCAGAAGAAGAAGAAGAAAGCCCTTTTCCCCCTGAAGATTGCTGTACCAAAGTGAAATCCTTCAAGGACGGTTTTTGTGTTTTAGCAACCAGTTGCTGTCGGCTCTAATTTTATTTTATTTTTATTTTTAAAAAGGACTGCATATCAAACTAGCCCCGCTTTCTTTTCGCAACTTCACAGGGTTGCTGAACCACACAGGCTGCTGGAGCACTGACAATAGCCATCCATTTGCATGAGCGAAGGCAGGACTTTGCACTTTGCAGATGACAGTGACAGATTGCCTGGCTAGTGCCCGTAAGCCTGCTGGGGGAGGGCTGCACAGCTCAAACCACACGGAGGGCCAACGTTATAGTGTGACTAACTCAAAAGGGCTGGGCTGCTACATGCACTGTGGGGAAGCCGTCTTGCTCTCATTTTAACCCGTTGTTTTCTTTCTCCCCCGCGCTCTATCCACACTCTTTTTCTCTACACGTGCGGGTCTCTCCTTGTCCCTCTCCACCCCACTTCCCGCTGTGTACCCTACTGCAGGGGTCTCCAAACTTTTCAGTACGAGGGCCACATTGTATATTTTACAATTTAAAAAATCCGTTTTATAAATGAATGAATGAAATTCAAACGAATAAATAAGTTTTACTTGGATCTTTTTTGTAATCCGCATGATATTATTCAGCACAAAAGAGAAATGTGACATTTACAAAGAAACAATGCTATGCTTAAATTGAGAAATGATATCTAACAAGTGAAAATGACAAATATCTGAAGTTACTGCGGGCTGGATAAAATCTTGTGGTGGGCTGGATTTGGCCCCTGGGCCATTGTTTGGAGACCCCTGCCCTACAGGGGGCTCTCAACTCCCCTTCTCTCATTTCTGCACTTGCACAAGTGCATGCCCTTCACCTTCTCCCATTCCCAATCCCTGGGCCTCTCTGCGTCTCTACTTCGGTCACTCCATCTTTTTCTCTCCATACCCCACGGCACTCGTTCCACCAAGTAGTTCTCTATCCACACATCGATTTCCCTGCAAAGTCTCCGAGTCCCTGTCCCACACTTCTCTGCTTCCCTTTTCTGCATCTCTCAGCATCCTCTTTTCTTTCTTTAGCCCCTACTGTTTCCTCTCAAACATTCCCCAACCTCTATTCATCCTTGATGAGTTCAGCAGCACAAAAGGCATTCATTCGCCCAGCAACCACGGAGGAAATCTCAAGCGGAGGTGAACCATGCAGTTTGGCTGATCAGCTGCAGCTGCTCCACAGGAATCTCTAAATCCAAAGAAAGGAGGAGGATGCAATCGCTATGGGGCAACTCAGACCTGTGCCCGTGATATTGATTGATCTGCCCTCCTGTCTACCCTTATCACCGCCCCGTTCTGTCCAATCCCTCCCCATTCCACCCACCCCCACCCCATTCAACCCCATCTCTGGCTCCTTCCATACCCCTACACAGGCTTATCTGCTCCACTGGGTGTTCGTTGGGCCTCTCCACCAGCAGACTCACTGCACTTGCTGGCAGACGCTGTGTTACAACAGTCATAAACCAGCCTCTGTTGGCACAATGCTAGTTATACTGGTGGGGAAGGGGCACAGGATTGGGCCATCTGTGTGATACAGTGATTAAAACACTGGACTTCAATTTGGAAGGCCCGGCTTCAACACCATTCTACTGTCCAGGAGCAGGAAGCAGTATGTTATAATCAGCGATGGGATCTACAAACGACCTGGGGGAACACTGGGCGGGACGTAGGCGGGACATCCGGGTGATTGGCTGCCAGTCCGCAGCGTTCTGCAGCTGTCCTGGCCTGGGGGGGCTGCCCCTGGTTAGCGCGCCCCACTGCTGCTCACCCAGGCACCTGGCGCGACCCTCACCTGTCCTCCGTACGAGCAGGAGGCCCCCCGAGGCCAGGGCAGCTGCAGATCGCCGCAGACGGGCTGCCAATCACCCGGATGTCCCGCCTACGTCCCGCCCAGTGTTCCCCCAGGTCGTTTGTAGATCCCGTCGCTGGTTATAATGTACTATTTACTTAAAATACTTATACCCCGTTTTCTCCCAAAAGCACAATCCTAACCTGGAGTTAGGCCAACACAGGCCAGCAAAGTTTGGCCAGACACCGTAAAGTATGTTTGGACCACTCTGGGAGTGGTCTCTGGGAGGCAGAGAGACCAGACATGTGCCATCCTCCCTGACTCTGAGAGTGGTCCAAACGCGCTTGACAGTGGCCCTTGTGCAGGCCAAACTGTACTGTCCTAACTGTGCCGGCATAACTCCAGGATTGTGCTCTAATATAAGAGTCAGGTCAGCATACCATGTATTAATGCCACAATAAAGCAACATTAATATGCCTGCATATATTCTACATAGGCAAGAATCCCATTAACTTTGTATATTCTACATAGGCAAGATATTTGCATATATTCTATATAAGATAACTTTGCATATATTCTACATAGGCAAGAATCCCATTAACTTTGTAATTCACTGACTGCAACCTGACAAGAAGATATTGCAGAATGCAGCAGGACACTTTTGTTACCAGGAATAACACTTTTGTTACCAGGAATAACACACCACTGGCTGGTAGAGTAGTTTCTGCAGCCAAATCTCTAGGAAGTTCCTGACTCTCTGCAGGACTTCAGTGTCTCAGGATCTAAATCCAATTCACGATTACTACGGCTAAAATATCACTTCATATGAAACTTCGAATATTCAGACATTAAGAAGAACAGCAGTTCCTCTCTTTGCAGCTGAGATAGGAGAAAGAAAGTCATGGTCTCTCATAACAAAATGGATACGGTCCAGCTCTTAGGCCTAAAGTTCAATCAGGGAAGATGCATCATTTTTACATCCCAGTTGCCATCTCATCTAAGCCTATAAGCAGAGGAAACATTCCAAAGTAGGTGTGGAGTTTCAATCCCAGCTGTGGGTCTAGTATTTACCAGGCCTCACTTGAGGGACTGAGAAGGATGAAAAATGTAGGGCAGCATGCAGTGCTCCTTCTACAACAGTGGTTGGCACCTAAACCTTTTGGCATCGGGAACCACCTAAAAAAAAAACACTTTGCCAGCTATTCAAGCCTCTGTGGGCTATAATGGGTGACTGGGCAGCTGTGCTCTACCCAAGTAGCAGGTGTGATGCACATAGCCAAATCTACCCTGTCAGTTTCACAGACCACCAAAAATTGGGTCGTGACCCACTGTGGGCCATTGAACCCATAGTTTGGGAACCTCTTCTCTAAAAAAGTGTTTCTCAAACTGTGGGGACCCACTTGGTGGGTTGTGACCTGCTGTCAGGTGAGTCACAGAAGGCTGGGAGCAGCCATCTTGTGAGCTGCAGACCTTACTCTTGCTATATTCCTTTTGTGAGTGTTAACAGTTTGAATTTTCACGTGAGGGTTTTTAAAAAAATGTTTTTAGTTCACTGCTTTTATATTTAATTAGATTTTGTCCTAACCTTGCTTTCTGTCAGGATGTTTTATGGTTGTGCCAGTGCTGCACTCCATGAATGCCAGTTTGCATTCCAGGAGTATCATTTTATTATGTCACAATAATGGCACTTCCTACTTGATGACATCATTTCCGGCCATGACATCACTTCCAAGGTAATGACATCACTTCCAGTGAGTCTCAACATGAATTCCATTCTAAAAAGTGGGTCTTGATCTAAAATGTTTGAGAACCACTGTTCTAGAGCATTTCAAGTGTGAAGGAGTCCTGCATATACAGATCTACCCAGCCCATTCCTAGCCTTTCCCAAAGCCATGAGCCCTCTCAGATACTTGAACAATCATGTTGGGGGGGGGGAAGCTAGCCATGTCAACAAGCTGTGCTCTGATTTTCTCATGTATTCTAATTATGCCACTCATACCTCTTATGTTCTTCTCAAACTTTGTACTGCAGCACCGCACCTCATCCTCTGAGCTGGCTCTCAGTAATGCCTTATAGCACAACCATCAGATCACAAATGCCTCAGATCACAACCCACTGCATGCTGGGTCACAAACCCACCAGTGGGTTGTGACCCACAGTTTGAGACCGTAATCCTAACCTGGAGTTAGGCTGCTCCAGTTAGGCCGGCGAAGTTTGGCTGGCACAAGGGATACTGTAAAGTAGTATATTTTACAGTGCATGGAGGGTATATTTAGAGCACTCTCGGAGAGGCCAGCACACAGACATGCGCCATCCTCCCTGACTCCAAGAGTGGTCCAAATGTGCTTGATGGTGGCCCTTGCACTGGCCAAACTTTGCTGGCCTAACTGTGTCGGCCTAACTCCAGGTTGGGATTGTGCTCTGAAAAACCATTGTTCCAGACCATTCTGGTTCCCAGAACATAGGAAGGAACTCTTTCTGCAGTCAGCACTTGCCTCTGCAGCTGAGGACAGTGCATGGAGGGTGTGGCCGTGGAGCATGTTGTGCTGTGGAGCCTGACAAGGTATTGCATTCTCATCCCTGCCTCCACATGTTCAACTGAACACCTGTAAGTCCAAGCCCCTCAGTCACAGTCTAGAGACACACTCACCCTAGCTTGGGTTGACTGCCCGGCATGGCTGTTCAGCAAAGATCTCTCCCAGAAGATCCTCATCCAGTGGCCCCCATGGCTCAGTGATACAGTACATGCTTTGCACCCAGAAAGTCTAGGGCCAGTTCCTGGTGGCACCACCAAGTAGGGTTGGAAAAGATCCCTGCCTGAAGCCCTTGAGAACTTCTAGAAGGACCACAGATCTGGCCAACCTTAAGGCAGCTTCTTACAGGTCAAATTTGCTCCAGCTGGATCTTCTGTGCAGTCCCCAAAGTAGCATGTAAGAACCAGGAGAACCAGGCTGAGTACAGCTGATGCAGCCCTAGCTCTTGGTGAGGGGCTCCCTTCATGTAATTCAGCAGTTCTCAAATTATGGGTCCAGGTCCCACCAGTGGGTTGACCCACAAAACTGACACGGCAGATTAGGCTATGTGCATCAAGGGCAAAACAAGCTGCTACTTGGGAGGGGAGCACTGCTGCCTAATCACCATTATAGCCATAGCCCTTGGCATTTATAAAGCAGGCAGTAGCTGCTAGGGCAGTGGTTCCCAAACTGTGGGTTGGGACCCACCAGTGGGTCATGAGCCAATTTCAGGTGGGTCGCAAAGCACCTAGAGCAGTCACATTGAAAATATAGGAAGAGGGGGTGCTGGAAAGGGGAGGGGTGTGTGGGTGTTTTGCTTGTGTCAAGGTTGTAAATAGGCTTTTTTCTTTCTGATTCACTGTGCTATTGGAAAATGGCTGAGAAAGAACCCAACTTATTTCTGCATTCTCAGGAAAGCAGCAGGCTCTAGTGTCACAAGGACAGCACTTCAGGCCATGACATTAATTCTGGTGGGTCCCGGACAGATTGTCATTCTAAAAAGTGGGTCTCAGTACTAAAAAGTTTGAGAACCACTGTTCTAGATCATGGCATAGTGCACTGCGCATGGACAACGCAAATGAGTGAGGATGACACCCAAAGTGCATGCAAAGACAAGTTCCTTCCAGGGTATTCAAGGAAATGCTTACTAGGAAGAGCAACAACAATGGTGGAGCATTTATATAGCGCATTTCAAGTGTTCAGAGCACTTCACATCCATTATCTCAATAATCCTTATGACCAAATGAACTCAAAGCCGCACTTTACAATAGAAAGCAAATAGCACCAATCGGAATGGCTAACTAAAAAGGAAGAGGACAGGACGTGTGTGTGTGTGTGTGTGTGTGTGTGTCTGTCTGTCTGTCTGTCTATGTATGAGTTAGCTGTGGTGCAATACTTTAGAGGGCAGAGAGAGCAGAGCAATGGAGGTAAAAATATGCCCTGTAATACTGGTGTCTCCTGATTGGGTGCCAAGCCCGAGAAGTCGTGCCTTGCCAGCGTGAGAAGCAAAACCCCAGAGGCTTTTGCAAATCTCCTGGAGGAGGGCAGATCTGAGGTTAACAGCCAAAGCAGCTTTCTCGAGAACTGAATGAGCCTTGACATAACCTTCAAGGCCACAGATCAGTGTAGAGGTGGGAGCAGAACATCCGGTATGGAGAACGAGGGAATTAATTTGTCCTTAATAAGAGGTGAGTTAACACAACTAAACCGCTCTCCAATCTTTGGAGAAATTGTGACCAAATGCAGACGAGGAAACAGCTCTTCTACCTTGGCTACGTACCTTCCTGCAGATGCAGCATTTCTCTTCCTACTGCAGGAACAGCACTTGCTCAAATTCTCTTGTCTATTCAACTATTATGAGTACAGAAGCCAGGTAATTTTTTGATCACTCCACTAAAAGGGAAATAATGGAGATTGATTGATTGATTGATTGATTGATAATATTTATTGGACAGGTATGAGTACCATACTTGGAATTTGATTTCGGCTGATGGCTACATACATACTAACACTAGCACATAAACAATAGATAATAAATACAACAAAAAACAAATAAGGACATTCAATTCAAGTTAAGACACTGCCTCAGTATTTACTCAAAAGTCACCTCAGCATAGTTATGAATTCAACAATTTAATGGCACAAGGAAAAAAAATATTCTTGTGCCTAGATGTTTTAGTGTACAGAGACCTATATCGGCGTCCAGAAGGAAGAAGATCAAACAAGAGTCCAGGGTGCAGAGGAAATATCCAAATATAATAATCCAATTATATTTGGATTATTGCAGCAACATGGAAATTAAACACATTGAATGATGCAACTTTTGCAGGCACAGAATTTGAAAAAGTTTTTTCTTCTTATTTTTTTGGCGTGGAGTTCTCAACTGCCCAACTTCCTTCTTCTACGTACTGGGTTCCTTAGAGCACGTTTTCTTTCCATTGGTGCCAGAAAAACATCACGCCCTGGTTGACTGATGTAAAATTTACTGGCATTTATTTACTGCTTGTCCTTAAAATGTAAAAGCAGTGTACATAATTACCATAAAAATGGAAAACTTTAAAACTGCAGACACAAAATCATTGTGACGATTTGTAAACACTATACCTACACAGCATCCCAGAATTTTGAAATTAACATTAAAAGCTTGGGAAAGTCTCAAGCTGGTACTTGGATGCCCTTCCCAGAAAGACTCTTTCACAACTGCAGCACCAACCTCAGTGTTGATGGGGTGTGTGTGTCCTGCCCTGATCCCCAAGTTCTTCCTGTCTGAACGGACTGCATCAGGAATATGGTCTCCCAAACAAAACTGAGAGCACAATACTAACCTGGAGTTAGGCCAGCACAAGTTAGATCAGCAAAGTCTGGATGGTACAAGGGCCACGGTAAAGCGCGTTTGGACCACTCTTGGAGTCAGGGAGGATGGTCCAAACACACTTTACAGTGTCCCTTGTGCCAGCCCAACTTTGCTGGCCTAACTGTGCCGGCCCAACTCCAGGTTAGGACTGCGCTCTGAGGGAATGGAAAGAAAAATTTACCTGGGGAAAAGTTCTGTTAATGTCAATACAGATGACTTTCAAATGCATGTGCATCATTACAGCCTTAGATTCAGAGATGCCAAGGGCAAAACGTCCAAATGGCAGCCTCCCCTCGCATCTTTGCTCTTAATTGGGATCCAAATCTTCCATCAGAGGCAACTGGCAAAGCCAGCCCTGCTCAGATCAATCATGAAATCCTGTAATTAATTGCCCAATTAAAAGAGAATGGCACTGCACTCAGTTCACATTTCTGTCCGGCTGAGATTTTGGCATACATGGAATTGCTCAGTTATAGGGTTGCTGTTTTTTCACAAGCCATTTCTTTGTGCAGTTTCTAGTTTGGGATTTGTAAATTGAACACATAAGAAACTAATGTGTTGCAGCAGCATTGGCTATAGGTGATCATTTTTTTTACTGGATGTATCTGATTTCCTGTTTAATATGATTTATACAAGCATTTCAAGATGTGCGCGATTCATCTTTTTTCAAAGCTTCTACTAAGCAGTAACCATGCCACTGTGAGCCATAAATGACTGAAGTGAAATGAAAACAGGCACACTAAAGGGCTGGACTAAGTCTTCCTAGGGTAGCATGCCAAATGCCCGATGACATGCCAGTCTCTGCTCTTAATGCTCAATGTACAGTTTTCTAGCTCTGTACCCTCCTCCCCTCTACACTTCCTCTTCCTCTCTATCCCCCTCTAATCCAGGGAGAGGCAGGAGAAGGACAAGCAGTGGAGGCAAATAGGCAGAAGGAGGCGGGCAACCCCACCAATCTGCTGCCTGAGGCGACTGCTTCAGTTGACCTCATGGATGGGCTGGCCTTGGCAGACTGGCACGCTCCAGGGGATGCCCATGCTGTTTTAGCTAACACCTCTGCAGGGCCGAGCATTGTTAGGCTGGTACCTGCATTCACATGCAAACCTCTCTGCATAGTGAAAAGCACCAAGCAGACAGGAAATAAATCAAAATGGCACAGGCAGACACACACCTCGGATGGCAAGGCCAAGTGCCTTGGCAAGTTTGTCACTTGTATCACCTGAAGTTGGCTCACAGCCCACTGGGGCATCCAGACCCACAATTTGGGAACCACTGGGCTAGACACATTTTTGATACAACTAGAAATGCACGTCTATATCCACATGCATATGCAGGACCACAACTTGATATATCACTAGTTGCCTTCAATGAGAACTGAATAGGGGACATTCTGCTACATGCAGTCCAATCCTATTTATTTAGCATTACATCTCAATATTTTAAAGGGGGTTACCCTACTTACATGTAAGCATGCATAGGACTGTAGTTGAGCAGCCCAATCCTATCCCTGACCCATGCTGACAAACCTCACAATCCATTGGTGTAAGCTGCATTCCAGTAATGTGAAAGCTGTGCTGCTATTGGGCACCTTGGAGTCGCCAGAACTTACAGGTGGAGGGTCTGTGTGCCGGTGTCTCCCAGGCACCCCATCAGAGCAGGTAAGGTGGGACGGTTTGGGGGAGGATCATTGTAGAGAAAGGGCCAACGTGGGGGCAGTTCGGGGAAGGGATAGCACAAGGTCCTTTACAACGGCTTAAAAACTGGGCCATTGCCACAAATGGAAAGAGGTGTAGCACACACAATGGTGGCTCTGGGAAACTCTGCATGACAGATAAATTGGGGGGGGGGGGTGGGGGCATTTTGAAGTGGGAAGGAGGAGGCAGGGGGTGACCAGTGGGACAGGGGAAGGGAAGAGGCCAGAAACACATGTCGGATCTTATCCCCCATTTTTCTGGCCTGTCCTGCCACCTTTCTCTCCGGAGACTTACACCAGCAATATAGCTAGTATGGGTCTGAGGAGACCCATAGGTTATCAGAGGGGCTGGCTACACAGAGGTAAGCCAACTTCCTGATTGTCCTCCCATCACTGGATACAGGACATGCTCTACCAATGGGTAGGGGCGGGTATTTTTGGTGATATTTTTTCCAAAATTTCTTGATTAAAATAGCAAATTGTGGTGTTATGCGTTTTTATTCAAATTTTTATTGCAAATGGTACAAATAGTGCAAGGGTGAATGGCCCTACAAAGGCAAGCAATCACTCCCACACACACCCCAGCCTGAAATAACCTGCTCAAAAATTCCCAAACTTCACACAGGTTGCTGCTTGGAGCATCAAGAAACTGCTGCTTACTACTTCCACATTCCATTAAAGTTGCCCTAGCATGCACTGTGAACTATGAACATGCATGTTCATAGTTTAAGCAAGCTTCCTGCTGTATCTGCCACTCCTCCTCCTGATCCCTTACTGAAAATTATTTATGGGTTCCTCAAAACTGTGTCAAAACCAAGCAAAAGTGGTGGTGTTTTTGTGAAATTAATATGAATTTGTGTCAAACGCTGTCAAAAATAAGCAAAAGTGGTTATTTCGCATTTTGACCTAAATTTTGTTTTATATAGCGTTTTCAGTAGAAATTCTCATTATTTAGCGTCTTGTGTTGAATACCGAAAAAAATCATCCCTACCAACGGGTCACATCAGCGCCAATTGTTGAGGATCGGGCAGTTACTCATATACATTCACTTTTCCAGATATTAAATCAATTTCTATTCCGTGTTCTTCTCACTTTTATACAAGCCCATCGACATTTCTCTGCAAGTGTCATTAATTTTCAGTGAATCATCTGTCAGAAGGGAAACTAATAAACAAACAGTCAAAATGTAGTCTTTTAAATGAAAGGGTTTTATAATGCCATCTGCAATCTAATGGATTGAATAAGAATAGCATAATTGTACATCTGCTCTTTTACTCTTATTTATGACTGTAAAGTAAGCATAACATGTTGAAGGATGTAGTCATGGTAACAGACACACTAGCCCAAGCAATACGGGGTAAAGTTACAATTCAAGATAAAAATCTCTCATATTCTCTTCCAGGTAGGGAAAAATTGTGCTGAAGAATTAAAACACACACTTCTTAAACATAATGCTAACAAGTTCTGTATCAGTAGTTTAATAAGATTTGTTCATTTATAAAAAAAAGTAATACAAATGAAGGAGATAAATTATATGTAGGATTAGAATACATGCTTGAACTTTTGGGGAGGGGGGAAGATATGCCTTCTGTTTGAGTGGTTCAAAACTATGCCAAAATAAAATGCCTCGAAGCCTAAAAAGCCTGTTTTTCACCTAAAACCATGTTTCTCAAACTGTGGGTCGGGACCCACTAGGTGGGTTGTGAGCATGGAGCAGCTAGATCAGCTGCAATTGAAAATACAGAGCTGAAAATACTGGGTATAGAGCTCTTGGGCACAGCAGGCGCCCAGTGGGAAAGAGGCATGGTGCTTTGGCCTGAATAGATGGGAAAATGGGATGCTGGAAAGTGGGGAGGGCTGTGTGATTGGAGAAGGATCCAACTCGGCATTCTGCTTTGACGTTCAAGCTGGAATGCCTGAATTCCAAGCTATGCAAGTGCACTGCGTAATGGGACCTTTGGCTGATTGTGGTTTAGCTCTGAAGCCTAAATGCATGATGTCACTTCTGGCTATGACATCACTTCCAGGTTGATGACATCACTTCCAGTGGGTTCTGACACACTGTCATTGTAAAAAGTGAGTCCTGGGGCTAAAATGTTTGAGAACCATTGACCTAACAGATCTTTGGGTATCTTCCATTACCAAACATCTACTGGTCATTAAGGAATATTGATGTTGCACAGTGTCAGCAACTAGGCTGTGATCCGGCATTGGGAAAAGGCCCCTCCCCCTCTCCTTCAGAGCCACTAGCAGCTGAGAGAGCTAAGCGGGGGCATCTGTCCCTGGATGGATAGATTGCAACTGCCTGGTGGAAGAAGGGGAGAGCAATAGAGGGTGAGGCCGGGAATCAGGTAAGTGTGCACTTCTACCAATTTATCCCTGTGGCTGAGGTAGGTGATCCTGCACGGCCTGGAGACTACTGCCATTTTGTACACCCGAACGAGTGATTGCTCCTAACAGCCTTTGATAACAGTGGTAGAAGCTTGTGTAGGAGGAATTCCAGCAGGCTCAGAGTGCCTATAGTCATTAGACTAGCACTTCTCATCATTCGTCCCCCACTCTGCATGGTCCACCTATTGGAGATCCCACTGGAAGTGATGATGCCATTGCCAGTTACATCCGGCTTGGGAGGCCAGATGCAATGCAACAAACACAGGTAAGAGGCTGTTTTGAGCACATGAAAAGCCCACACTAGAGGTCTGCCTGCCAAACTGAGCCACCTACTGCTTATTGTCATATTGCACTGCTGGTCTCACTGCGGCAGTCTGGGGGTCCTGCAAGTATCATCAGGCACCACCTCAAGTACCACCTGGTTGAGAAACGCTTCATTAGACTGAACTGCTTCTCTTTTTTGCATGTCAGTCTCTCCTTAGCATGAACAGCTTAGACTTTTAAAAAAAATTGCCTAAGCTAGGGGTTCCCAAACTGTATGTCTGTGGCCCACAAGTGGGTCATGACCCAAATTTTGGTGGTTCGTGAAACTGACAAGGTATATTTGTCTGTACATTAAGGGTTAAACAAGCAGCTATGGGGGGGGGCACTGCAGCCAGCTCATCATAATAGCCATAGAGGCTTTAGCAGCTGGTAAAGTGAAACTCTTTTTTAGGTGGGTCTTAATGCTATAGAGTTTGAAAAACCCTGGCCTGGGCAATGCTATGACATGTGTCCATTTTTTACTTTCATCCAGGCTGCGGCCCTAACAAGATAAAAATGCAAGGTATTGCTGTACAGACAGGTAGCTTCTGCTGTAAATTTTTCCTGGTAGGAGGTGATCTGTGAGGGGATGTACCTGATCTATTAAACCACATCTTTTTTTCCTTTTTTCTTTTTTGCAATAAAGAACACTCTCAGGCCCGTCCTTCAGTCTTGTATAATCGAGAAAATTCTCCTTTCACCATCTTGAGGTTCATGACTTTGTTCTGGAGAAAACACTTTGCTTACAAAGAGGACCCTGGGCAATAGCCAGCTGCCACCCTCCATCGTCATAGCCGCCTGTCAACCTACTTCCAATGGACACATTTCTTAAGACACAAATTCAAAAAGAAAACACTGTCAGAGCAGCCTACAACAACCCTGGGAGAAAAAGGGAATGGTTTCAATCAAGTGCCATCAATTGCTTCCCAAAAATGGTACATACAGAGCCTAGTCCTATCCCTGGCCTCTGTGCCACGATACAGCAGTGCTGAAATGGCACTGTAACCTGTGGGGCCACTAAACAGCAAGAGGTAACCATGGGGTAAGGGAACTTCAGTTACCACATGTAGAACCCTAACACCCTGAAGGGTCTACCCAGAGCTGTGCCAGCTATTTAGCTGGTGCAGAACCAAGGAGACCTATTTTGTGCTGTGACACCCAGAAGCGGATCTAGGAGCTAGTAGCACCCTCTGCCACAGCCACAGCCCCCTACCAAGCCTTAACTACCCCACCCTGCTCTCCCCCTGCCCAGTTTTGCCCCCTTCCTGCCAGTAGCATCCCTACAGGGAACAGAGCACTATGTTTTGCAAGAAGTCTTACCTTGCAATGTAAATCGCTCCTTTCCCTTGTATTGCCGCTGTAGCCAGTAAGCAACAGCAAGCCATGGCTTTCCCCGTGAGGACTGGCTACAACTAAACAGCGAGAGAGAGGAGCGGTTTACACAGCAAGATAAGGCTCCTTGCAAAACCTAGCGCTCCACTCCCCCTGTAAGGATGCTCCTGCCTTCCTCCACCCATGAACGCCTTCTACCACTTGGCGGGGTACTGACTGCCACAGGCTCCTGCTGCTCCTCCAGCTGGCATGGAGGCCCAGAATTGAGTGCCACTGGCTTCTTCACTGGCATCATTCATCTGCTGGCTGCCACAACGTGCCATACAGAAGTGGTCTTCAACCTTTTTCGTGCCACAACCCAATGAATGAATGAATGAATGAATGAATGAATGAATGAATGAGACTAATGATTCACTGTCAATCTGCCCCCCCCCGGACCTGATCTGCCCCCAGTGCCACCCAACCTCTGCCCCCACCTGCCTCATTTCCCCCTACCTCTTGCACCTTTGCAACAAGCCTGTGAGGTTGCAGGCTAAGCAAGGGTGTCCTTAAGAGCTGCAGGGCAAGGCAACAAGAAGAGGATCTAATATTGATTGAATCCAAGCCCTCCCTTTGAAAGATTGCCGTGATCCCCAAAATGAGACTTCACGACCCCATTGGGGTCCCGACCCACAGGATGAAGAACACTGCTTTACGGTACGTTTGCAACAGCCATTGCCAGGCCAGCATGCAGGCTGCTGGCGCTGCACTGTCACGGGATCCAGCTGCCCAACGTTTTAAAGATACACCCAACCCTTGAAAACACTAAAATACATTCCTACCAAATCATTTTGAAAACGACTGTGTTTGATACGAGATGCCCTTTAACCATAACTCACTAATTGTTACTCAAAGCAACCAGTATTGATCTCAACCGATATTGCAATTGTGCAGCATGAAAAGCAAGATAATAATCTCTATCCTAAAGCCGAGATGAAACTGTCTTGAAGCTCTGGCAATATGAGACTGGGCCAAGGTAATAAAGCAGAAGGTGAACATCCGAGAAAACAGAATGGGGACTCAGCTTCAGGGCACAATTCTAACCTGGAGTTAGGCCAGTGCAGTTAGGCCAGCAAAGTTTGGCCATAACAAAGGACACTGTAAAGTATGTTTGGACCACTCTCTGAGTCAGAGAAGCCAACATACAGATGTGCAACATCCTCCCTGACTCTGAGAGTGGTCGATAAGTCGTTTATGGTCGCCCTTGTGCCGGCCAAACTTTGCTGGCCTAACTGTGTCGGCCTAACTCCAGGTTAGGATTGCGCTCTCATTCTTTGTCAATACAGGCTGAGTATCCCTTATCCGGACTATTGGGACAGGAAGGAGCTGGATCTCAGACTCATCTGTATTTTGGAAAAATTGCATAAATATAATGAGAAATGCTTCCTTTGGCTCTTTTCACTGTTACTCATTTGGGTGTCTGCTGGCCTCTGACATTTTTCAACCAAAGCACACACCACAGAGCAGAGAATAGAACTGTACGTGGGAATGAACACAAGACTTACTAGTGTTCACACAACAGGAAGTTTTTTTAAAAGTTTTGGATAAAGATACCTGGATTTCAGAATAGTCCAGATTTTGGATTCCCAGATAAGCGATCATCTACCTGTATAGCCAAATGTGTGTTCTGAATGTGGCCAGAGTAGGGTCAGCAATGGAGTGGGGCCACCAAGCACAATCCCACTCCCTTCTCATGCGTTCACTGAATGCACCAACAAAGCTGTAGGCTTTCCCATAAGGCACCTTAGAGTGCAATCCTGGAGTTAGGCTGGCACAGTTAGGCTAGCAGGTTTGGCTGGCACAAGGCCCTCCGCAAAGCATGTTTCGACCACTCTCTGAGTCAGGGAGGATGGCGCACGTCTATGCACTGGCTTCTCCGACTCCGAGAGTGGTCCAAACATACTTTACGGTGGCCTTTGTGCCAGGCAAACTTTGCTGGCCTAACTGTCCAGGCCTCACTCCAGGTTAGGATTGTACTCTCAGAGCACAATCCTATACCAGCGTTGTGCCAGTGCTACACTCGTGCGCTGGTCCAGCGCTGTCGCAAATGGGCCATCAAGCGCAGCTGCGCCAGCATGTTGGCTGCTGGACTGGCGCAAGCAGAAGTGTCGGCCGTGCACCAAAGGCGTTCCAGAGGCATGCCGTGTGTGTAACAGGGTGGCGCAGTGGGCAGCAAAGGGGGTGGCAACACACAATGGCCACAGTGCAGCGTCCTATAACCCGTCCCCGGCCGGGGCAGCCTCGATTTGGGTTGCTGCTGTGGACATTCTCCTGCACCTGCAAAACAGCAGGCGCAGATCCAAGAAGCCCCATAGGGCTGGCTGGGGCTTACCCAGGTGCAAGGGGAAAACCTCCCCTTGCCTTGCGCTGTGCTGTTGTTGCCTCCTACTGGGCTTAGGAAGCAGCCCTGCTATGCCGGCCTTACTATGTCAGCGCTGCATAGGATTGGGCTGACAATATGTTTCAAGGAAAAAGAGAGGCTGCAGCAAGCTTGTGCATTTTCTTTTAAACCTGAAATATTTGTCGTCTCCATCGATTTGAATGACTTGAGGTTGGGAATGACTGTTATTTTCACTGGGACCACAACTCCCACCCTTGCTCTGCATTTTACTTTCACATCAGAGCTGTCCAAAGTTAGAACAGATGTTTATATGCAATGGGAGAGGACGTTTTATTGCTGCTCTATTTGTTTCCTCTGACGCGCTCCAACCGCCTGCATTTCTCCTCATTCCAACAAAGAGAACACTCTAGCAGCCGAAAAGCTACCTGGGGGAAGCCTGATTTTACTGAAGCATTATGAATCAGGAAAGTTGTGGGCCGTGAACTGGCCCCCTCCTCTTTTCCCCTGCATCACTGAAGCTTTCATGAGTCTCAAAATTAGGTCAGCCTCAAATGGATTGGCTTAGCAGCTGGATCGCATAGTGATGCTTACAATAAACTCATCTCGTCATGATTTGGGGAGCATCTTAATGTGTTTTTTTTTTTAGCATATCAAGAGATCTCATTCTTTTTTCATGAGTTGAAAATGTATTTCCACATTTGGTACAAAATAAAAGCCAAATGAAGCCTTCAGTAGTTCTAAGGCCCAAGATAGCCCAACAGGGAGGACATTAAGAAAAGCAACTTGAAGGAACAACGTACAGTTGCTTGAGCGCACCAGCCCACCGCTCAAGAGCCCTCCCTCCTAGAGTTTACCTTGATTTAGTCATTGGAAAAATATGGTTCTGTCCATTGGCAAGGACAATGGAAGTATGGTGCTTGCTAAGAGATGTGCAACCTAACAGCCTGATCCTATCAGCCTGATCCTAAGCTGTGCTGGAACAGGCAGGCCATCTGGGCTGGGCTGTATCCAGTAGTGTCATTCACAAACGAGCCGCCGGAACGCGAGGCGGGACTTATGGCTTGATTGACAGGCAGTCTGTGACGCGTCACTGCCTGCCCGCCCGCCGCGGGGGCTCCCTCCGGGTGGCGCGCCCCTCCGCGGCTCGCCTAGGCACCCAGCGCGCCCCCCAGGCAAGCAGGCACCCCCTCCGAAGCCAGGGGTGCCCGCGCAGCGGTCGGGCAGGCAGCGACGCGTCACAAACGGCCAGCCAATCAGGCGGTAAGTCCCGCCTCGCGTTCCGGCAGCTCGTTTGTGAATGACACTACTGGCTATATCCAGCATAGGGTAGGAGGTGGCTGCTGCATAATGGAGTAAGGGGACCCATGTTATGTGGCAGCCATCCCAGTAAGTAGGGTTATCAGATACAAACTGGGACAGAGCGCCTATACCTTTAACCATTGTATAGAAGTGGGAATTTGGGCAGGTGCAGCTTTTGAAACCCTTCCATGATGAGCTGCACCTAACCAAATTCCCTCTTCTATACAATGGTTAAAGGTGTAGGAGCTCTGTCCCAGTTTGTATCTGGTAACCCTACCAAGAGGGCTATTCAGAATTGCACCAGGAAAATTGCTGACCAGGCCGGGGACAGGGATTTGGATCCAGCCTAGGCTGCCCAGATTGGTCCCACCCACCCCCACTAAGCTTAAACTCACCTTTGCTGGCTGGGATCTTGCATGGGAAGGCCAGTGCATGTCCTGGTGCCAGCTTCCCCAACTCCTGAGTTGTCGCAGGTGTTCCTTATGGCACACTGCAACACTCCTGGGCAGGCGCAAGGGACTTGTGCCAGCCCAGCAAGCGCTTTGGACTGCACTCTAAATTTTTCATCTTCATTAATTAAACTGATCTTTACCTCCCAGTGAAGTGTTTAGTGAGTTTCACAAAACTATCCCTGTGGAGAGGAATGAGGGCCAAGGAATGAGAACACCACTTGTCTGAACACAAGGCAATGAGAAAACGATGGCATTAATCAAGTTATCACTTTCCTTCCCACACCAATTTCCGGTTTTTGATCAACTTAAACTCTTTGATCCTAGTTCAGCCAAAATCCTGGAAACAGGAGCATGGATCAGATTTTAAAGATGTAAGTCCCGGTCTCCCTGCATGTGCCATGCACTAGAAGCCTTGCATGTGCATCACTGATGCAGATGTGCACATGGGAACACATTCCCATCCACAGCACAATGTCCATCCGAATGCTTTTGACTTGGTTGGGTAAGTCTTTTGAAGCATCCAAGTCTGGTTGTTATACATGATTAGTGTCCATGACTACAGCTGGATTAGAGTTATCATTGGGATATTTGAGCTTCTAGCTTAAGCGTTAAAAATAAAACCACCTGCGGAGCTATTCTCTGAAGCCGATCATTCCACATAGTCACAGAAACTTAGGTTGCTTTCAGGCAACCTGTTAAAATTGGGGTGGGTGAAACCAACTTGGATTTTAGTGTTCCGAGACATCTGAACAGCTGAGACATCAGCTGTTCTGCAGCCTGATCCAATGCATTTAAATCAGAAATTCCATTGCACTCAGTGGTCCTTTAGTTATTCATTTGTTTGGGTCTCTACATTTGTATCTTGCTTTTCTCTACATCTTTAACCTGGAGGTCAGGACCCCAATATAATAGGGTCATGAAGCCTCATTTTGAGGGTTGTGGCCACCTTTCAAAGCCTGTGCAAGATCCAATCCAATACTGATACTGCCTTAATACTGAGTTCTTGATAGAATCCTGCACAGCCTCTTCTCACTGTCTTGCCCAGCTGCTCCTAATATAAGGCCAACCTGGCTCAGGCTGCTACCTTGCAGGGTTGTTGTGAAGTTCCAAGGGATAGGGGGAAATGGGGGAAATCAGGTCTGCAGGAAATGAGATCAGGTCCTGGGAGGGAGTGGGTGGGATTGCAGTGGCTCCCCAGTTTCATACTTTATTTCTTTAAATAATAAATTGGGGGGGGGGGAGGAGAATCAAGGCATGAACAAAGCTGAAGACCACTGCTGAAGACCATTTGATTTATGATCAAAGCTGTATAATTTCAAAGACTGCGGCCTTAGGGTTGCAAGTGACGCTTAATCCAGCCTTATGCTTTGGACATGACAGCTGAAGAAATAGCAGCAGAAATGCTCAGCTGTGCCTTGAAAGTTTCATTTTTATAACACCAGACAAATAAGTAGAAATGTGAAATGGCACAGGCACATAATACAAATGCAGTGAGTTTAGCAAGAGATGGGAAAAAACATACTTATAAAAGAACAAGAGAAAGAAACTGTAATTTGCACTAGCATTCATCACTTTAGCACCCCAATCACTAGAACATCAAATGAATATAAATGATATTTATAATATCCTTTGAGAACGCAATCCTAACCTGGAATTCAGCTGGCACAGTTAGGCCAGCAAAGTCTGGCTGGCACAAGGGACACCATCAAGTATTTTGGACCACTTTCGGAGTCAGAGAGGCCAGGATACAGACGTGCGCTGTCGTCCCTGACTCCAAGAATGGTCCAAAAATGCTTTACGGTGGCCCTTGAGCCAGCTAAACTTTGCAAGCCTAACTGTGCCAGGCTAACTCCAGGTTACAGAAGCACTGCTACAAAAATGACGAGTGCACAAAACGGCCAAGTTTCAACACAGAGCAGCTTATCCGAAGTTTCCTGAATTGTCTAATATTAATGTAAACAGTCATCAATATCCATCCCAGAACTAGTAACGCATCATAATGTATGAATTGGTTATCACACCCTATTCCTCTTGCGAATCCTATCGGTTTCTAATCATTGCCAACCAATGAATGCAGCATTGCTCTGGAAGTGGAGAAATGGCATTATGTAAGAGGATGATCACATGCCACTGCGAAGTGGAGAGGTCAAAAGAGTCAGCATGTTGTGTCAGTTCAAGCATTAGAGAGCATTAGAAGCAGCAATGCCATTAGTGCAGAATTTAATTGAATTCGGAGTTAAGATAATCTCAAACAAAAACACAGCCGCTTGGCCTTTACCTCTGCATGGCTTGTACAAAGCATTGTCCCAGCCTAAAAAAACAATGGGCACAAACTAGCCAAAGTCTGAGTCCCATTGATTTCAATGGTAGCAAGCAGCCTTCATTCTCCCATCAGAATTCCCAGGCCTTTAAAATGCTTAACTAGGCCTGGACTGTGCCCAATGTGTCTAATGATAAACTATGTTGTTGGCTTGGTCTAATTTTTGGCTTAACAGCCACAGACACCATGGGCACTTCCAGACAAGGTGTGTTTAGTCTGGGAATGTCACACGTTGTTCACTCATCCATCCGTTATGCGCCTGTATTTTGCCTGTGCTTATATCATCACATTTATTAATGGAGAAAATCCATTAATAATGAGAGTAGCACAATGACCACACATGCTGACTGCTGTTGGCACTACATGCCCAGCTACAACAGAAGCAGGAAGGATAAAGCAGGGAAGGTCAGTTTATTATGTCCCCAAAGCATACTGCATCAACTGCATTGTGAAAAGAACATTGTGATTCCGCATGTGCCTGCAAGCGGAAAAGCGGCAACTAGCTGGCATGACACAGAGCCTGCCTCAAAGTGCCCCGTGCATGATGCCAGCTGATCTCTGGAAACGGCACGCAAAGGCACCTGGGTCTGCCATGAGCACTGCAGATGTGGGGGAAGTTATCCTGGGGGAAACCAGAAGTGATGTTTTTATGCTTTATAAGGCATTCTGAGGCCCGAAGAAGCAGCTATGCCAATGGGGTGTACCCAGTGATGGGATCTGGGAATAAGGAAGCGGAATGCTGGGCGGGACTTACACGTGATTGGCTGCCCGTCCGTTCCGTTCCATTCCGTGGCTGCCCTGGCCTCGGGGGGGGGGGGGGGCTGGTTGGGGCGGGGGGGGGGGGGCGCGGGGGGGGCCGGGGGGGCCCGGGGGGGGGCCCCCCACCCGGGGGCCGCCCCCCCCCCCGAGGCCAGGGCAGCCACGAAACGGAACAGACAGGCTGCCAATCACGCATAAGTCCCGCCCAGCGTTCTGCTTCCTTATTCCCAGATCCCACTGCTGGGTGTGCCAAAGGAGCATCCTGCCATGGCATATACCATGGCTGTATAGCACTGGAAAGTTGGGCTGTCAGTCAGTTTAGTGCTACTAACGGGCAGCTCTATTCTATGCTCCCCGGGGCCCAGGGTTACAGCAGTGCCACAATGGCCTGTAGAGTGTAGGCCCCAAATGGGGCTTCTCTGGTTTGTGCCTGCTAAATCACAGGGGCAGACTTGAAAGCTTCATGTAGGGTTTCAGAGCCCAGGAACGCCCCCCCCCCAATCCGGCATTGGCCAGGGTGTCTTCAGCGGTGCTGACGGGGTGGCCAAGGATTTCCCGCCAGAGCTGCAAATGTGTTTATGACACCCAGCACCAACACTGAAGTGGCAGTGCTGGCACTGTGGCCCATGGGATGGAAATTAACATCAGCCCAAGTCCTTCAGTATGGTTGAAGCTGTGGTTGATCTCAGGGGGTGTATCCCACAAAAAAAAATCTACAAATTGTGCCAAGAAAACATCTATTCCTTTAAGAAGAGCACTTAAAAAAAATCACTGGCAACTATTATCAGTTTATTAAGGAGCAGTATCAAAATCAAAACAATCAAAGAACCAAAATGATGCCCATGTCTCTCAGGAAGAGTGCAACTGAATTAACTAACGTTCCCATTAGTTATCCTAAACCTAAATAGTTTAAGAAGGCATGCCTTTGAAAGTTTCCTGGGTTTTCAACAGAGGAATTTTATCTATTTAAGAAAATGATGGCAGGCGATCAACGGGCTGCTCTATCCATTTGGGCCTCCCCTTGGGCTGACACAAGCCACGTTTGTGCCGACGCAAGTGGCGCTGGGCCGACGCAGGCAGCTGCATTGGCCCAGTTGCGCAGCAGACAGCAAAAGGTACACTGCCCCAGTACTGGCCAAGTTTGGACGGTGCAGGGACTTTTCTGGGTGGGGGGACGGTGGGAGGGGCAGAGTGAGGGCGGAACGGGGAGGAATGAGCGCCATCCCACAGGCGGGGCAGTCTGGGGAGGGTGGAGGAGCCAGGATCTGACAGTTATGCTGGACCCCAGCCCTTGTCCCTGGGCTGCACAGCCCCGATCCGGGATGCGGCAGGTCGCTTGGACTTAGCAGGCGCAGATCCAAGGAGCCCCATCTTCCCAGCTGGGGCTTACCCCAAGGCAAGAGGAAATGCTCCCCTTGCCCTGCAGTGAGCTGCAGCTGCCTCCTAACTTGCGCTAGGTTGGACAGCAGTCCCGCCGGCCAGCCTGCTCTAGTGCAAATTAGGACTGCGCCCTGTATCACAGAGACCTAGGATGTGTTTCAATACCCTGAGAAAACTGGAGGAAGGGTGGGCCACAAAGGAGAAAGGAACCTAAGCCATCGCAAACAGGAAGTGAGTTCTGATTGCGAATTGGAGCTCATTTCTGCAGTAAGCAGAGTTGCGGAGGGGGCTGCAAGCCTCCAGCACTCTCCGAAAGGCTTCCCTACCCTCTGAGGTCCCTTTCCATGTCCCACCCCACAGTGCCGTGATCACTGCGGCGCTGTCAGAGCACCTATTCCTGGGCCGGTCCCCTTAAGAAGGAATGGCCCTTTCTTGCTCTCTATGGTAGGTCCATTTGAAGAGCACAGCCATAGAAGTCAGTGTGCCATGAGAAGGAAAACGCTAAAAATTGCTGCTGTAGACACTTATATCCTTGCCCCAGCTCTAATACTGGGTGTAAACTAGGAATGGAGAAAAGAGCCAGGAACAGCAGAGCTTCACTCTGATCTCTTCTGCTCCCCTTTATATATGAATGGGAGGAAGATGTGAAAGGAAGCACATCTATCACCATCGTGTCTTGATTGGTCCTTTGGAGGTGGTCCCAAGACTGTGGACTTCTAGGTCCACAGTAGGTGTGTGGACCTCTCTTCTAGTCTCTGGACCACTGTGGAAGGTCCATTTATTCAGAAAGACTTACTTGGGGTATTCCACAAGGCAGGCTCATGCTGACCACTGAGAGCTTCTGGAAGTGTTATAGGGAGGAGTGTTTTTAATACTGTTTTACAGACTTCTTATTTGTTTGTGCACGTCTGTTTTATTGCTTCCTTGTGGCTTTAATTTTGGGTGGGAGCATTCCCTGTATTATGGAAAGGTTGGGTAAAAATGTCTTCAGTGAGCTGCATGAGCTGGAAATATACCCATTTTTGTATACTGTACAATAAAGTGAGCTGGATCGTGACCGAGGGCAATCTCAGGTATCCAGCCAGAAGGTGCCATTATTCTAGGTCAACCTCGATGTGGTTATGCAGCTTCACTGCTTGTTTTTTTTTCAGTGTAAAATAATGCTTGAACTCTAGCAGGGGCAAAAGCTTTAAGCCCCCAATCTCCTGCCATGGTCCCTATCCAGACTAGGCTCCCATACTGTGCAGGGCCCAGAGACTGACTGACTGCCTCCCAACAGCCCAGAGTCCTCATCGGCTCTGTTGCTATGGGGGGGCCGCAGAGACTTGAGCACAAGCCAAGGGACCTGTCCACCTGCGGCAAGGGCCCACTCTCCCTGGCCGTGGGAATCTCCTGGTTGCTACCTGTGAACGTGCTAAATCACCCCACAACAGCCCTACTCCCCCACCATTCGTTGAAGCTGCACCAATTAGGCACCCGTTAAGGCAGCACTTTCCCAAATAGCCTGGCACTAACCTCACAGTACATGCACGCCCCAACCCTCGACCACTTCACGCCGTCCGGCAGCACTTCGTACGTTTCCTTTTATTTGTCTCACGTTGTCTGTCTTGCAATACACTGTTTTACCCCTCAGCTTTGGACTAGACTCCACCTTCCTCAGATCACGAAAAACCTCTAGCCTGCTATGACAGGCTTGAACATATACGCTCCACTTTACACGGAAGAATCTAGTGTGCAGCTGCCTAGCAGGCGAGTGAAATGCAGCGCTGTTTGATCCTTAGCTTTAGAAACACTGAAACAGAAAACAGTTTTCTAACTAGAATCACATCATTGTTTCATTAACTTGTACAAATTCACCATAGCATATAATTCTGACAAAATCACCCAGCAGCAAAATCAGATAAATGTAATTACCAAAGGAATGGTGAGTTACAGACAGCTGATAATTTGTGAATTGGATTATACTGACAGCTTACTAGAAAGACCTTTGCAATATGAAAAGCATCAAAAACGATGAGTACTAAATCACACAGATAAAGGATAAGGTCAATGGGGTAGGTTTTAAGGCCATTTCTTGTTTCCAGAACTTTCTTCATTCCCATGGGAACTACTACCAAAAAAAACTTCATTTGAAAAGGGAGCATCGTTTGTATGAAAGGAGTTTGGAGCTTGAAGAACTCAGATTTATGCTACTACCCCAATTGCTGTGATTACTAACACCGGTAGCATATTAGGGGATCAGAAATAATAAGACTGAGGGCACAATCCTGGGAAAGACATTGTGCCAACGCTACATCATAGCATCGGCGCAATGGCACTAGCGCTGACGCATGGGCACCAACAGCACCCCCGCGTCGGCGCTATAGCTATTGGGTTGGCGCTAGCAGTAATGTCAGCCTGAGAGCTCTGGTGCCAAGCTGCCCTTGCACCAGCAGAGTCTGACTGATGCAAGGGTGGTCTGGGAGGAGGGCAGGTGGGCGGGAGGAACTGGGCAAGGGGTGGGCAGGCCGGTGGCATACCAGCCTGGGGAGGGGGCTGGGGTTAGGATGCTGCCATTAGGGTTATCCAAGCCATTATCTAAGGCTCCACCGGAAGCCTGCACAGCCCCGATTCGGGCCATGTGGCTTCCTTGGATCTGCGCCTGCTATTTAGCAGGTGCAAATCCGAGGAACCCTACGGGGAGGCTGGAGCCTCCCCTGGGGCAAGGGCGTGACTGTGTCCTTGCCCCAGGGAGGCTCCCCAGCACACCTAAGTTCCGCTGGATATGGTGCAGGCCCACCAGCCTCACCATTCCAGCGCAATTTAGGATTGCACTCTCAGAAATAATCTCAGAATAAGTTCAGTGAGTTTCTGTTCCATAGCTTCGATTCAGCATTCAGGGGCCCTATGCAAACTGCTGCCTATGGCTGAGCCTGGAGAATCTCTCTGTCATCACCGTGCAAAGGCTATGGGCAGAAAGGGTCAGCAGCAGGTCCTCCTGAGTACCCAGTGATGAGGGTCCCCTCGTGCTAGTCCGCTAGACCAATAGTGAAGGAGGAGCGCTTAGAAAAAGATGAGAAGAGATGCAGTGGGCTGGGCGGGAAAGAGGAGCCTTTGGTGGGTCTGGGAAGCAGTTACGCAAGAAGCAGGCTTGGAGAGGGAAGTGATGGAGAAGATACAGGATAGAGGGGGAGGCAGAGGGAGGAACATGACAGAATTGGAAAACAGGACAGCAGCAAAAATAGTGGTAGCCACAGAGGGCCAGATATGAACCGGGACTGCAGTGGGGGGGGGGAGGGCTTTAATGCTCCAGTCCTGAGCCAAACTGGGCTCCTTGCAGCTGGCATTTGACAATGGAAAAACCTTGCCATTAGCCATGGCCATTGGAGCTCTGATTAGGGCCATGGCAAGGTCAAAAGGCCCCCTGCCAAGGTCCTGATCTGGCTCACCTCACCCACTTACTTTTAAAGGAAAGGCTAAGCTCATCAGTGCTAATGCAAGGACTCATCTGGCCTGCAGGACCTCTAGACTGAAGGTGATCCGGGTTGACTTTGGCTTCTTTCAGGTTTCCAAAAGAAAACATTGCAAAGAAGGGCAACCATAGCTCTGCTATCTGGAGCTGCAACGCTGACATACGGAACACGGTATAGATAAAGGCCTAGTGACTTTCAGGAACATTCCAGTCTTTTAGGATACGGGGCAGGGCAATGTGGAATGAGGGACAGGAAGAGGAACTTGGTTTCCTGCCCTGACTTCATCCCTTACTTGCTCTCGAGGTCCATGTTCCCTTCCTCACTCTTGCTAAAGGTTCGATGCTGCAGGTGACAGGGCCTCTTCCTCTCTCACGGCAAGGGCTGAAGCTGAAAAGCTTGACACATTTCAAGTGTCAAAGGAAGGGTCCCCTTTGCTCCTCAGCTTCCGACTAATCTGACTGCTCATGTCTTCAAAAGCAGGCTGAGGCAGGCTATAGCAGCAAATTTCAACTGCTGTGCTGTGGCATATTGGTGTGCCATGAAAGGTCTGCAGGTGTGCCGTGGGAGTTTGGAGTACAGTGGTTGACAATGGCTGAAAAGCTCCTCTGGGTTCTACAAATCTGTTTTCTAGGGCGAACTGTCTGTCCCTCTTGCTCGACGGGCAGAGCTAGTAGCGGAAGAGGGACCAGCAATTCGTTACTAAAGACCTAGAAACAGAATCCTAGAAACAGAGCCATAGAATCCAGAACAGTCTCCTGGAAGCTGGAAGTACAGGCATGCCCCAGGATCCACTGATTCAGTATCCACAGTTTCAGTTATCCACAGATCCCATGGATATTGGGATGCCTATTAAAAAGGATAGGGGAACATTAAACAAATCCTTTTTTTTTTAACCTTGTTGCAGCAAAACCACTGATGTTACCCTATCTTTAAAAAGGCATCCCCGGTATCTACGGTTTCAGGTATCTACGGGGGGGGGGGTCCGGAACAGAACCCCAGCAGATACCGGGGCATGCATGTAATATCACAAGGGTGAAAAGTATAGAGAAAACCATAGAGGTCAGTGTGCCATGGGAAAAAAAACATTGAAAACCGCTGGATTATGGCAAGGAAAGAAGCATGCGTCCTGCTTTCAGCACAACCCAGACCACTGAAGGGTTGGAGCCCACCCTCTTTTAGAACCCCCACAATCAAGACCTGGAATCCAGAACCTGCCCCCACACTACATGCCCATCACAATGACAGGCATTTCACTAGAGTATTATGCTCTTCAAATGTTTGGTTTAAAATAATAGAAGATTTCTATTTGACGAAGTGAATTTTTGTTCAGATATTTGCCAGCTAGTCACCTAGAGACTTGGAAAACAAAGCAAAGGCCAAAAGTATTAAAACATACGTATACAGGTGACTCCTGTATCCGATGGGGATATGATCAAGACCTGCCATTGATGCTCAAAACCGCAAATAGTAGTGATCCCTACAGAACCCTAAACAGGCATGCCCCAGGATCTGCTAGGGTTCCATTCTGGCCCCCACCATGGATACCTGAAACCATGGATACTGGGGATGCCTTTTTAAAGATAGGAGAACATCAGTTGTTTTGCTGAGACAAGGTGAAAAAGATATTTGTTTAATGTTCCCCTATCTTTTTAATAGGCATCCCAGTATTCGTGGTATCCGTGGATAACTGAAATCATGGGTACCAAATCAGTGGATACTGGGGCACCATGCCTGTATATCCTATGGTCCTGATAAACTCAAAAGAGAGACCTTGTGGTAACTGCGGCGAATCTCATTGGATGAAGCCTCACACCTCACTCCCAAGCCCTGGTATAGATTGCTGGCACTGAAGGCCCCGTGACAGAGCTTCAGGAACCCCATCATGGAGTGGTGCTGCCTGTCCACATGAAAGCCTCCAGCAGGGACAGAGAAACAGAGCTGGACAGAGCAGCAGGTGCAGCTTTTTCTACAGAGCACATGCGCCTAGTTTTCCCGCCTGCCACACTGCCTCTTCCCCCCTGCACCACTTTTTTTTTTTCTTTGATCTGCAGTTAGTTGAAATCACGAATATGGGACCCACAGGGGACATAAGAACATAAGAACATAAGAAGAGCCCTGCTGGATCAGGCCAAAGGCCCATCTAGTCCAGCTTCCTGTATCTCACAGCGGCCCACCAGGTGCCCCAGGAAGGCATGAGACTACAAGATGCTTGCATCCTGTTGCCACTCCCTTGCACCCGGTACCAGTAGCCCACCACCTTTGTAAGGAGGTTGCACAATCCATCATTGCCTATAGCCCACGATGGACCTTTCCTCCAGAAATCTGTCCAATCCCCTCTTGAAGGCATCAAGACCAGATGCCATCACCACCTCCTGTGGCAAAGAGTTCCACAGATTAACTACCCGGTGGGTAAAAAAGTACTTCCTTTTATCTGTTTTAACTCTCCCAACCCTCGGTTTTAGCGGATGCCCCCTGGTTCTGGTGTTTTAAGAGAGGGAAAAGAACATCCCTCTATCGACTTTATCCCTTCCATGCATAATTTTGTATGTCTCAATCATGTCCCCCCTCAGGCGCCTTTTTTCTAGACTGAAGAGCCCCAAATGCTGCAGTCTTTCTTCATAAGGGAGGTGCCCCAGCCCCGTAATCATTTTTGTCGCTCTCTTCTGCACCTTTTCCAACTCCACTATGTCCTTTTTGAGATGCGGTGACCAGAACTGGACACAATATTCCAGGTGTGGCCTTACCATTGATTTGTACAATGGCATGATAATATTGGCTGTTTTATTCTCAACCCCTTTTTTAATGACCCCAAGCATGGAATTGGCCTTCTTAATTGCTGACGCACACTGGGTCGATACCTTAATTGAATTGTCCTTCATTGAATACCTTCATTGAATTGAATTGAATGGGACACCTCCATATGTCTGTGATTAGGGAAGCCCACATTTTCACATGCATTAGCCCACTGGTTTATGGATGAACATACCTCCAGAATATCTTGGCATCAACATGCTGTGCCTCACAACATATCAAACTGCTGAAGAGGTCCATAGAAGGACTGGCAGCACAGAGCAGTAGGATACGTGCCTCACCATTATCATTCATTGTGGTTAAATTAGGTTTGGGCGCAAAGCAGTACCAGGCGTATACACGGCATCCATGACAGAAGACTAGAATCCTGACTTTTGGAAGAGAACATGTATCGTAACAACATGTTAAACTGCGAACTGCTCTGGAACAATTGCAAAAATGAATGTGAGAGTGTATCAGCACTTCAGCTTATGTTTCTCATGGCAGCCCTTAAAGTGAATCCTTACGATGCTAAACAAGAGCACCTGTTCATTGAAGGATGGCCTTTTATGTTGTTGTTCAGCCGCTAAGTCGTGTTTGACTCTTCGCGACCCCATGGACCACAGCACGCCAGGCCTCCCTGTCCTCCACTAGCTTCCAGAGTTCGCCCAATTTCATGTTCATTGCTTCGGTGACACTATCTAACCATCTCATCCTCTGCTGCCCCCTTCAATCTTTCCCAACATGAGGGTCTTTTCTAAAGAGTCCTCTCTTCTCATGAAGTGGCCAAAGTATTTCAGCTTCAGCTATGGTCTTTTATACTAAGTAGGAAAATAAAATTAATTATTTTTGTACAAAAGAAACACAACTACTGAGTAAAAGCTTGCGTTGAACGCACAAGCAAGAACATGTTTAGGTAATGGGCCAACGAATTTACATGATAAATAGCTCCATGAATTATGTTAATTATGTAAATGACAGAATGAGTGCTGCTTTAACATTTCATTGTCCCTGCACTGTTCTGTTTTGACCTGACCTTATGGGTAGGAAGGTAGAATTAATGAATTGTTAACCATATTTTACCATCAAAGGAGTAATCAGATGTGCTCCCTAGAAGACAATCAGGGGTTGATAACATTATTCCACATAAGCAAGCCCTCAAAAAATGTTGTAAGCATTTTCATTTCCGATTGATTTCACTCTGAATCAGAGCTGCAAAATTTAATTAACAATATCGGTGGTGTTTTCAACTCAGTGCAGGCACAGCAGAGAGATTTTATCCACTTGCGTTCACATGCCTCAGAAGACATTCAGGGTGCAATTCGAATCTGGAGTTAGGCCAGCACAGTTAGGCCAGCACAGTTTGGCCAGCCAAAGGACACCGTGAAGTATGTTTGGACCACTCTCGGAGTCAGAGAGGCCAGCACACAGATGTGTGCCATCCTCCCTGACTCTAAGAGTGGTCCAAACATGCTTTACGGTGGCCCTTGTGCCAGCCAAATTTTGCTGGCCTAACTGCAGACATAACTCCAGGTTAGGACTGCGCCTTCAAGCTAGTAATATTGTGATTTTGAGAGTGTTGCTCCACAGTTCTTTGAAAAAAATTGCAAAAATGTAGCACTTGATTTATTCAATTTAGAACCTGATGGACATGACAGGCACAACTTCTGGTACTTGACATGCATAACTGACCAAGACATGTCAGTAGCTTCTATAGTCCACGTTCAACTTTTGGAAAACTATTGTTTTTGAGTGATCCCTCTGAATTGTCTGCAAAGAGACCTAGAAAAATGTGAACCACTTGTGTACTTTGGCTTCTTTGTTGAGATAAATTACAGGGGCACATTCTATTGCTTCCATTGTAGCCATTTGAGATCAGTAGGCCACCCCACCCCCCAGTTCCACTGGGGCATCACAGTGATCCCAAAGAACAGCTGCACAGATTAATGATGTTCTTGACAAAAAAAAATTTCTTTATCAAGAGAAAAAAATCATTTATACTCTTTAGAAAAACTGCTTGGTAAAACTTTCATGCTGCTGCTCAGCAGTGCAAAATGTGTTGAGAACACTACCAATCTGTGCAGCTGTCCCTTGTTCTTTTCTGCCTTTCTGACAGCTATTTTTGATCCTTTCTTGTGGTGTGTTATAGTGACCCCCACCCCTCCCCAGAACAAAGCGAGCATATCGAGATGCAAACTGTCCTACCATTAAATTTCTGTTGGCAATGCTCATCTAATGAGTTTTTGCTGACCAGCAGAGTATGATTGATCACTGGCCTGGAATTCCAGAACAGTCACAAACCAAAATAAAATCCTGAACTGACTTGGATTTGGGAACCTCCTGTTCAACTTGACAGCTGGATCCTTCCTTTTAACCCCTGTCATGACTGCCGTTTAAAGGCCTACTCCTATCCAACTTGCCTGCACTGATACAGCCATGGATATAGAGGGAGATTAGTTTCCCTCTCACACAATACCAGAACCAGGGGACATCCATGAAAATGGAGTGTTGGGAGAGTGAGAACAGATAAAAGGAAATACTTTTTATTCAGTGGGTAATTAATCTGTGGAACTCCTTGCCACAGGAAGTGGAGATGGCATCTGGCCTAGATGCTTGTAAAGGGGACTGGACAGATTTCTGGAGGAAAAGTCCATCACAGGCCAAGATGGTTAGTGCAACCTCCTTACTTTAGGGTTAGGCTACCTCGGAGTGCCGGATGCAGGGGAGTGGCAACAAGATGCACATATCTAGTTGTCTTGTGCATTCCCTGAGGCATCTGGTGGGCCGCTGAGAGATGCAGGAAGCTGAACTAGATGGGCCTTTGGCCTGATCCAGTGGGGCTCTTCTTATGTTCGTATGCCAACAGGGAATGCGCTGCATCCTGCAGTGGAGGAGGAGGTCATGGAGGCCTTCTCAAGGTAAGGGAATGTGTTCCCTTACCTTGGGGGCTGCACTGCTGTTGCATGAGTGCTGAAAAGTTGGATAAGATTGAGCCCTAACACTCTATTAACACAACCAACAACAACAGAGGCAGGGTGTGTGATGACCAGCATATTAGTACCTTCCCACTCCCATTTACATTCAGCCACAAATAAAACTTATTTGAAAGATCCAGAACATGACATGGGCACTTGGCCTATAAAAGAAAGGAACAAAATGCTGTGATTTCAGCTAACCTACGGGCCCAGATGGGGTGCTTAGTCTGGGATTCCCACACATTGTTCTCGCACTCTTTATGGGTGGTTCCCATGATGTCATCACCCATCCATCACCCATCCATTGTTCACCCACACTTTCCCTGTGCTTAAGCCATTACATTCATGAATGAGGAAAATCCATTAATAATGAGAACAGTGGTACTGTAGCACAATGTCTGCAGTGTGGACTACTGTTAGTGCTGCCTTAAAAAAAAAAAAAAAAGGTGCAAGAGGCACTTTTTCCAAGTGGTGTCCTCTTATATTTAGCAGGGGGAGAGCAATTGTCCCTCTTCACCCCAGCACAGTGTCTTTCTCGTGGCTGTTGCTGGTGGTGTTCTCTATTCTTTTAGATTGTGAGCCCTTTTGGGACAGGGAGCCATTTAACTTTAATGTTACTATTTGCCTGTAAACCGCTTTGTGAACTTTGTGTTGAAAAGCGGTATATAAATACTAGAGATTGATTGATTGATTGATTGATTGATTGATTGATTGATTGATTGATTGATTGATTG
>JAJKFI010000143.1:2415768-2442584 GCA_029204185.1 Lerista edwardsae
TTGATTGATTGATTGATTGATTGATTGATTGATTGATTGATTGATTGCATGCCCTGAAGTGGCAGAAGAAAGCAGAAGCAGTAAGGGTAAAGGGGGAATCAATCTGCTGTGCCTGCCATATGGAATATTGCAATTCTGCTTGTGACTGCAAGTGGCTGACACTACAAAGAGTCAGTCTGGAAGTGCCCATAGTGCTGATATTGTCCGGAGAACCAGGCACCCTTGACTCTTCACCCGGATGGCCTGGATGGCAAAGCACCAGGACTGAAGTGGCAACATCTCTTGGACAGTAAAGACTCTGGTCTGGCCCCACCCATGCCAGCTAACCACTTACAGCCCAATCCTAAACTGCCTGGCCCCTGCAGGTGCAGCGGTAACAAAAAGGCTACCACTGCAGCCTATGGGCACCACGGCAGCCATAGAAGGCACCTTGGGGACATTTGTCCCTTCCCCAGGGAAGGGTGCTGGGTCGCCAATGGGCCGCCTCCTATTTTGCCAGCACAGACTTGAGGGCCTCCGTGTTGGGCCACGAGGCCTTTTGTGTAATTATGACTGTGGGATGAGACGTTGCAAAATCCATTTCAAGGTTATTTCACAGCCCATGTTTGGGTATAGTTTGCATGACCCAAATGGCCAATTTTCAATGCTGAGTGCTTGAAGAAAGGGAGCTCCTCAAAACAGTGGACTTTTATGGATACTCAGGGTGCAATCCTGTACTGCGCTGGAATGGCGAGGCTGATGGGCCTGTGCCATACCCAGGGCAGTACATGGGAGATTGGAGCCTTCCCTGTGCAAAGGCACATTTGTGCCCTTGCATGATATGAGGGGAAGCACCAGCCTCCCCAATGCACTCTTCGGATCTGGCCTTCCCGCAAGCACACTATCTACTTGCACTGCTGCACATTGCTTTACAGCTGCTTTGTGACAGCCTATGCCAGTAGAACGCACATTCTGCTGACACTATTGTTAGTTAGGATTGGGCCATTAGTCCTCAATCTGCCCCCAAAACTACTTCTGTTCTAGTGCCTGTATGGAATTTTAATCCCCGTCAAAATGACAACTTTCCCTTCCCTCACAGAAGCTGGCCTGAAAACTTTCTGACAAGAGTTTCTTCCCCAAGCAGTCGGCACGTTCATGAAGACTGTGGCATCAGACCAGCTCAGTCAATCACTGTCACAGGCTTTGCCTTCCTTCAGAAGCTCAAGACAATATAGACAAAAAGCAGTGGCTCTATAGATCACTTCCGTAAATAAACATATCAAGGGGTTAGAAGAAACAACACATCCAGGAAGGTCTTTGATGTAAGAGCCATCCATGCATCTGGTACATAGGAGAAACCGTACAGAGGTCAGTGCAAACTCTTAATATTACAGAGAACACGATGAAAATGGTGTGCAAGAAAAATGTTAATGAAAGGCCAATGCTGTTGGTGAAAGGATAAGTCAAGAACAGCAAGGTGTGAAAATATCTCTGAGCGACCCCAGATGGCACATACTATTTTGGAAACAGAAAGTCATTGCTTGTAAGGACTTTAGAGAGCCTTTCAATACTCAGGTCTGAAAAATCCAATAATGATTTTTTTTTAACTATTTTCACTATTCACTCCTTTTTCTCCTTTCATAATTTACTGCAAGCAATTTTTCCTTCCATAAAACTCTGTTCAGGCTAGCTACATATAAAGGGCTGAATTCTGTAATATTCTTGTTTGTTGTTTAATGATCTGGTCACAAATGGAGGAATGTTCTCTGTAACTAATAAGTCCAGAATATGGAGATAAAACTAGAATTGCTTTGGCAGGGAAGAACTGCTTTCAGAACAGTTCTAATTTTTGTTCGGAACCCCAGTTCAGGAGCATAGCTAAAGAAGTGCAGGGGGATGCAATTGCACTGGGCAACAAGCTTTAGGGGGGCAACAAGCTGAGCCTGCCACTAGTGGCCAAAATGGTAAAAGCCTTGGTATGTATTGCAGTGCCATCCTATAGGGCATGTAGCGCTGATGCAATGTTGTTGCATCAGTGCTACGGCATTAGTGCCAACACAGGGGCACCAAGCAGCACCCCCCCCCATCGGCACTAAAGCTCTCAAGACGAAGCTACTCGTAGCATTGGCTTGAGAGTGCCAGCGGGAAGCCTCCCTTGTGCCAACCCAAGTCGGTCGGCACAAGGGAGGCTCCATGCCAAGACAGCATTGGTGGGGATTGGTGGGGGGGAGGGAGGCTGGGGACGGGACGTGGGCGGGCTTGGGAGGCAGCCATACGACTGCATCCTAAGTCTGATTGTGAGGCTGCGTTGCCCCAATTTGGGCCACGCGGTCTCCTCGGCTCTGTGCCTGCTGTTTAGCATCTGCGAACGCTCCCTTGCCGCGGGGCGGCTCCAGTCTCTCCTAAGCAGCATCAGATATGGCGCTGGCCCGTTGGCCTCACCAGTCTGGCACTGCTTAGGATTGTGCCCTTAATAATGCCATCATGTTATATATCATTGGAAAGGTAATTTAATGCAGAATGCAATGAAAACAACCATTTTGAAACAAACCAGAATGAAACAAACTAGATATTAATTTTTACTCTATCAAATGTGATGGCCAAAAACGCAGAGAGAATGAAAATACAATTGTGATGTCACTTCCTGTTGTGATGTCACTTCCGGGGCAACCTTTTGCCCTCTGAACTGGGCTACACTTTCATTAGCTACGCCCCTGCCCCAGTTTGAAAAGTTCACAGAGACCAACTGTGAACAAGTTTGTTAGGCAGTTAGTTCTCTAGAATGGTGCTTGACCCACAGTCTGGGAAGCACTGCTCTGGAACTCCGGTGAAATGTGCGCAAAAACAGATGCGGATGCTGTTTTACTCTGGGATTATGGGCACAGTCACAAGTTCATTTATTATGGACCGATCCCATCCAAAGTCACCTAGACAGGAACAAGCCTCAAAGAAAGTTGTGTGCATTCGCCTTAAGTGGCTTACTATACATACCAAAGAGGTGGCCAAACATCCTTCTTCCTCCAGATACAGCTTCTCACTTAGATCTTGGCCAGAGGCCATGCAGAACAATGCAAACAAACTTGTCAATGCAAGTACATCCACAAGGTCAACATGGTTTTATCAGTTCACAGCCAACTGTGATGGGGTGGGGCCTGGGCTTGACAGAAGGCAGTGTCTAGCTTCACTGCGGAACTATAATTGCTCTAATTGGACCTGGGCTAACCAAAAACGACAAAGCTGGTGAGTGGACCGTGCAATAAAACCGTCACTCATCACAAGAGCATGAAGAATCATAAGCAAGATGGAGACTGCGTCAATTGCGACCGTTTCCCTTTGTATTCATGTTTGCTTGAAATTCTGGGGCCAGACAAGCTCAGGAGGAATGTCTCTATTGAAAGGGAATTCCTCCACTGCCCAACTTCCTTGAGAGCGCTTGGAGTTTCCAAAACAGAGGTTCAAAGAAAGAAACACACGACACAGGAACTGCTGTTGCCTCCGTCAGTCAAACCTCCAGCCCTATTTACGTTCAGCATTTCCAGCTCAGATTTTCAACTCAGCAACACAAGTGCAAGCAATTAAATGGTTTTACATGCTTGTCTAACACTGTTAGATCCACACTTCATCTTGTGTCCTTTCAATTTTTTTTTTTAAACATCATGTAACAACCAACTCAAAACACCGAAATGCAAATTCTTGGTTATTCAGCAGCACCTGCTAGAGCTATTATGTTTTAAGAGTTCACTGGGGTTTCTGGTGCCTTGGAACAAATGTTCACATTTCTATTTTAAACATTCCCAGGAAGATACCATTGAGCTATGTCTAAATTTGCAACTCAGTGAAAGTGATAAAGATTTACTAGTTTGGCGAAAGATTTATATGATCTGAAGAGAAACCAGAGTATATTTGTACATTTGTACAACGCTGTACATTTGGACTACAGAAACATAAACTAGTATTCTATGTTGCCACCCCAATTGCAGCATGTGGTTTTCACATCTGTTTGCAGTGGTTCCAGGTATACTCGAGGCTCAGTTTGTCAAAGGCTGCAAAACTAACTGCTGACTCTATTCCCAGATCTGCACAAGTGTACACATATGGGTCCTTTTCTGACCGAAACGGGAGCAGCCAGAGGAGATGTCCTCTGGGGGCACACGCAAAAGCTGCCCATCAAAATCAATGGGGAAATCCAAGATTTAACATAGCTGTAAAAGGGCATGGCATGTCCATTCCCATAATGGGAAGGTCTAGTCAAGAGGGTTAAAGCCGCAGTAATGCCCGAAGATAAGATCCAAAGGTCGCCAGTTTGAGAACACCAGAAGCTTCCGTGTGCGGCAGACCTCGAGAATGTGGCTTATAAGATCTGAGCTGTCTCAGCTGCCTGTGAGAGGGGAGTTGTGCTGGGCCAGCTGCTCTTTGGTGAGAGCAAAGAAGCAGTTTATCAGCCGGCGGAAGGCAATTGTGCGGCTAGTAAGAAGGACTGGACTATGAAAGTGTCATCTGCATGTAAAGTCAAAGGAGCAATCTGATAACCAAGGAAGGCGGTATATAAATACCAAATATTTATTATTATTATTATTATTATTATTATTATAAAAAGCTCCGGCAAAGAGACTTTTTAACTCAGGTCTTACTAATTTCATGTGAAACATTGAACATTTCATTATATCTATGGCACTCACAGAGAATCAAGACTAATGATGGCTTTACATTTGTATGTTGTTCTAGTCCAGGGACCTCAAACCCATTTTATACAGCGGGCCGAACAGCATTCATTATGCCTTCTATGGGCCCGAAGTGATGTCATTAATCAGAAAGTGATGTCACTAATCAGGTCATGACCAGAAATAAACTTTTTGTTTTCTCATTAGCAACTCATGAGCTGCAGGTGACAAGAGAAAATATGCATATTTTCAAGATACGGAAAAACCCAATTATTACGCAGGCAGCCCTTTCAGCAGTGACATCTCAGCACAGCACAGCAGTTGCTGGGACAGCCCGAGGGTGGAATAAAGAGCTTACGAAGGCCACATTGAGCACACAAACTTTATGTTTGACACTCCTGTTCTAGTCTTTGCCTTTTTCTTTATAGACAGAGGAATAAATAATGGGGACAAATTAAATGCTTACCAAATTAAACTGTGAGCCTCTAGCACTGTGGTCCAAAACAACCAGGGTTATACCAGATTTAGTAAATGTTCACCAAATATATAACATGACATTTATGCAACAATACTATTATTTAGCTAGCAGAATTATACACCACAAATGCAGGGTTAGGGTTAGGGTTTGGGTTATGTTATGAAAATTTACTATTTTGGGGAGATAAAAACATTTTTTAACTGTCAAATACTTCACAAAAATGACGAGAACTCAGTATGTGGTTATAACTTTAGGATTATTAGGTGGTCTAAAATTTGGTGAACATTTACTTTGGGAAACGGAAGTATTTTTTTTAAGGAACGTTTTCATTTAATCTGGTGATCACTTAAACATGAGTCATAATAATTCCTATATTATTTGCTTCTTCCTACCAAAGGGAGAAATAGCAAGAAAAATAAGGGGAGAAAGTTGCGAAATGGTGGATATTTGAAACTGACCAAACTGAGCAATGGAAATAAATGTGTCTCATTTGTGATGTGGTATCACAAGTGCTGTACTTTCCAATATGACTGTGGCAGTAGTACAACAGCTATTCATGCCAATTCTGCTTTTGCTATAGTTGTACTTCAGAAGGGTAGAGAAGGTAGATTTTTTTGAGGATTTTCTTAACAGTACAATTGCGCCAACACAGGTGACTAATGTGACTTTTCTTAGCTTTGTCTATCAGTGCTGGCAATTGAAATCCATCCATCACAAACATCAAGCTGAATGATTACTGAAAAAACACATTAATGTTAAGTGAGAGTTTTTTTTATAGAAATGAGGGTTAACAAAAGTTAAAACAGAAAGTCAAAAGAAACACAGAAATTATAGAAAACTACAGAAAAGTAGAAGAAAACATTCTTCTATTTAAATTTCAGCTCATACTCTAATGAGACATACTTCTTTGTAAGTGTTCCTTTGGGAAATGCTGCATTCCATAATCCCTGAATTCCAGTTTCTAATTATATTTCCATAAGATATTTTTAACTAAAATGCAAATCAGACGACAGACATGATTTGATCTGTGTAAAATAAATCACAAAATTGCTGTTTTGCAAACCTCAGTCTTGACTCCCTACTACTGAGGAAGATAAAGGTAAACTGCAGTAAGATGTAAATGAAATACAGTGGATTTCTTTTCTAACTGTTCCATTTGTCCTTAAGTAAGTGACTTCAGACCCCTGAAAAAGGACTCTTGTGAAAGAGAATATCTAAACATTCTGGACTCTGGTTTTCATACTTGAGGTCCACAAAGAGTGGGGAGTAATGATTGAATCTGTGTTGAGAATACCATATGCATCACATCTGGGATTGATTTAGAAGAGTTGTCTTTTTACCATTCCAAAAAAGTGTTTTTCTTACTCCTTTAGTTGTCCTCATCCTGTTTATAACAGTTGCACTACACAGATTAAGGGCACAATTCTACCCAGCGCTGGGGTAGGACTGCCGTCCAGTCAGCGCCCTATCCAGCGCTAGGTAGTGGAGGCTGGAGCCTCCCTGTGGCAAGGGAGCATGTGCTCCCTTACCATAGGGGAGGCTCCAGCTTCCCCTATGTGCTCCTCGGATCTGTGCCCGCTAAAGAACAGGCGCAGATCCAAGGAGACCGCGCGGCCTGAATCAGGGCCACGCGGCCTCCCAGACGGGCTTAGGAAGTGGCCATATGGATCTGGCTCTCAATTTTGCTAGCACAGCTCCGAGGAGCCCTATTGGGGTGGCTTTGGTGCGAATCAGTTCCCTTTACCCTGGGTTGTACTGCAGCCAACCTCATGCTAGATACGGGGCAGGCCAGCTGGCCTCCTCCTTTCAATGTGGGTTCGATCGGGCTGTTAGGCAGACAGTGTGCCACCTCACTGTAATGCAGCACCACAAATGTGAGTCCGTAGCGCACACTGTGATATCCGTAGTGACACTGTGACAGAAGTGTCAGTCCTGCTTCTCCCCACGGCTCAGGTGGGTTGCTTGAGCGGAAAGCAGAGGGCCAGTCAATACGTTGCCACTGACCTGTATTCCTCAGACAAGGGTCACAACATGCACACTAAGGTATAAGGTACGGTACTTACAAGAGAAACGACATGAAGTATTTGAGTGTCTCTCTGCTTTGAGAAATTCAACAAGCAGAACCTAGGCGAGCTTCAATATGAGCTTTAATTGTGCAGCCAAGATTTTGTTTAAGGTTGAAAAGTATTGAATGCAGTACTCCGATTCTCTTATGACAGTGACTGAGAGATTGTTCTCATGCTGGATTAAAAGAGGAGGCTATGCATGAGGCAGACTTTCCGTCCTGAAGCGCGTGCAAAGAACTGACATGTGCAACTCCTATTAAGACTAATGGGAGCGGCACGTGCCAAATCCTTGTTTAACCTGTGGAGTAAAGAATACCAAGAGAGCTGTATATAAGAAGAGAAGGGAACGTGTTTTAAACTATGCATAGCTGTTATATGGCAATATTTTATGTCCTTTTATTTCAAGGCATATAGGAGACACACATTTATACATGTGAACCTGGTGCCTGCCTGCCTGGACAGTAAGGATCAGGCTAGTCATGTGGCTATTTACAGTTGGCAAAAACCAACAAACACACCAGCCAGGAAGGCCACATTTTTTTAAGAAACCATGTCAATCACCTTCCCCTCTGCTCTTTAATTAATCTATAGAGCAGTGGTTCTCAAACTTTTTAGTACTGAGACCCACGTTTTAGAAAGGCAATCTCTTCAAGACCCACCAGAAGTGATGTCATGACTGTCATGAAGTGATGTCATGACTGTCATGAAGTGATGTCATGACTGGAAGTGCCGTCATTGTGATGGCAGAGCCTGCTGCTTTCCTAAGAAAGCAGCAATACGTTGGGTGATTTCCCAGCCATTTTCCAATAGCAAAGTGAAACAGAAACAACCACACGGCCTTCCCGCTTCCCAGCATCCCATCTTCCCATATTTTCCAATATGGCTGCCCTAGGTGCTTTGCAACCCACCTGAAATTGGCTCACATCCCACTGGTGGGTCCTGACCCACAGTTTGGGAACCACTTCTATGAAGTCCAGTGGTCCAAATTTGAACACAGACTTGGTTACTCCTTACATTCAAACTAAGTTTGCATGCCTCCAAAATTCAGATTAAGCAAATGAGCTCCAAATCCTGCAGGGATTCCAAATAGAGATATTTGCCAGATGGTCACCATATAGAACCTTAGATCCTTAGGAATCTAAGGATTCCTCATTTTGAGAAGAAACAACTTTTACAAAATAATAATAATAATACTTGTATTTATATACCACCTTTCTTAGGTCACCAGATTTCTCTGATAACTATAACTCAAGGCAGTTTACATAGGCAGACTTTATTCGTAAACCCAAAGGTTTTTACAATTTTTACAGAAACGTTCTATCTTCCAAGAACTACACACATACAGATGGATCTTTCTGGATTTAGTCCTTCTTTTTGGCCACCCGTTTGTCTTCTGCTGGCTGATAAGTGGCTTCTCTGCTCCCACTAGAGAAGCAGCTGACTTTGGCACAACTCCTCCTCTCACAAGGCAGCCGGAGACAGCTCAGCTGTTAATCAGTCGCAATTTACAAGGTCTGCCGCTCACAGAGACTTCCGATAGTCCCAAACTGGCGACCTTCAGATCTTCAGCTCTTATCTTCAGGCAAACGGAGGAATTAACCCTCTCGACGAAATCTTCTGGTGCAAAACAAAGGTTTTGCACCTCCAGTGACCCCTCACCAATTCCATTACTCTCAGTCCAAGACAGTGTTCTTCAATTTGTGGGTTGTGACCTAAACGGGGGCCACAAAGTCTCATTTGGGAGGTCACGGCAACATTTCAACGCCTGATTTGAGAGGAGAGGGCAAGAAATACAATCCAATTGATGCTGCCTTATCAAAACCCACAGCCTCCTCCTGCTGTCTTGCCCCACAGCTCATAAGGCCAGCCCTGCTCAGGCTGCTACCTCACAGGCTTGTTGTGAAGACACAATAGGTAGGGGGAAACAGGGTGGGTGGGAGTGGGTGGTGACTGAGGTAGTGTTTTTTAAAAGCATTGGTGCTCAGGGTTCTCTATAGTTTCTACAGGGACTGCACAGAGCCCTAACAGAGCTGTGTAGTGGCAGCGCTGGCATCACAATGATGTCATCACTGAATTCTGGTGCACCGTCAATGAAGCTGTGCGGTGCTCTGATTTGAGTTGTGTGGACACGTAACCTTGCAGCTTAGAGGGAACAGTACTGCCGGTAACATATTATGTTCTCTGCATTCAGGGTGGGAAAAGCAAAAACAGCCTTTGCCAACTTCCTTTTGTTATAGATGCTTTTGTCACTCTCAGAGCAAAACTGGAGCCATGTGAACAACAGTATCTCAAAAGCAGCAGTGCAGGCTGGATGTTCACTTAGAATTAAGGAGCAAGGGAGCCTCTGAATGTATGCTCAGCCTAGGAATTTGTTTTCCGTATCATTACCGAGCCCACAATCCTTTCACACAAAAATACATTCCTGGCTTTCCTTGAAGTTTTCTTTGTTTCAACAGCCAAGCTGTGGGAAGGGGGGGAAATTTTTGTTGTTGTTGCTATTCAGGAAGTCAGAAACCCCATGAAAATGCATTGGGATTCACCCAGATATATACAAGTAGAGTTCCATCAGTCTATCCCTGATCTAAATTGGAGGGGGGGGGGCTCCCCAAAACCTCAAAAGTAATAAAAGGACAAGATGCATGTTGCTTATCATTGAATCAAAAAATGTTTTGTAACATCATTGACCCAGATGATATTTTGATAAGAAAACAAATTAATCACGTTTTAGAATACTTTTGGTCTCCCTTTCCACTCCTAACAATGGTCTTGGGAACCCCAGAGCTCCAAGGAGCACACATTGAGAAATCCTGTCCTGGCGCATCCAGCATTGTTAAGTTAATTACCACATCACATTGATGCTCAACCAAACTGAATTACAGATTGGTTTGGTTGAGCATCAACGCAATAATTACAGGATGTGCAATGCACTGCCTCCCCAATCCAGATAGCAGGATCGCTGTACCTACAGGTCCCTACAAGTGCAAAGTGTGTGTGTGTGTGTGTGTGTGTGTGTGTGTGTACTCCTAGCATGTCCCACCTGCCCCCCCCACCCCAAGGCATCCCCTTCCTTTCCCAGAAGCCAATTAGGACTGCTGGGGGGGGGCAGGGTTCCTCTGCAGAGGTTTCTGGGGGCAACATCATTAGGGAGTTGTCAAGCAACTTGCCATCACATACAGAACTACAAAACTTAGTGTCATTTCATTTCTCTAGATCAGCCATTTTCAACCACTGTGATGTGGCACATTGGTATGCATGAGTGGTCCATTGGTGTGCTATGGGGATTTGGGGGAAGGTCATTTATTAGTAGCGCCAATGGGGATGTGATCCCCCACACTGGCAGTATGGTGTGCCTTATCAATTGTCAAACAACTGATGGTGCAATTTTCATACCTTCTCAGTGTGCTAGGAGATGAAAAAGATTGAAAGTTGCTGCTCTAGGTAATGCTGTCTCAACACACACAAGAGCACATCATCCCAGGGGATTTCCTGCAGGACTGTGTGGGGCTCAAGACCCCATCCGCTTTTGTGTACCCTCAGTGTACCTGCTTTTGCAATTGTCGTTATCTGTACAGACAAAGGGAGGAAGCCATTCCAGATTAAAGTGGTAGACTTTGTCCTGTGACCCTTCATCCCATATAAGGCAGGCAGGAACCTATCATGAAGACAAATTATCTGGTTTCACTCTTAGATAAGGGGTCTCTGAATCATCAAAGTTGTTGTTTCTTTGAAAAAAAGGATGTTTGTACTTGGGAAAAGATGCAAGGATTTCCGGCATGGCCAGCACTAGGGTTTGAGCTGATAAATCACCACCGTCTACTGATAATCCAGGACTGATTTAGGGGCAGGCGGCCCCTAGGCTGGTACTTGTGGGCACTTAAGTTATATTATTCTTAACATTACAAAGCTTCTATACTATCAGAGGAACGAAATCTGTTTTCATTTGCTTACATATGGCATGAATAAATACAGGTTTGTCATAAGGTGACAGGGGCATTGAGATCATGCATTAACAATGCAATAAAAAGCGAGGTATTCAAATGCTGAAATAAATGGAGGAAGTATCAAAGATGCTTCTGAGGTGCCATTGAGTTTAAGGCTGAATCCCGCAGCCCTGACCACGGGTGTAAAAAAGCTTCAGAATCTTAGGAGGCAGAATCTTGCATTCTTTCAGGGCTAACCTTATCCAGAGCCGAGGAAATGTTTCAAATTCCAAGGCACCAGCATCAAATCATTAGGCGTTGGGACAAGCATGTACTTGGAGTTACTCCATATATGTATTTAATGTATTTCTGCTGTATTAGGACTGCAATCATTTTACTTTTGATGATGAACATTTTATATGATGGTAGCTGCAATAACAAATGCCATCACTAGTCTAAATGATATAGAAATTACTCACACTCATCTGGTGCTGGCAAAGGTACAAGATGATCCCCACAGGCACATCCAAGCCTAACAGCACAGCCTCTGGTCTACCAGGACAATCTACCAGGACAGCAGCTGCAAGCCCTTAATTTCTACAGGAGGCATTTCAAAAAACCTACTGAAATGTAGCCAAATTAGAGCACCTGGTTGCTTGTACCAAGAGCCGTAACAGACTCTAATTGTGCCTGGGGTGTGGCGATGTTGTGATGACACCCCCTGCATCACCGCACCCCTAGCACTACTGCCCCATCCCCTGCACCACCCTGCCACATCCCCAGCATCCATGAACGCTCCATTTCTGAGCCAAACAGGCACAGGAGAGGGTGGGTGGGCCAGCCTCTGCACCCACTTTTTCCCTTCCCCTTTGCCACCGCAACTGGGGCCCAGAGCACCCACACCTCCCACACAGCCCAGACCATGCTTATGCCAACGGCGCCCAGAGCAGGTGTCACCTCACGCCCCACTGAAGATTCGCCTCTGCTTGTACCCAGTAGTGTAGCTGGGAGGTGGGGGGGAAGAGGCACAGTAAGTATTTCAGGCACCGTAACACACTGTGTAAGCAGCCCATCCCAATTGCCAGTGGAGCAGCAGCAGCAAGTGGAAGGGGCAATTTACTTGGACCCTGCAGTTGCCCTCCACCCCGGCTATGCCACTGCTTGTACCTTCTATCTATAACAGTGGTGTTGAACCTATGACACGCGTGTCAAAAGTGACCCGCCATGATGTTTTGGGTGACATGCCAGTGCTCGCCAACACCTAACAACAGCTGAGTTTTTTTACTTGGATTTCATTTTTGATTTGTAATGATTTGACACTATATAACACATAGGCGGTGTGGCAGGAAGTATGTATGGACTGATGGTTGAGCCGCTGGTACTCCCTGAAGCTAAGCAGGACAATCTGTGGTTTAATTTTTGGATGGGGGACAGATGCCAATTACTCACCGCAAGCGAGAGTTGCGGGGGAGTGTGTGAGCAGGCCAGCCAGCAAAGAACGGAATACGAACTTGAGGACCTGTCCAGGCTTGACTTGCAATTGCCTGCTGAGCAGTGGTGTCATTCAAATGATTTAGGAACAGGAACTCACTTTTGACTGGCACTTGTCGGGAACCCAGAACCAGCCACGGAGCCCGTTAGAATCCGGAACGCCCGTTCTGGTCCATTCCCCCTGAATGACATCACTGCTGCTGAGGCTTGATCGCATGCAGCCAAGGAGAGAACCACACTGTGAAGGCGACATCTGAGACTGAGGATTGGCAGATCACAAGAATACTGTATATTTGTTTAAAAAAAACATTGAAAAAAATGGTGGTTTAGACGAGCCTGATCATGTAAGCCACCTTGGGCATTTGCTTCAGCATGGGAAAGGCAGGGTATAAATTCTTCAAATAAATAAAAATAGAAGTCCCACATATGATTGGACTGTCAGTCAGTCAGTCATACTCTATTATTATAAGCAACAAATACAAACCTAATATATATATTAAAAAATAGATTGGACTGTATTTTTTAATAAATGTATATGTAAATAATGTTCCCTTTTGTTGGAGGGGGCCAGTGACACACCAGCAGAGTCAAATTAGGCATTTTTGACATGGCGAGCCCCAAAGGTTCGCCATCACTGGTCTATAACCTACAGCTAGAGGTGTTCTTGATAAAAAGAGAACTGCAGAAAGCAGTGTTATGTCTTTATTACAAGATTAGATTTTTATAAGTTATAATAATAATTTTAAAAGTTTACTGGGTGGGTGATAGTGTAGGTAGAAAGCAATGTTATATGTTTTGATTTTGTTATCTCTTAGTTATTAGTCTTGCAGCAAAAACAACAAAGACTGTTATAGCATCTTTAAAAACTAACTAGTGAAGATTACAGACTACTAGAAAAACTATGAAACTTATTTCTAAATCACTCTTAAATGTGATGTCTTATTGGTTACTTTGTTACCAATAAGGAACTTCTATTTTATTAGCATCACAATAAACCAAATGTGGTCCATTGTATGCCATTAAACAAAAGCTCAGATTAATAATGTATAGATGCATTGTACATTATAAACAACCATTTACAATTACGAGAAATACAGAAAGCATCTCAAGCTCATCTTAGTGTGGTTCGTCCTCTCAGTTTTTGGATATTACACTAGATGAGCATATTAAAGAGACGTACATTACAGAGGAGCACAGTCAATTATTATCCAGTGTCACAAAGAGGGAGCACATAGGCTCAAGGTGCCACTCCACATCAAATTAGTACTTTTAGGCTACTTTCATATTTTAGGCAGGTGTGTGAAAATGCTTTCGGGTCAGAGGACACCCATGTAGATGCAGGCAATCAGCAATTTAGGTAGACTAGCTTACTTAATCACAAGGAAATGTCCATGCCACAAAGGATGTGGCACTGCAATGGCATGGAGTCTTTCTGTGCAGTCTCAGGCATCTGATGTAAATGATGACAATTTTGCAGACTCAAGATGGAATGAGTGGTCTGACTCAATATAAGGCATCTACTGATGTTCCATGCAAAAAGCATAATTGCTTTTAAACAGCAGTTACAACTTGAACTGACTTTAATAGGCTGAGCAGATGTGTCTCAAAGAAGCAAGCCATACACTAAAGCACAATTGCCCTGATTCATGGGCTTTGAACAAGGAATAGCAAAAATTCAAAAGGTTTGGCTTCCCCACAGCTCCCCCCCCCCCCGCTTGAGGAATGGTGCAGATGTGGCAGGTGAAGCAGAACTGTCCTACCATAGTTCTTTGAAAAATGTCTCCACTGCAGCTGGGGTGGCTGTGATCCTGCAAACTCTTACAACCCCGCAGTGCCAGCTGTTCATAGCCTATGGGTAAGTGTTAGCAGGATCACAGCAGTGAAAAGGCACTTTTCAAAGAATTCCAATAGGGCAGTTCTGCCACGTCACATATCATTGCTGCAACCAGCAGAACAGAATTCTATCCTGGTTGGAATCCTGCAAAAATTCACAAACCAGGTTTTTCCGTCCTCCAGCCCCAACAATACATGTTAGAATTTCAGCTGGCAGGGCAGAACTCGGAATGTGGCAGAATTCCCATCCCTGAATACTTTGACTGCAGAGTCCAGATTTCTCCAGCTCTCAACCAGCAAAACTAATACTGAGTATGTAACTGCAAGAGCATGGATTGGTTCTTGGGTTGGACTGGTTCCCTTAACAAAGAAACTGGTCTAGCCACAGGAATGGACAATGGGTAACAGCTATTTCAGCATCAATCTAGAAATCATGGGGCAGTGCCTTTTGTGGGCTTTACAAGCCCATTCTCCCAAGAAAACACTTCGTTCTACATATCTACAAAATATGCATTAGCCAAGAAGATGGCTAAATAAACAAGGATGCTTTTTCATAGTTGAAACTGCCGCATATTGAATCTAGGACTTATCTGGTTCTTATTGTCCTAGGGACTGAACCAAAACCTTCTGCAAGAAAAGCAGGTCCTTTCCTGCTCAGCAACAGTTTCACCCCAAGCAATCGCTTTTTGGAATTTTAATATATGTTGAGCTGGTTGCTGTGACTCCTGTATCCATTGCAACCCACAACCCACAGCTTCAGAACACAGCCACTCCAGTAAATATTGGGTAGAGGACGCAATCCAACACTGCAATTCTCAAGGAAATAATAGGTTGTGAATTACAACCACTGTGTAGCAGCTTCAAGACGTTGGGCTAGACTACTGTATAAACTTGCTACACTTGAAAGCAATTATTCAAGGGCATATTTCCCTATAGCTGAACAAGTTGTCTACTGTTCAAGCGCACAAGGAGTTCACAGTGCAGCCTTCAAGTCTCGGAGCTGATTAATACGCAGTGGGGCGCTTAAAAGGCTTTGTATCTGCCAGGAGGGATTCCATGTAAAATCTCAATAGATCAATAAAACTACATTGCCTGTATAAAGGCACAGGAAAGTTGCTGCAATCTTTCTGATGGCCTGAGTATATTTCACATAAGCAAATAAAACAGGTGGCAAACATTGACGTTTATGAATGGGCCAATGGGCTTCATTCCAGAAAGTGAAGCTTTAAAAACAGCATTTGGAATACTATGTACAAATTCATATGAAATAATTTGCAGAGGGTTAAGTGTACATATGTTGATCAATGGCAATACAGTACATTCATTTCTCCTGCTCCTGCAGGAACATCCAATCTAGAGATGCCTTCTCATACACTAAGCGCCCCACCTCGAGACAAGGAAAGACCATTTGGAACAATTTTTTCTAAGCTAAATTCACTTCCATATACCTGAAACCAGAGGATGTGCGCTCACCAGTTCAACTTGCATTAAAGCAAAAAAAAAAAAAAATCTTATAATTTAACTTCAATACACAAGTGCGCAAGAATGTCAAGAACATGCTGTTTCTTTTAGAGCATGGCTGTGACTATTGCCATTAGCTGTGACTATTGCTTTTAAAACATGACACTTCACATCCAAAAGAGACAAAAGTAGCTTGGTCTCAGTGCAAGCTGCAGGACATGGGACTTGACCAATTCTGAAGATAGATAATAAGACAGATATAGGTAGGCATCCCTCAAACTCCCCTGTAAACATGGCTAAGGACGAGAACGTTTTTGATAACAGTACATCTGAACTGGAAAGATGTTTGTTTCCAACAAGTGGTTTCCTCTCCTTCTCCTCTAATCAACAAAGCCTGGAAAAGGCAGTCTTTTTTTATTATTTTGTTTCAGCTGGAAATATATTGTTCAGTTGGAAGATTTTTTTTTCTTGGCTATTGCAACTTTTCCCCCAGAGGAAAAGTAGCCATGAAAAGCTGCAAGGGGGGGGGGTGGACTGGGAAAGGCGCAGGAGAATTCCTGGCGTTTTGATCTCGCATCTTTGCATATTTCAGTTCTGTTTCCATGATGATCCTGACCCTCTTTCCTCTGCTTACAATAAACAATTTACCACATGTCTCCTTGCAAAAAAGCAGGGGCCTCTCTCCGGTTTGTTACAGAATCTGGTCTGACAGGGGAAAAGGATAAATTTAACTCACTGATTTTTTTTATTATATTTTTGTTTTATTTTTGGCTAACCTATTCCTGACCATAATGGTCGGTGGCTTTTTACACAATCACTGGCTTAAAAGTAAAGCTCCCACGAACTTCCAAGAATCCAGTTTTAGCACCAAGATCCCAGGCAGGGCTGCGGCTGACTGTAAACTCACTTCGAAGTCAATTCCATTGAGCTCAACGGGGCTGATTTCGAAGTACTGTAAGATGGTTTGGGAGGAGCGTCCACTCCCAAGGCAAACGGGACTCGTGCATCAGGCACCCCACTTGCAAAACGGTGCTTCAGTCGGATCCGGAGTTAAATGTAAAAACACTCAGACTTTTAAGCCTGCAGCAAGGCAACAACGCTCACGCGTAGCGTTATAAGGTGGGGGAGGAGGCATGTCGTGGGGATCCGACACACCGTGGGTCCCGTCCCCCCACACTCTTTAAGGCTGCAGCCTAGACGCCTTACGCCCGATTTCCCTTGCATAGTTCACACAAGCACGCAAAAGTCAGTGGGAGCCGCTTTGCACTCGCCTGATAATAGCTCTGAAGCGGCTTCTGCTCACCGAGGGAAACTTGCAATACGGCCAAAACAAACACACACACACACACACACACACACACACGCTGGGCGGGCGGGGGGCGGCAGCGAGACAAACCGCGATCGGCGATAAATCGATTTTTTTTTTCCCCTTCGAATACTCCCGACACTCGATTCCTGAGCATTTACCTCACACTGCAGAAACACAATTCCTTAATACTCCATGCTCCGGCAGCCCAAGAAGAGGCAGCGGCGGTGGCGGCGAGAGAGAGGGAGAGGGAGATAAGCCCAGCATCCACTCCAGATTCTCACACGAGCCTCTGGCTCCGTAAGGCTCCCAGCCCAGAGCCAGCCTCCAGCTGACGTCAAAGTCACTGTCACATGGCTCGATGCAAACCAAAAGAGCATTGGTCGTCGTAGCAACCGCAGCAGGGCTCTCGTTTCAATAGGTCATTTGTCAGACTCGTGCCTGCACGTTTGAACCCATCCGGGACGGATCCGAGCACTCCAGACACCCGGAATGCTGTCTTGGAGGATTATTTCCCCCCTCGCCTTCCCGCCTCTCCCCTCTTCGGCAGGAAATGTTTTCTTGTTTTTAAACTTGTCTGAAGAGCGTCTGGATCAGATCAGGGGCTCCGTTCATCCCTCAGTGATCCCACAAAAGTAGTTACAGGGCAGGACTGGAGGCAGCCGCCCTCCCCTAGTGCGGTGGTCGTCTTTTATCGCCCACACAACCAATACTTAAGGGTACACTGCTACTGAACATGGAGGTTCTATTTAGATCATGGCTAATAGCGATTGATCATAAATCCTCTATACATGTATCTAGTCTCCAGTTAACGCCTTTTTTAAAAACAAGTGGCAATCTGGAGGCCGCAAAGTATTGAGTACTTTGTTTTTCCTGTGTCTACTGCCAATACATTTGTAGGGTGAGTCAAAGTAGGAGAGCAATTTTTTTTTTCTTCAGTTTACAGTACTTTCTTCAGGCCACTCATAAATCACTATCCTCCCTGGTCATCCTTTCTAAACGAAATGCCCCCCAAACACTTTTGCCTTTCCTTGTAGGGCAGGTTATCCAATCACACGCACAACCCCCCAAAAACACTTCATTTTGGTTGTTCTTTTCTACACCGGCTTTCCCACTGAAGTACATTGTGCTTGGCTCAAAATGACAGGAGAAATGCATCTTACTGAAGCTAAGCCCATCTGCACAGGGCTTAATGAATTTTTTGAATGAGCAGAGCCTACCTGGGAACTGTATGTATGCTGCCTTGAAAAAAGGCAGAATATGAATAAAGTGTAAAGTGCATAGACACATGCACAGACCATTCTTTGCAACAAGTTGTTTTTGAAATGTTTTGGCTAGAATAGTCCATAGGAAGAAGTAGACAGGGTGATGGTCCCTGTATTTGAAGAGGTGCAGTCAGCGCTGGATGGGTTCTCATCAATTAAAAATTATTTTTAAAATAAATTTTAAATATATTTAAAAAATTATTTAAAAACTAAATTCTCCCTCTCATTTAACTACCAGTGTGCTATGTGTGATGTGCATTTAGGGATCTATATCCGGAATACAAAATGTTCAATGAGAGGCAGCTCAGAAGAATCATGTTCTCTAAGAGAGCAATCCTAACCTGGAATTAGGCCGGCACAAGTTAAGGCAGCAAAGTTTGGCTGATACAGGGATATTGTAAAATATGTTTGGACCACTCTTGGAGTCAGAGAAGGCAGAACACAGACATGTGCCATCCTCCCTGATTCCAAAAGTGGTCCAAATGTGCTTTACGGTGACCCTTGTGCTGGCCAAATTTTGCTGGCCTTACTGGTCAGCCTAACTTCAGGTTAGGATTACACTCTAAGAACGTAATCCTAAACTGGCGTTAGACTGGTATAAACTAATTCAGCAAAGTGTGTTTAGACTACTCTCGGCATCAGGGAGGATGGTGCACATCTGTGTGCTGGCCTCTGACTCCAAGAGTGGTCCAAACATACTTTACGGTGGCCCTTGTTCTGGCCAAACTTTGCTGGTTTAGTTTATGCTGGCCTAACTCAGTTTAGGATTGCGCCCTCAATTGTGTAAACAAACACTGTCTGTGCAACGATAACTTTAATACATAAAGCGGGAACAGATAAGAATGATATAAAAAATTATAGACCTATTTCACGACCTATTGAACGTAGACTATAAAATTTTTGTTTCGATTTTGGCTACAAGACTGAAAAAGATTCTAAATAAAATAATACACCAAGATCAATCAGGATTTCTTCCAGGAAGACAATTAGAAATAATGTAAGAATTTTGATCAATATTTTGGAATATTATGAAATGAATCCAGGAAAGAAATTAGGATTAATATTTTTGGATGCCCAGAAAGCCTTTGATAATGTAAATTGGAATTTTATGATGGCGCTAATGGAGGAGATGAAATTTGGCGATAAATTTTTGACTGTGATTAGGAATATATATATGAAACAAAATGCAGCAATAAGAATAAATGGAGAAAACACTGAAAAAATACAGATACAACAAGGCACTAGGCAAAGCTGTCCACTCTCCCCATTATTATTTATCATGACATTAGAGGCATTAAATAATGTGGTCAGGAATGATGAAAAGATACAAGGATTAAAAATAAAAAATGCAGAATATAAGATACAAGTTTACGCTGACGATTTATTATTTATTTTGGAGGATCCAAGTAGCTCTTTAAATCAACTGATGCAAAGATTGGAAAGATATGGCGAAGTGGCTGGACTTAAGATAAATTATGCCAAAACAAAGCTTATAACAAAAAATATTAAACCAACAGAAATGGAAGAATTAAAAAATATGGACTACAGATTGATACAAAAGTAAAATATCTGGGCATTATAATAACGAAGAGAGTGAGTACGTTGATGGAAGATAATTATCTTAGATTGTTAAGATAGAATTACAACAGGACTTAAATAAATGGATGAAGCTTCAATTATCTATGATGGGGAGAATCACAGTTATCAAAATGAATATTTTACCCAAGGTATATTTATTCCAGACTATACCGATTACAATGAAGAAAATTTTTTTTCTGGAATTGAATAAAATGATGATTAGATTTATCTGGAATGGGAAAAAACCAAGGATACGGTTAAAATTGTTACAAGATCAAAAAAAATAGAGCAGGATTTGGCGTACCAGATTGGGAACTCTATTATCAAGCAGCTACATTTAACTGGATAAAAGACTGGATTATTTTGAAGAATGTTCAATTTAGAAGCCTCTGATATGCAAGTTGGATGGCATGCATTTTTGATCTACGATAAAATTTTATGGAAATTTCAAATGACATGCTCTGAGAAGAGCATTGTTATGGATATGGGATCAAGTAAGATATAAAGTATATTCTAAAATACCAAGATGGATTAAACCTTTAGAAATTGCAACTAAACCAGACTGGTTAAGAGAAGACCAAAATGTTAAATATGAGGATTTACTAAATCAAAAAGGAGAACTCTTAGAGGATGTTACTCTAGAAAATAGAGGAATCGTTTTGGATTGGTGGACAAAAGTTCAAATTAAGTCAAGATTAAAAGAAGATCTTAAGATAGGCATCTATGGGCAAGAGACAGAATTTGATAAATTCTTAATGAATGAAAAGGACAAATACATTAAAAAAGTATGAATTTTTGCTAAAAATTCAAATGGAAGACGAAACAATGAAGGAGGCAGTGGCGTCTCTACAGGGAGGGCAGAGCTTTTTGCAAGAAAAAGCTAAGTAAGAAAAGGTAAGTTTTGCAAGAAGCCTTACCTTGCAGTGGAAATCACTCCTTTCCTGCACCGTTTTAGCCACTCCTCACAGGGAAAAGCAACATCTTGGCGTTGCTTACTGGCTTACAGCAGCAAGGGAGAGGAGGGATTTACATGACAGGGTAAGGTTCCTTGCAAAACTTAGAGCTCTGCCCTCCCTGTAGAGACGCCACTGGAAGGAGGTAATGATTCAATGGGCTAGAAATGTTGGACATAACATTGATTTGAATGACTGGGAAAAGATTTGGACGATTAATGTGAAATTAACACACACACGCAGTCCCAGGCTGCAAAACCTATTTGTCTAAATATGACAGTGGAACAAAAGAAATGCATGCATATACCATGAGAAGTGTGGTCTCTCTCAAACCACTTTCACTTTCTGGTCTGTTTCCAGCAAAATACGATGGGCAGGTAGCAGCTTTTAAGCAGCTTTTAAAACATGTTCTTAAAACAGACTGGCAGTGGCGAGGGAGGGACAGTGTGTGTTCAGTAGATTTCGTGTCTTAGAAATCGGTCACTTGTGATTAATAAAATGGTCCAAGTTAACCCCAAGCCTCAGTTAGGTGTCTTCTTTTTGGGGTGGGGGGGTGGGGGGTGCAAGTGTATAGGCTATCTCAGCAGGCTAGATGTAAGGGAATGGCAACAGGAAGCAGGAGTCTTGTTGTCTTGTCTGCTCCCTGAGGCATCTGGTGGGCCACTGTGAGATTCAGGAAGCTGGACTAGATGGGCCTTTGGCCTGATCCAGTAGTGTCCCTGAAGGGGGAGGGGGGCACTAGGGTGTAAACCGCTCCTTTCCCTCTGGCCGTCTTAGCCTGTCTTCGCAGCGAAAGCAACACCTCTGCGTTGCTTACTGGCTATGACAGTGAGGGAAAGGAGCGGTTGACACAGCAAGGTAAGGTGCCTTGCAAAACGTAGAGTGCAATCCTAACCTGGAGTTAGGCCAGCACGGTTAAGCCAGCAAAAGTTTGGCCGGCACAAGGAACAAGTGAGCTTTATGGTGTCCTTTGTGCCAGCCAAACTTTTGCTGGCCTAGCCTAACTCCAGGTTAGGACTGTGCTCATAGTGCCCCACTCCCCCTCTCCCTCCAGGGATGCTACTGACCTGATCCAGTGAGGCTCTACTTAAGTTCTTATGCTTTTTTCTTCCATTTTTCTTTCTTGCCCGTCCGCCTGCACAAGTCACATAAAGGCAGCTTTCTAGAGAAAACGCTGGAACATCCAGAAGCCTGGCCAGAGGTGGCTGGCCCAACTCTAGTCCAGCACCCTCTTTTCCAGCTGCCCCTTAGAAGCCCCCAAGAAAGGAGAAAGACATGTAACTTTATTACTGTTTGCCTGTAAACAGCTTTGTGAACTTTGTATTGAAAAGCAGTACATAAATACTGTTGATTGACTGATTGATTCATTGATCCCTTTCTCCTGCCATTGCTCCAGGGGCATAGCTAAAGACGTGCGGGGGGGATTGCACCCGGCAACAAGTTTTGGCGGGGCAACAAGCTGAGCTTGACACTAGTGGCCAAAATTGTGAAAACCTTGGTAAGATGAATAATATCATCATTATATACCATTCAGTATGGAATTTCAGGCAAAATGCAAGGAAACAAACTGGAGTCTAATATCTTCAGTCTAAGAAACATTATGACCAAAGGGACAAGAAAATGAAAATACAACTGTGATATCACTTCCTGTTGTGATGTCACTTCCAGGGCATCATTTTGCCCTCTGCACCAGGCTACACTTTCATTAGCTACGCCAGGGCGTTACTGCCCTGCAACTGGTACTCAGGGGCCTATTGACACTGAACATTGAGGCACTAAGAACCTCTCTTATTTCTGCTTGTACAGTCAATCATATTTAAAGTGCAGCTACTACTTAACGTTTCTGAAGTTTCTTAATGTTCACATTCTATTTTGCCAGCGGCGCACATATCGTGGTTACATAATTGGCCCACGAATTGCCTGTTTTTATTTTAAGAAAGCAAGTTGACAGCCTTTTTTGCTGCTATGTTTAATTGACCACATCCAGAAACAAGCATGTTATGCTATTTTTCCCTTCTCACTTCTGGCACAATACTTTCCATTACTCTAAAGCACTTAAAGACAGATTAGCTCTTGGCAATGAGAGACAGTTTTCTTTTTTTAAATGTCTCGGTAGAGATGTTGCAACCAGCTCTTGGGTGGTCAGCTGCAGCAGTGCTTGTGCATTATGGCGAGTGCAGTCACATACAGGAACTGCAGTCCACAAATCCTGTAGGAGGAAATACACACTTTCAAGATAGTCTAGCCCAAATGTCTGATGCAACAAGTGGTGTACATTGGTCATGAGACAAGTATTTTCAATTTGCACATTTGTGGCTCACACAATGAAACAGTTGTAGAGAAAAAATAACACATTTTGATAGGGTTACCAGATACAACCTGAGACAGAGTGCCTATGCCTTTAACCATCGTATAGAAGAGGAAATTTGAGCAGGTGCAAACCCATCATGGAAGAGTTTCAAAAGCTGCAGCTTCCCTTGTCTATACAAGGTTAAAGGCAGGGCCAGCCTTAAGCCAATGTGACCAATGTCATCACATTGGGCTCCGCACTTTGGGGGCCCCCATACCAGCACAGCGAGCATATCACCTGCTGCTGCAGCCGGAATCTCTATCAATTGTGTCAGTGGGGCAAGCAGAACAGCTTTACGTTGGGCCCTCCAACCTGCACCTGCCTTTAAACTGCCCAAAAATGGGCTTCCCAGAAGAAGTTGGTGGTGACATCATCATGTCACCACCACTATTTCCAGGGGCACCACATGTGCTTTTCTTGGTGAGTGGGGGCCCTGCGGGGAGGGGTGGGGGCCCCACGGGAATGCCCCCCCACATTAGGCCCCGACACTCCTAGAGCCAGCCCTCATTAAAGGTATAGACACCCAGGTTGTATCTAGTAACCTACATAAGAACATAAGAAGAGCCCTGCTGGATCAGGCCAAAGGCCACAGAGCCATAACCAGCTGAAAGTACACTGGGGACAGGGTGACATCACTGCGCCTCTAGCACTGCACACAAGACAAGACGATACCTGCAATTTGTTGTCACTCCCTTGCATAAGGCATTCAGAGATAGGCTCCCTCTCAAACCCAGAGGCTGCATATACCCATCATGCCTTGTAACCTGTGATGATTTTTCTTCCACGAATATGTCCACTCCCCTTAAGAACACAAGATCAGCCCCCGTTGGATCAGGTCAAGGCCCATCTAGCCCAGCTTCCTGTATCTCACATTGGCCCACCAGGTGCCTCAGGGAACACACAAAACAACAGACTGCCTGCATCTGATTGCCGCTCCCCTGCATCGGGCATTCTGAGGTAAATTCTGAGGTAAAATCACTGGTGACTACTCAGGATTCTCCACAGCATTTCTCTTTCACAGCCACTAGAACCAGATGCTCCTCTTCAGACATGTACTCATAGGAACAGAGGATCAGCCCCACTGGATCAGCCCAAGGCCCATCTAGCCCAGCTTCCTGTATCTCACACTGGCCCACCAGGTGCCTCAGGGAGCACACGAGACAACAAGATACTTGCATCTGATTGCCACTCCCCTGCATCGGGCATTCTGAGGACATTTGCTGGATGATTTAACATTGCACTACGTTAAGTGTTGTGTAAAGCTTCCATTTTAAACCCACTTCCACCTAATCATGGAATAACAAAGTGACAGCAGCAAAAAGCTGTACTGTAGAAGCAAGCAGCGAGGGCTATTTAGGCTAACCAAAGGCATATTTATAGCAGTGCTTCCTTTTTTATCCAGGAAATTGTCCACCACTTGTTTCCTGTATATTACATGTCTTACTTTATATGTACACAATTAGTTGTGATGACCTAGAACTACCATATTGAGCCATTTGGATCGGTAGTCACCAATCGTCACCCCAGCCGATAATCTGCAATCATTTCCAATGGTATTGTATCGCTATGATGAGAAAATGGAGGAACTGCTGTCTCTCTTGATTATCCTGACCTCTCACTCTACCTCCAAAAGCATTGTTTAGCTAAGGGAGACAAATATCATTTGTATTGAATTTGGACACAGCAACCAACTGGCTGTTTTTTCTCTCTGTTGGTCCTGATGACAACATTGCTGTGTCTTCTTTGATTCATCCTCTTCACAAAAGGCAGCTATTTTTTGCATCCCTCCCTTGGCAGGCTAAGTAAGTTCCGGCTGTCATCGTAAATCATAAAAGTTGCTTGGTTCCCGGCCTTTTCATTACAAAGCCAGCACCGGTCACAGGAGTTTGAAAAGAACAGCACTTAAGAAATTGTGTTCATTGTTGCACCTGGGGAAATGGGCAGTGTGAAACTCACTGGCGTGCATTATTTTGGCCAGGTGCATTGCTTCTTTTCCTGCAAAGATAATTGAGAAAATGCCATATCATGTCAAGTTTCACAGAAGAGGCACAGTAATGAAAACATGTGTGTCATCTGGTTTCCACTAAATAACTATCCCGCCTCATTTCTGGCAAAAGAAGTATATTATTTTGCCTGCAGCATCCAAAAGCTAAATCAAACACAATGTGGGATTCAATTTAAAAAAAAAACAACCTTAAAGTTAGTAGCTAAAATGTGATGAATGCCCTATTTTCCCCCTTATTTTTGGCATAGCTTTTAACACTGTTAATTCACCAGAATCTCCTATTATATGCAAATTCAGCAGCCTGCTGGAGCATCCTTTGCCTGGAAATTCCATTATTCCCCAAACATGTGCCATTTGTGGATCTTTCATTTCTTTATTTTGAAAAATTTATATCCCACCCTTCCCATGCTTTCTGTCTGGAATGGCTACCTTCTCCAAGATTGGCATGTGCTTAGCGATTGGTCAGCCAAACCTGCCAAGCTAGGTCAAGGGTCAAGGTCAAGGTCAGATGGAGTGATCAGGTTCGTTCCACTCCTCCAATCATCAAAGCAAAATTATGTATTTCCCAGCACACAGGAAGTGTTGGTTGTTCTCTGCCAGTCACCTGAGTGACCCAGGGTGCAATCCTAACCTGGAGTTAGGCCAGCACAGTTAGGCCAGCAAAGTTTGGCCAGCACAAGGGACACTGTAAAGAGCATTTGAATCAGGCCAGCACACAGACATGCACCATTCTCCCTGACTTCGAGAGAGTCCAAATGCTCTTTATGGTGTCCCTTGTGCTGGCCAAACTTTGCTGGCCTAACTCCAAGTTAGGATTGTGCTCCCATTCTTTGGGAGCTCAAAGTGGAGCAGCCACTTGCTCACCTACAAGTGAATTCCTTGAGCAATGTAACAGCCTAATCCAGAACTGCCCAGCTCCCATAGGAACAGCAGTACCAAAATGGTGACCACTGCATCCCACGTGAGCCAGGAAGCTGCCAGAGGCTCCTCGGGAGAAAGGGACAGTTGCCCTTTGGGGAAAGCCCCGCCATCCACAATGGAGCTCCTGGTTCACTGCTGGGTATCTATGGCAGGGGAGGGTGACCAGAAGGCAAACTAGAGGTAGGTAAAAACTACCTTTTTACTTACCTCTGCATACAGGCTGCCTATGGGTCACCTTGGATCCATACCAGCCAACCCCTGCTAACTGGGCAAGAGGCACTTTTTCCAAGTGGTGTTCCTTCCTATTTAGAAGAGGGAGAGTAATTGTCCCTCTTCACCCCTGCAGAGTGTCTTTTCTAGTGACTGTTGCTGGTGGTGTTCTGCATTTTTTTTAGATTGCGAGCCCTTTGAGACAGGGAACCATTTAACTTTATTATTACTATTTGCCTGTAAACTGCTTTGTGAACTTTGTGTTTAAAAGCAGTATATAAACACGATTGATTGATTGATTGATTGATTGATTGATTGATTGATTGATTGATTGATTGA
>JAJKFI010000143.1:2455335-2476058 GCA_029204185.1 Lerista edwardsae
TCCCCATTCTGTTGTTTTCCTCTATTTCTTTGCATTGCTCATTTAGAAAGGCCTTCCTATCTCTCCTTGCTGTTCTCTGGAAATCTGCATTCAGTTGGGTATATCTTTCCCTTTCTCCCTTGCTTTTGGCTTCTCTCCTTTCCTCAGCTATTTGTAAAGCCTCGTCAGACAGCCACTTTGCCTTCTTGCATTTCTTCCTCTTTGGGATGGTTTTAGTTGCTGCCTCCTGTACAATGTTACAGACCTCCGTCCAAAGTTCTTCAGGCACTCTGTCTACCAAATCTAAGCCCCTAAATCTATTGGTCACCTCCACTGTATATTCGTAGGGGATCTGATTTAGGTCATACGTGGAGGGCCTAGCGGTTTTCCTTACTTTTTTCAGTTTAAGCCTGAATTTGGCAAGAAGAAGCTGATGATCTGAGCCACAGTCAGCTCCAGGTCTTGTTTTGACTGCCTGTATGGAACTTCTCCATCTTTGGCTGCAAAGAATGTAATCAATCTGATTTCGATGTAGACCATCTGGTGAAGTCCATGTGTACAGTCGCCGCTTGTGTTGCTGGAAAAGCGTGTTTGCAATGACTAATGTGTTCTCCTGACAGAACTCTATCAGTCTTTGCCCTGCTTCATTTTGTACTCCAAGACCAAACTTGCCTGTTATTCCTCTTACCTCTTGACTGCCTACTTTAGCATTCCAATCCCCTATGATGAGAAGGACATCTTTTTTGGGTGTTAATTCTAGAAGCTGTTCTAGGTCTTCATAGAAACAGTCAACTTCTTCCTCTTCAGCACCAGTGGTTGGGGCGTAGACTTGGATTACTGTGATGTTGAAAGGTTTGCCTTGGATCCGAATGGAAATCATTCTATCATTTTTGAGGTTATACCCCAGTACTGCTGTTCTCACTCTCTTGTTCACGATGAAGGCTACTCCATTTCTTCTAAGGGATTCCTGCCCACAGTAGCAGATATAATGGTCATCTGAATTAAATTCTCCCATTCCTGTCCACTTTAGTTCACTAACTCCCAGGATGTCGATGTTCAGCCTTGACATCTCACGTTTGACCACATCTAGCTTGCCTTGATTCATCGATCTGACGTTCCAGGTTCCTATGTAGTATTGTTCTTTGCAGCATCGCACTTTCCTTTCCCTTCCAGACACATCCACAGCTGAGCTTCTTTTCAGTTTTGGCCCAGCTACTTCACTCTTTCTGGAGCTACTAGTACTCGTGTTCTGCTCTTCCCCAGTAGCATAATGGACACCTTCCGACCTGAGGGTCTCATCTTCCAGTGTCATATCGTTTAGCCTTTTTGTTCTGTAATCCATGGGGTTTTCTTGGCAAGAGTACTGGAGTGGATTGCCACATCCTTCTCCAGCGGATCACGTTTAGTCAGAACTCTCTACTGTGACCTGTCCATCTTGGGTAGCCCTACATGGCATAGCTCACTTTATTATGTCCCAATTATGGCACTTCCTGCTTGATTATGTCACTTCTGGCTATGACATCACTTCCAGGTTAATGACATCACTTCCTGTGGGTCCTGAAACAAGTGCCATGTTAAAATGTGGATCCTGGTCTAAAAGTTTGAGAACTAGCTTAAGATTGGATGGGATGAAGCTGGGGGTGGGAGTGCTTGAAATAAATATGAACACTGGACAGGATGGAGTTTCAGCAAGTAGTATCAGGGCCCAGGATGGAAGGTTGCAGATGAGTAAAATGGAATAGAAAAAGGGAAAAGGGTAGAAATGATGTTATGTGGCTACAACAAAAATATCAGAGGCCCCTTTGGACCATGCAATGTATTAGCTGCCCAGCAAGCCAAGATATCCAGCAAAAGGGTCAGCCAGCTGCTCAGTCAAGGCCAAAAGAAGTAGGACAAAGGGAGGAAAGCTAGAAGAGGGAGGGGGAAGGGACAGCAGCATTTATTTCACCATCTCTGCCACCAGTTCCGCACCCTGATGTATACTTTTCTCTGAGTAAACTGCACTGAACACAGTAGAACTCAAACTAGCCTGGGAAAGCAAGGGAAGCTGCAATTTCACGTCTTTGGGAGTAAAGCCTATTAAGCACAGTCAGGTTTCCAGCTTCCAAGTAAACAGAATCAGGCTGCCTAGGAACCTCAACCTTGGGTTTCAAACAGACACGTTGCCCCATGTCAAGACACCATCACCATTCCCAAGTTGTAAAACAAGGTTTTCAGGCTCTGCCTTCATCCCTGTTTGTTCATCTGGCATTTGGGGAAAAAAAAATCCGCTTCAACTTTGGCAGACTCTCTTGCCACTAATTTATTGCTCTCTGTCCACATCAATGTGCCTCCACAGGGCTGACAGTCCCCAGGGCTCACGGTTTTGTCTGCAAATTCTCAGTTCAAAATCCTTAAACTGGACAGTATAATTCTCTAACCTACCCCATGCTATTAGCTTGGGGTATTACCCCATCATAATAGCTTAGGAACATAATGCTGGTTTGGGCATTATGATTATTGCCCCTGTGAGTGACTCCATCCACCTTTAAGTACATATTCACTTATAAAAATGTAATGTGGACAGTGTGAGTCAGCAAATCACTTATGAGCAAACTACTACCATGACCACAGTGACAAGGAAAAAGTGCCCCTTCACTCACTGCTCAATGACTGCTATTTCCACATTGCACGGATACTTATGAGTGCATCACTTCATTTTGTAAAGAGACCCTTGAGTGCCTACAAGGGGAAGTGTGCCCTGGAAAGTGTTATCCACACCACTAGGTCACAAATACATTAACCACAGTCTTGGATCCCACTCACAAATCTATCTGTGAGAATCTACAGTCTCTGTGTCTTACTGCATGCAGGAACTTCCCTGGGATCAATTCAAATGGTAAAGCTGTCAGCAGAAAAATATTGTGCAAGAAGCTGTAAATATATAGATATAGATATAATATTATATAGATCTAACCAGGAGAAAGCAGCAAAAGTGCTGTTGGTCATTCTCCCCCCCCCAAAAAAAAATCTGCCAGGTATAGCTCTTGGCAAAGGGTCAGTATAGCTCTTAGAAAGATATAGAGGAAATGCTCCCATTCCATATATACATATCCGGGATCTGGTCTGGGGCTCTGCTCACCTGGCATGCCCAATGCAGCCAGGATCCCAGCCAGCTGACGTTCCCATGGTGATGGCAGCAGCAGTGGACCAGAGTCCCCCCTCTCCATTGGTGGAACAAACCACAAGAAAGGCATGCTGGGCCCGGCAGGGTCTTACTCCCGCGTTCCAACAGCTGAAGGGATGGAGACAGTTGCGGCAGCCCAGCAGCAGAGCGCAAGGCACCACCATGCCTGATGGCAACAGGGACAGGTGGCCCACTCCTTCCCCTCGGTTGCAGTTGGGCCCGTCCTGCTGCGATCAAGGAAGAAGTCTGTCAGGGCAGCTGATGCCTGGAGCAAGAGAAAGGGAGCCCCTGTCAGCAGCTGGCAGAGAAGGGCAGGTGGTGAGTGGCTACGGGATCAGGGACTTGGAGGGCTGTCAGTCAGTTAATGCAGCCTATCTGGGAGAAAGGGGTGGAGCAATGGATGGCGATGCTCCTATAACCAGTGATGTCATTCAGGGGGAACGGACCAGAACGGGCGTTCCGGATCCTAACGGGCTCCGTGGCTGGTTCTGGTCCCTGACAAGTGCCAATCAAAAGTGAGTTCCTGTTCCTAAATCATTTGAATGACACCACTGCCTATAACCCCCAGGTGAGCCAGTGATGAGGGCAATCTGGAGGAGGCTGGCTAGCAGGTAGGATGCTGGCCAGGCAGTGAACCTGAGCAAGACTGCTGGTAGGGAGGAGGATCAATGGGTGAAGGCACTCCCCCTGCCTTTCCCTGCCTTTCTCCTGGATCCCCTAACAGGCTGGAAGGCTTGAGGAGTCTTTGCCAGCTCCTCTTGCAACACCCTAATGTCAGCTGCCACAAAGGCAAGCACCCCTTGCCCAACAGTGCTGGCAACATACAGAGACACTTCCCAAAATAGCAGAAGAAAACATAACGAAAAGAAAACCAATGCCCAAAAGATGAGATGCAAAACTAGGGAAAGGGAGGAGAAAGGCAGCATTTCAACCTTAGAGAACATAAAGAAAACCACAAGATCTGCATTGTCTAACAAGTAGCATAATGGCAATTCATAGGAGTAGCTGAAGGATCTGTAATCTGTTCAAAGTGTAGGAGTAAGTCATAAGGACTATCCTCCCGTACATCAGGTTTCTCTTCCACACATTGCTGAAATCATTATAATTAGGCTTGACAAGAGACTGGTGGAGTCCAGCCAAGTCCTAATAATAAATATAACAGAAAGGAATGGGATGCTGATGACCTTGCCATTCAAGCACCCTACTCAAGTCTTATTTCAGTCCTCTGCCTTGTCATCAATGCTCACCACTTCAGGTTATGACAGCAACTCTATAGCAAAGACATCAACAACCAGGTTCTGATTGTAAATAGCAGTTGCAGGTTCTCACTACAAATAAACAGAAACAGCTATAGCTTATATTCTTTTATGTGCCACTTGAGGGCCTTGGCAGATGATTTTTAAATGCAATAATATTGCAGCTACTGTTCTGTGATTGCACAGAATCCAAACATTTTTCGCCTCAAGGCAATACTTCCATTATGAGGAAACTGCATTTTTTTTCAGCATCCAAACTATTTTCTTGTGGTTGTGGAGAAATGGAGCTTCCTCTCATCCCCACAGTACACTCCAAACTACTTTGTCTGAGAACAATGTTTCGCAAACTGTGCATTGGGACCCGCTAGGTGGGTCACGAGTCATCTTCATGTGGGTCTCCATTCCTTTCAATGTACACTTTATTTTTAATATATTAGACTTCAGTGGCATACCTGGGGGGGTCAAAGGGGTCAAATGTCCCCAGGTGCCACCCAGCAGGAGGCAGCACCACGACCCTCCCCACCACCACCACTGGCCACCCCTTGCAGCAGCATGATGCTGCTCCCTATGAGTGGCCACACACTGCTACAAGGTGCCCAGTTCCTCCAACAATCAGAGGAACCGAGAGGTGAGAGCAACCCTTGTAGTGGCATGAGTAGAGGCCGCTCCCAGGGAGCAATTTTTTGCACTGCTGGAAGTGGAACTCTGCTCCTCCAATTGTCAGAGGGACCAGGTGCCACTTTCAGGAAGTAATTGGGGTGATGAGATGGTGAAACAGACTTTGATAAGATTTTCTTGATGGAGGAAGATAAATACATTAAGAACATGTATGAATACTTGCTGAAACTGAAAACGGAAGATGAAACATTAAAGGAGACAGTGGTGAAATGGATGAAAAACTTTGGATATGAGATAAACACAGAAGAATGGGAGCAGATTTGGAGTATGAATATAAAATTCAGGACAGGCTGGCTGGCTGGCCTGCAGAGGCGGATCTACAGGGAGGGCAAAGCTCTGAGTGTTGCAAGAAGCCTTACCCTGTCACGTAAATCCCTCCTCTCCCTTGCTGCTGTAGCCAGTAAGCAACGCCAAGATGTTGCTTTTCCCTGTGAGGATTGGCTAAAAAGGTGCAGGAGAGGAGTGATTTCCACTGCAAGGTCAGGCTTCTTGCAGAACTTAGAGCTTTGCCCTCCCTTAGATCTGCCTCTGCTGGCCTGCACTGTATCCAGCGCAGGTTGTGAGCCCACTGGTTGCAAAGATCTGCACCTGCTGCTTAACAGGTACAAGCCTGAGCAGGCCACAGCAGCCCAAATTGGGGCCATGTGGCCTGGGGAAGAGGGCTTGGAGCTGCATTCAGGCTCCTGCCCCCTCCCCAGGCCACCCTGCCCACAGGAGTGCCCTCCCTCTGATCTCCCACCACCCCATTCCACCTCCTCTCTCCTTCCTCCTGCCCAGAGAAGCCCCTGTGCTGGTTGGTCAGTGCAGGGGCGACTTATCCACGCCCATCTTCATTGCAGCGAGGCCGACACAACTGCTTGCCTTGGCCCTGCACCAGTAGTGATGGTGCAAATGTGCTTTATGGCACATTCAGGACAGTGTTGGGCCAATGCAAGTGGCTTGCGTTGGTGCAAGGGGTGGGTTTGGATGGCCCTGCCCATTTAACAGGCTCATGTTGACTCTGCAAGACCATTTGCATATGTCATATCTCATACCCCATGTCCAGGTAGTGGAATTCCTTGCCTTTGGAGAGGCTTCCCGATTAAACTGCCACTTCCTCACTGCTTGTAGGTGGGAGGGGAATTAGCCTTGCTATGGGCTTGTCTTAGTGTGTGTGTAAGCATGTGATGAAATCTCTCCAGGGTCTCCTTCCGAGAGGTCATGTCACACCTTCCATGTGCATGCGGTCATGCATGTCACACCTCTTCAGCCTAGAAAAAAGGCGCCTGAGAGGGGACATGATTGAGACATACAAAATTATGCACGGAAGGGATAGAGTCGATAAAGGGATGTTCTTTTCCCTCTCTCAAAACACTAGAACCAGGGGGCATCCGCTAAAACTGAGGGTTGGGAGAGTTAAAACAGATAAAAGGAAGTACCTTTTTACCCAGTGGGTAGTTAATCTGTGGAACTTTTTGCCACAGGAGGTGGTGATGGCATCTGATCTGGATGCCTTCAAGAGGGGATTGGATGGATTTCTGAAGGAAAGGTCCTTCATGGGCTATAGGCAATGATGGATTGTACAACCTCCTTACATTGGTGGTAGGCTACTTCAGAGTACCAGGTGCAAGGGAGTGGCAACAGGATGCAAGCATCTTGTTGTCTCATGCCTCCCTGGGGCACCTGGTGGGCCGCTGTGAGATACAGGACGCTGGACTAGATGGGCTTTTGGCCTGATCCAGCAGGACTCTTCTTATGTTCTTATGCCTAGGTAAGTCTCAGCACTTGGGGAAGAGAAACATAAATACTCTAAAGACTATCTACAGTTTGGCTTTACCACCTTGATCAGCAATGGCATGGAGAAGCCACAGTGCATTCTGTGAAATGTTGTTTTCAGTGTTGAATCAATCATTGAACTCAAAACTCAAATGTCACAAAGCATACAGAACGTTCTAAAAAGGATGTGGCATTCTTTCAACGTTCAAAGCGTGTGATTTATAAAAAACAATGACTTCACTTAATGGTGTCACTTCTGGCCCTAGGTCTTAGGGGGGTCCCAAGAGATAAAAAGGTAAAGGTTTCCCCACGACCGAATGGTCTAGTCGTGACCGACTGTAGGGGGCGCTGCTCATCTCCGTTTCAAAGCCTGTAGAGCTGGCGTTTTTGTCCGAGGACAAGCTTCCGTGGTCATGTGGCTGGCATGACTCTACGCCGTAGCGCACAGAATGCCGTTCCCTTCCCACCGAAGTGGTCCCTATTTATCTACTTGCATTTTAGGTGCTTTCGAACTGCTAGGTTGGCAGGAGATGGGAGAAGCAACGGGAGGTCACTCCGTCACCTTGCAGTCAAAAGCCCAGCAACAGCGGATTAACTCGCTGCGCCACCCCGTCCCCACAAGTCCCAAGAGATGGTCTTACCTAAAAAGGGATCCTGTTGCAAAAGAGGTTGATAAACAACCTTCGGGCAGAAAGGTTGAGTGCCTTCGGGCAGAAAGGCGGGGTAGAAATTTAATAAATAATAAGAATAAGAATAAGAATAAGAATAAGAATAAGAATAAACACTGTTATAAACTAACTAATAAACATAGATTGGCATCCTGGACTTGTTGTTGATGGTATAGTGACTCATAGCATCAGTCACCAGACCCACAGGCAGGGATCTCAGCAGGATACATGCAGCTCATGAAAATCCTCTGATTCATTGCTGGAGATCACCTGCAGCGCGACCAAACTGATGGAGTAAATTGGATGGGGAGTGCTCCTTGCAAAGGTTGTGCTGGGTGCATAAAATCTGGCCAGGAGCCTCATCGATCCTCAGCAAAGCATCCCATGTAGAAATGACCCAAAATGAGCATATTCCTGTTGGAGTCCTTCTTTTATAAAAGGTCTCGAAATTAGCAAAGCCTTTTATTTTGATGGAACACTTTGTTCTAGGGGAAAGAATGGATAAACAGTAAAGAGTTTCATTATAATAAAAGCACCAAGAGTGTTTTAAGCCATACGTTATCAAGTGTGAAGTCATTTCTGGAAGACTAGTTACCTAGGCAACTTTCCCATCTTTTCATCTCCACCATTATGTAATGTCATCCTACTTTATACTTCCTTTCCTCTCTCACCTTCAAAACCGCAATACTGCCAGAATCCCCTTGGGAGCCTGTGCTTGCTAGCCCAGACTCCCCAGAATCACTAAAGATTCACAAGCACTCTCCACTGAGTCATTTAGAACTTTCTTTTTACCAATTTCCAAAACAGATAATATAATAAATCTAAAAAGCACAAAACATTAGAATGCCAGGATAATGAAACAACAGCAAAACAAAACATTATAACACAAGAGGGTAAAATTATATCATATACAGCTCCCAGATTTACTTATAGACCAAAAGCCTGTTTTAAAAAGAGAAAACTTCACCCATGCATTCCTGGATTCATAAGAACATAAGAAAAACCTTTCTGGATCAGGTCCATCTAATCCAGCTTCCTGTATCGCACAGTGGCCCACCAGATGCTTCAGAGAGCATGCAAGACAACCAGATAGTTGTATCTTGCTGCCACTCCCCTGCATCTGGCGTTCTGAGGTAAGTTTCTGAGGTAAAATCCTGAGGGAAATATGAGGTAAATAACAGAATTATCTAAGAACATAACCTTAGAATTCTCTAAGAACCTCGTTGGATCAGGCCAAAGGCCCATTTAGTCCAGCTTCCTGTATCCCACAGTGGCCCACCAGATGCCTCAGAGAGCATGCAGGACAACCAGATAGTTGTATCTTGCTGCCGCTCCCCTGCATCTGGCATTCTAAGGTAGCCTATTACCCTTTCACCACCTCCAAGGAAGACAACAGACTGAGGTTGGTGTTCAACATTATTAAACACAAGTGTAAATCATGAAACCTACTGAACACCCGTCCCTCCTCCCAGTCTCCCAGACTCCTTGTTAATGCCATCTTCTAGACTCCTTGTTAATTTCATCTGCTAACTCCCATTTAAGCAAAAACAAATCCCATTCCAACCAAGTAGATTGTCAGAAGGTCCTCAATTTTCTCACCATGGGCTCGGTTGTGTCAATTTCTACTGCAGCATCATGGTGATGGACCTTTTCTCTTGTCACCTCTTTTCAGTCAGACCAGAATGCTGCAGCTGAGGTCATCCCATCACTACAATCACATCATCCCTTTCCCATCATTCTTTATTATGTCTGTTATCTCACATCCATGCTGGGGTGAAGGGGGACAGTTGCTCTCCCTACGATAAACAGAAAAAGGCACCACTTGGAAAGGTGCCTCTTTGCCCAGTTAGCAAGGGTTCAATGTGCGTCACTTCCATGATGGAAGAAAGGTGGAATATGAAGGTAACACAAATAATTGAAAGTTATAACATCACTATAAAGGTAAAGGTTTCCCCACGACCGAATGGTCTAGTCATGATCTACTGTAGGGGGCAGTGCTCATTTCCGTTTCAAAGCCTGTAGAGCTGGCGTTTTGTCTGAGGACAAGCTTCCATGGTCATGTGGCCGGCATGACTATATGCCGTAGCGCATGGAACAATGTTCCCTTCCCACCAATGTGGTCCCTATTTATCTACTTGCATTTAGGTGCTTTCAAACTGCTAGGTTGGTAGGAGCTGGGACAAGCAACGGGAGCTCACTCCGTCACGCAGTCTTGAACTCTGAACTTTCCGGTCAGAAAGCCCAGCAGCAGCGGTTTAACCCGCTGTGCCACCACTTCCCTACATCACTATAGCTGGGAGTAAAAGCCCACTCATAAATGAGGTCCTATTTGTGCACAGGCGGGTGAGAAACAGAATGGGAAATGGGCACACCAGGCAAGCCCAAGACATCTGGAGTCCTGGGGCAGCCTGCCAAATGCTGTCCCCTTACCCAGCTTGATATGCCAGCTTCTGTTCCTCCCACTCTCCAATGTTTCAGCTCAGCAGTCTCCTCTCGTCCACATTGCCTCTTCTTTTCCATCTTCCTCTTCCTCTTCCAATCCAGAGAGTGGAAGGAAGAGGAGCAGAGGAGGCAAGTAGGACGACAGAGACGGGTACTTGCTGCCAGGGGTAGACCTACTGGGGGGCTCCAGGGGGGGCCACTCTCCATGGTCCTCCCGAGGGATGGGCAGGCTGTGTGCGGTGTCCATGCACTCCACAGACCCTCCAAAGACTTCCTGCAGCCTTCAGAAGACCCTAAACATTGCTTCCAGTTTTGGGCAAAAAAAACGTAAGCAATGCTTCAAGGCTTTCCAAAGGCTGCAGTAAGCCTTTGGAGGGTCTGTGGAGCGTGTGGACATCACCTGAGGCTCTAGGTGAGTCAGGGGTGGATGTGGGCAGTATGGGGTGGTAATCTGCAGTCCTGGCCCCGGTAGCACATGGATCAGGGCCACAACTGGTCCTCGCCAATCTGCCACCCAAGGTGACTGCTTCAGTTGACCCCATAGATGGGCCAGCTCTGTGGCCACTGCTTGGAAGGAATGCCTATAAGAAACAGGAGGAGGGAGAAGTTAATGAAAAAGGGCCTCCTGAGCATCTCTCTGGACACAAGGAGTGTGGGTGCTTCTTGATCCTCTTCTCTCCTTCCCTGGGCAAACTGCAGTGGGCAAACTTGCAGGGTGCAAGTTGTGTCACCTCCATCTCAAATGTGATTAACGCATGTAAGGTGCAGCACACCTCTCAGAAACAATACTTTGTAACTTACATATAAGTCATACATCTTTGGTATATTTAGGAGCATAGGCAATAAGCAATAATTAAATATACATGCGTACACACACACACACACACACACACACACACACACACTGTCCTACCACTCAGAGAAATGTGTAGAAAACATTAAGAATGAGCCATAAATCCCATGCTGTGTGAAGATCAGTGATACAAAGCAGTTAAAAGTTACTGCTAACCACTTGTCAAGGAAATTCCATCTAGACAAGCATTTAATTAAATGTTACTGGCATCCGGTGAATTCCACAACTAAAGTTGCCCTGCCAACACACAACTTTCCAAATGGCAGCAGCTCCCAAGAACCTGTCAAAGCTTTTGTTTTATTTTCTTTTTTTCAAATGGGTCTATTTTGGGGACATAGATTTAAGGAGAAAAGCAAAACGCAGCTTTTTCCTCCTGCAGCAACAGTAACACAAAATGTATGCTGAATACTGCAATCCTACCAAGTTTGTATGCTGTACTGTCTTTGTATAGCCACACATCAAGGGGGGAGGAAAGAACAATTTCTAGCAGTCCAGAATGGTGACAGAATGGTGACTCCAGAGCATAGCATAGATTTCTGTTCTTCCGTTCTTTGAGCCTTCACATGCGGTTTTAAAGCCCCATCCAGAGCTGCCTGGCTGTCAAGTGGCTACTGCTGCATCCCACGGCAGCCAGGCACCTGCAGGAGGCTCTGTGGGGGAAGGGAATGTTTGTCCCCTTTCCCCGTGGTAAGGGTGTGGGGCAGAGGCAGATCTAAGGGAGGGCAAAGCTCTAAGTTTTGCAAGAAGCCTTACCTTGCAGTGGAAATCACTCCTCTCCTGCACCGTTTTAGCCAGTCCTCACAGGGAAAAGCAACATCTTGGCGTTGCTTACTGGCTACAGCAGCAAGGGAGAGGAGGGATTTACATAACAGGGTAAGGCTCCTTGCAACACTTAGAGCTCTGCCCTCCCTGTAGATCCGCCTCTGGTGTGGGGGTTGGGAAATAGGTCTGCTTGCCTCTGCACCGGCTATTTACCCAGCGCAGAGGGAAGGGCCTGCACAGCCTGACATGGAGGTCGGGATCCAGCAGTGAGGGTCGCTGCCAGTCCCACACCCTGCTCTGCCCTCCCCCAGTCCAGGAACACCCTCCCGCTCCATCTGGATCCATTAAAATGCGAGTGATGGTAGCACTCACCGCCTGAAATTGGCCTGCAACAACCTAGTGGGTCCTGGCCCACAGTTTGAGAAACACAGTACTAGAGACTAATCCGCCCTCCTGGACTTACTTTTGGGTAAACATGTACAGGATTGTGTTAGGAATGTAAAACAATAATGCGCAGTCACTGACATGAAGCAGTTCTAGGGCAACCTCTATGCAGCAAACACAACCTCTGCATAAACAGTGGAGTTCCTCACAAATGTGGACTGCATGCCCTTATGTACAAACACATGGTGCATGAGAACCCAACCCCATCAGGAGCCACCACTGAGATTTTGAAAGGTATATATATATTGATTGATGTTGGTCTTTTAGTGGGAAGCTCTTGTGTGCACGGAGCATCATGTTTGTGATGTAACACAGACAGCCACCCCAAGGCTAACTGGAGTAAGTGCAGCAGTGCATACCAACAACTTATTTGTTTCATGTGACATTAAAGCCACTATTTTGACCATTCAATGTAAATGCAGAGCATAGGAGGCTTAGTTTTGTGTTTTCATTTCCAGCCCACTCATAGAGGACACACCAGCTGCACAATTTTACACTGCTGGGTAAAATCAAGCAAACCAAATTCATTCTACAGCCAGCTTCTGTGAAGTGGAATGAATAGGGACAGTGCCCAGAGAGAATGCCACAGAATTGCTGCAAGCCTATGACAGAAAGTCCATTTCTCAGACTGCTCTTTCAACCCAAGCACAATCAAGTGGCCTGAAAGCAGAAAGCAGTTTTTAAGTCCTAAAACCATAGAAAAGAAAGGGGGGGCGATCCAGCTCTGAAACCAGGCAGAATTGAATTTCACACTTTGCAAGAAACCAATCAGGATTCTACTGCAAGCACAATTCACCCAGGACAGTGTAATGTTCAAAATCTGGGGATACAAAGGGATCTGTCAAGTCCTGAGTGCTAACAATGAAGGGTTTTTTCAGGCCAAATGTAAACAGCATATGCACAACTGGGTTTGTGAAATCTTGAGTGGCCACTGAGGCACAATGGAAACTCCTCGAGCAAAAGAAAATCCAAAGGCCAAGTCTTGACAGCTTGAGAAAGGGACAAAGGAAAGGGACAATAGTCCCGCAACAATACATCACATCACATGGAACTAACTCCGAGGAGCTTCAACCGTCAGCTGCAGAAGGCAGGGGGCAGACAAAGAATTAAGTGAGCCCTACGTAACGGCACATTGTGGGCAGCTGAATTTCTCTCCTTGGAAAGAGCCACAGATTTAAATCAACCAAATAATGAGCAAGGACTTCAAAACTCAACACAAAAAGTAGCATTGGTTAAGCCTGGGAAGAAACAATGGCATATCTTCAGATGTAATCACTCAATAGTAATGGAAGGCTATGCAGAGGATGAGAGAGAGAGAGAGAGAGATCCAACTCCAATTCAAGCTTCCAAACTTGCTGTCAAAAAGGTAAACTAGTTCTTATGATCCTGGGGAAGGGCTACAAAATCTCCTTTGCACCAGGTAGCAAATGACTTAGCTACGGCAGTGATACTATTATCAGTTTCTCAAACGTTTCTCAGCAAGCAGAACTCCTGGGAGCAGGGCTGTATTATCCATTAGGCTGAGTAGGCTGAAGCCTAGGGGCCCCACAGGGACTAGGGCCCACCAAGTTGGCATGTCTATCAGTCTAATGTACGGGTCTCCAGATTCGACCCCTGGGGACTCCCATCCAGCCCACCAACCCTTCAAACCGGCAAGAGACTACTATACAGCAAGCCTGGCCTTGCAAAGGCCAGGCTTTCAGAGCTCTCCCACGTGGGGCAAGCACCACCCCCAGGGAATGAACTGGGCTGCACATGGAGGCTGAATTGCTGGGAAGCTTTCGTGTTTTGTGGGTTTTCTGGGTCTGTTTTGTGAGTCTTTTCCCCTTTTGGGACCCACTTTGAGGTGCCTGGCTTTTCCAGGTTTTGCCCCTCAGATTTCTGCTTGTATTTCTGCTGTTTTCCATGCAAGCCTGGGGCTGTTTGTGAGAAGCCTGCCTGTGGCTGCATTGGCTAAGGTTAGGGGCAGTGGTGTCATCCAAATGATTTAGGAACAGGTACTCATTTTTGATTGGCACTAGTCGGGGTCCACCCACCGGAAGTGACATCATAAGCCGGAAGTGATGCCGTGGCAGGAAGTGAGGTCATAGCCGGAAGTGAGGTCATGATTGTTGCCATGGATGTGATCATGTTTGTAAGAACTTCAGCTTGTGGTTAGTGTTGATTGAACTTCTATTGCTTTGCTTTCTAGAGATGTGTATAGACATATTTTGCTTCAACTGTTCCCCGGTTAAATAGCAGGCTAGACTGTACTAGATTGTGAGCCCTTTTGGGACAGGGAGCCATTTAACTTTAATGTTAAATGCAAGGAGGCGGCAAGGAGCAGGAGGGGGAATGGGCGACCAAAAAAAAGACCGCGTGGGGGCTGGGGCTGGGGGGAGGAGTGGGCGGGGCCAGCTCAAATTCTAGGAACCGGTACTCGCGTAGTGGTGCGTAGTGGGTGCATGACATCACTGGTTAGGGGGTCTTATCTGTAAGCTGCAGAGGCCTTATTTGTAAAGGGGTTGGGGGAGAAGAACCTTGCTCGCCTGCCTTTCCACCAGGGGCTTCCATTCAGTGTGGCAGGAACTTCCCTGAAGAGTTTTGAAGGAGGCCCCCAAAATATCTGAAAGCCTAGGGGCCCAGCCATGGGTTAATACAGCCCTGCCTACTCGTGCCCTTAACCTTGCCAGTGAACCTGGTCACTCTCTGGCTAACTTCAGTCACCTCTCGGGCCATTGCTTCAGCGGCTACACTGGCTGCCGGTTCCTTTCTGGGCCCGATTCAAAGTGCTAGTTTTGACCTTTAAAGCCCTTTACTGCTCGGGTATTTGAGGAACCGCCTCTTTCCATATAATCCTGCCCGTACTCTTAGGTCATCTGGGGGGGGGGGGCCCTTCTGACTGTGCCGCCACCAGGAGAGGTGATGGGGATAGCGGCCAGGAATAGGGCCTTCTCAATGGTGGCCCCCCGACTTTGGAATACCCTCCTCTTAGAATTAAGAACTGTTCCCTCTTTGGCAACATTCCGGCAGGGGCTGAAGACTTTTTTTATTTAAACAAGCCTTACAGGCTGGCTGGCATTTTATATTCTTCATCTTATATTTTAAAGGATCCACGGGGCTTGCTTGTTTTAAATTTTTAACTGTTTTAATATTGTTTTTAACATTGTTTTAATTGTGATACTTGTGGTTTTTAAAGTGATGATTTTAATGTTGTAAGCTGCCTTGGGTGCCCATGGGGCAGAAAGGCGGGATAAAAATTAAATTAATAATATTAATAGTAATAATAATAATAATAATATTAATAATAATATTTGATTTTCTTGAAACTATGAAAGCAAGGCCTTTTCCCCACCATGCCAACATCATCTGATTACTGTGAGGAAATGATGACCAAAAGGGAAATTGTCATGCTCCATAATGCATAAAATATCGCGAGAGAAAATTTAAAAATGCAGATGCAAACTTGAGATGAAAGTGTTATCAGCCAGGCACAGGCAGCACACAGATGGCAATATTTTCCAACTCAGTGGAAGTTCAGCAGCTTCTGTTCTTTTTAGGTACTTTCCCAGCTTATAACATTGGCCCTGGATGTGCCTCACACAGTACTTCCCATTTAATTTGATGAAGTTCTGCCCAGTGAATCCACGAGCAACTAGTCTCGCTTCAAACAGTCAATAATTTTTTCCCCTGAATATACATTCGATCGAAAATCAGCCTGTCCGTTATTGTGAAGAGTCACTTGCAGCTGTTCAATCATGTGGCTGAAAAGAAGGTTTGGAATGGTAAACCAAACACTCAAGTAAGCCTTCTGATAGTGACCAAACTAAGGGGATCACAGAGTGATTGTGAAAGTCATTTAGTTCAAACCCTTTGCCAAAACAGAGTCCAGCACACTACCTAACCATATCTGTCTTAGAGCGCAATCCTAAGTAAGTTGCACTAGAATGGCGAGGCCAGCGGGCCTGCACCATATCCAGCACACCTTAGGTGCGCTGGGGAGCCTCCCCAAGACCAGGGCACATTTGTGCCCGTGCCCCAGGGGAGGCTCAAGTATCCCCATAGCGTTCCTTGGTTCTGTGCCTGCTAAATAGCAGGCACAGAGCTGATGAAGCCACATGGCCTGAACCAGGGCTGCAGGGCCTGGGGACGGAGCCTTGGAGGTGGCCTACTGGCCGCATCCCAACCCCAACCCTTTCCCCAGGCCAGCATACCTACCAGCCTGCCCAAAACCGCCCACCCACCTTCCCTCCTCCCAGAACTGCTAGCGTCGTCCCAAGAGCCGTAGCGCCGATGTGGGGTGACAGTCGGCACCCCCGCGTTGGCGCTAGTGATGTTGGGCCGACACAAGCATGTTGCATTGTGTCTTTGCTAGATTGCACCCTTGATGTCAAACAGTTGTGTCTTAAGAAATTTTCACTGCTAAGATAAGAGAACCCAAGTTCAGCAAATTGACTTAGGGTGCAACCCTAACCAACTTTTCAGCACCGACAAAGCTGTGCCAATGGGGCATCTTCTGCATTCTGCAGTGGAGTAGTAGTCACAGAAGCCTCTTCAAGATATGGGAATGTCTGAATGTTTGTTTCCTTACCTGGGATCTGCATTGCCCTTACCCTGGTGCTGGAAGATTGGTTAGGATTGTGCCCTCAATTCATATACAAGGTGGGCCTAAGGAACCTCGGAAGCCCAACTGGAAACTTTTTGCATCACGATGCATTCTGGAACAAACCTGGGAGAAGAAAGGAATCTGCTGGTGACCTGGAAGTGGGTCCTTCAGTGTTAAAAATAGCCCTACGGACTTGGAAACGACACAATTTGACCACGAAAAAGTACAATTTGGCTCCAACATTGGCATTTTTTGTTTATAAAGAGATTTAAATTCAGACTCCAATATAAACTGATTCTGTATCTGTGGAGGGGTTCCAGAATGGAAGCCGCCCCCCCCATGCGGATACTGGTGTCCAACTGCACCTACTGGAAAAAAAATCAAAGTCCAAGAATCAGGGCTTCCAAAGAATTCTGGGAAGTGTAGTTTGGGAACTGTAGTTTGGCTAAGAATTCTCCATCAGTGCTCTCAGGACTCCTTCTGCCAAAAAGCAACATTCCAAGCATTATCTGGGAATTGGATGCAACACAGCCTGCAGCACTCTCAAAAAATACACAGAGCATAAAATTCCAGAGTGAACGCAGTGCTATGTCCAGTCACCTGAGACCATCTACTTGCTGTTTATGACCTATGCAGGTGGTGTGGTCCTTAATACCATTTCCTTCCTCCCTTTCTCGGGCCTTCTCTCTTCCATCCACACCATTGGAACAGGAAGATGTGCTCTGTCTCAGCTCCATGCCCACCAGGAAACCCTCCCTTCCACACAGACAGCTCTTAGATTCTCTGTTTCAAAGTAGTAGGAACTCTGACCACTGAGAAGAGGTATATCCTGGGATACCTACAGCCCAATCCTGAAGCCAGCAGTAAGCGCTTACCACATGCCATAAAGCATACTCGCAGTACTATCGAGGGTGGTTGGGAGAGGGGAGGAGTGGCCCCCTGGGAGGGGGACCCTGGCAACAGCCCCTGTTGCTGCATCCTAACCCCCCAAGTTGGGCTTAGATGCTTGACATGAGGGTTCTCAAGTCCATGCCAGCAAAATAGCCAGCACAGACTCAAGTAGCCCAATTGTGGGGGCTGGGACCTTCCTTGGGGGAAGGAGATTTCACCCCTTCCCAGTGGTGTCATCTAAATGATTTAAGAACAGGTACTCACTTTTGATTGGCACGTGTTGGGACCCGCCCACCGGAAGTGACGGCATAAGCCAGAAGTGATGTCGTGGCAGGAAGTGACATGAAAAAAGCCCTTTTTGAGGCCTCAGATGATTTTAAACTGACCCAACAGTTGCAACAGTATTCCACAGCACCCCCAGAACATGTGAAGGAGGCCTGGCATCATGTTAAAACCCCAGAGCAACTCATTTTTCAGTGGCAAGGAAAGGAAAGGCTCCGCTCGCTGCCTGCCTGCCTGCCTGGCTCTGAGAACATGCAGGCAACTCAAACATGCAGGAAATTCAAACATTGCAGAGGGCGGAGTCGACGAGTGGGCGGGCGAATGGGCGGGGCCAGCTGTAATCCTAGAAACCGGTACTCGCGTACCCCCGCATACCCTCTGCATGACATCACTGCCCCTTCCCCTGAGGAGAGACCGGCGGCTGCCATGACACCCGCAGAATGCAGCAGTAGCCATTTTGGTATAGCTGGTCCTCTGGGAGCCAGCCAGCTCAGGACTGGGCTTCTCATATATGATTTGTGTTTTAATTGTGATTTTATGCTCTTTGTATTTTTTGCAGCTGTTTTTGCCTTGGGTCCCTTTGGGGAGAGAGGTGGGGGAAAATATTGCAAATAAATAAGTAAATGAAATATACACCCATGAAACTGGGAGTAAAGTATTTCTTATGACAGACTACCTCAGCAGCTAACCTCCTGCATGACCCCAATATGTTTACACATTCTAGAATTTGAAATGGCAGTCTGTGCACTTGCTACGCATGATTTTTAATGGGAAATGAAAATAAAGCTATGCACAGCTTCAAACCATAAATTTTTTTTTCAGGGATTTTAATTCTTAGGTACAAGCACATTGTAGAACTGAAAATGCATGGTGTCCTTTCACCTCAATTAAATCTGACTATGAAACTGTAACCGCTGTGGCGCAGCAAAAATATTGTGAGCCCATAAAGAACAAAGGCATTATAAATAATCTAGTAATTGAATCTTTGAGCAAATTCTTTCAAAGGGAAACAAAAGAAGAGCAAGACTGCATCAGCTACATGAAGGCACAATCCTAACCTGGAGTGAGGCTGGCACAGTTAGGCCAGCAAGGATTGGCCGGCACAAGGGACACCATAAAGTATGTTTGGACCACTCTTGGAGTCAGAGTGACCAGCACACAGATGTGCGGCGTCCTCCCTGACTCCGAGCGTGGTCCAAACGTGCTTTACAGTGGCCCTTGTGCCGGCCTCACTCCAGGTTAGGATTGCACCCTGAATGAGTGTTCATATTTTCCACATTGCTGGTAGGTTCACTCACCAGCTCTGAGCATGCACCAGACCATTATTAAGTCAATTTAAGTTGCATTCGTTGCAAAAGCCTAGATCTGAGTACATGCTGGTCTTATTGGCTCTCAGAACAACCGTCTGTGAAGTAAATAGTTATAATTTCCATTTTACAGATGAGAAAGTGACACTGCAAGAAAGAGCATCTTATCATGGTAATGTAGCCCAGACATTTGGGACGGGAAAACCTTCCCTGACTCCAGCAATGACCCTCTGCAACACCCTAGCTTCATCTGTACCAGGGGTAGTGGCCCTGCCCTTCTTGCTGATGCCAACATCTTGTTTTAGATACAGGTGGACAACTGAACCTGGCTTTTTTTTTCCCTAGTAGGTAGACATCATCCTTATCTTGCTTTGCAGGAGAACTAGTTTGCAAGGTAAATCATTGAAGAAGTCAATAGTTTAATCAGATCCACTTGTTCACCTCAGAGCCATTTCTGAATCAAGATCAGTAACAAGCCACTGCATGTAAAAGCCACGTGGAGAGCAGGGTCACGTTTATTTATAGCATCAGCATCATCTGTGGACATGTTCAATGTGTTTACCAAAATATTTTAAAAAGGCACAGAGCAGTTAAAAATCAATGCAAACAAATTATATATTCAGATTCATTCATGTTTATGTTTTAGTCTGCCTTTCCACCCAGAGGTCTTCAAAGCACCATAATTTTACGTATTTTTATAAGCAAATCACTTTGTGAACTACTCCTGTTGAAAAGTGATGTAGTATTAGTATTAGTATCAATCAAACAGTATTTATATACCAATTTCCAACAGTGTTCACAAAGTGGTTTATAGGCAAATAATACGTTAAAAAGTAATAAAGTTAAATGGCTCCCTGTCCCAAAAGGGCTCACAATCTTAAAAAATGCAGAACACCACCAGCAACAGCCACTGGAAAAGACATTGTGCTGCAACCTTGCAATGGCACGAGATTCCTCTAGGCATCAGAGAAGTTGGGTGCCGCTTGGAGCATGACACCCTCCCCCTTCGATACATGGAGAAGAGGGCAGCGGGCAGTGGCAGCAGGGAGAAGCATGTCATGGCGCCGCCCTTGCCAGGTGGCACCCAGGGGCTTTTGCCCCTTTGACTCCCCCTAGGTATGCCACTGGAGCCTGCTAACATAAGGACCTGAACGTGAATGAAAGCTGCCATCGACTGGGGTGGGGGTAGGCAGCTTCAGTATGCTTACTTAGTGCCATGGTTGAGCTATCCTGGCCAGACGCCCCAAGACAGAAACTGTGGCTCTTGCTGCTGCTGATTCCCCACCCCGCTGTCCCCTGCAGACCTGGTAAATCCATAAATGGCCTCTTTTCCCTGCTAACTGGGAAGAACTTTTCCCTGCTAACCCCTGCTAACTGGGCAAGAGGCACTTTTTTCAAGTGGTGTCCTCTTATATTTAGCAGGGGGAGAGCAATTGTCCCTCTTCAGCCCAGCACAGTGTCTTTCTCATGGCTGTTGCTGGTGGTGTTCTCCATCCTTTTAGATTGTGAGCCCTTTTGGGACAGGGAGCCATTTAACTTTAATGTTATTCTTTGCCTGTAAACCGCTTTGTGAACTTTGTGTTGAAAAGCGGTATATAAATACTATTGATTGATTGATTGATTGATTGATTGATTGATTGATTGATTGATTGATT
>JAJKFI010000143.1:2479530-2555866 GCA_029204185.1 Lerista edwardsae
TGTGTGTGTGTGTGTGTGTGTGTGTGTGTGTGTGTGTGTGTGTGTGTGTGCGCTTGGAAAGTGAGGCCATTGACAATAAGAGGAAGAGGGGTTGGGGAAGCGATTTGGGAGGGAGGGAAGGAGAAAGAAGACTGCAAGAAATGAGAAAGGAGGAGTGGGGGAAATAAAGCAAGAAAGGGAGAAGAACAAGAAAGATGTGCATGTGTGAATGGAAGAAACAAGGCCTGTTGATCTGTGGGTGATAGTGGATGTGCAGGTAAGACAGAAAGGGAACATGAGTGGTTATGCATGAGAGAGATTGTGTGTGTGTGTGTGTGTGTGTGTGTGTGTGTGTGTGAGAGAGAGAGAGAGAGAGAGAGAGAGAGAGAGAGAGAGAGCACTTGGGTGAATTGATGGGCAATTGATACCCACTATATTATGGGTATCAATTTGTAGTTAATCCACTGTTAGTACCATGACCTTTGACCATATGCATTCACATTAGATGCTCTACCAGTGGGCTACAACCTTTCTAATACTCAATGTGTGTAACAGCCATTGTGAAAAATGGGTAAAAGTGTATAGGATTGCTGCCTAATCTCCCACATGCAATGGCTATTGCATTCCAGGATGCACATTACCAGCTTGCTCCTTTGTTATCCAGAATCGCCAGTCCCCCACCATCCCAGCTATGGCAAGAAGGAATTAGGAACAGGTAATGAGGGAAGAGTGCACTATGAAGGCATGACAGAAGAAAATGGCAGGCAATGTTTCATTGTCGTCCCTGTGCACATGGGCACTCTTGCAGAATGAAGCAACAAAAAGACATGCTGGATGATGGACATGACAACTGTACAAATAAGTTCTTTATGCCTTTTTTGCACACATTTGCCTGCCTTTTGACTTAGAACAGTACATTCAGTAGAAGTTTTCTTCTCTTTTCAAATTGACCCAGAACAGCTTAAAACTGGAAATTCTACCATTTTCTCTGAAGTCACTTCCACGTAGCTTTTTGAAGGTCATGCTGGTGATTATCTTCAGCATAACAGAGGAACCGTGTAATTACAGCAAAATGTCACCTGGAGGAAAGAGCACTTCTGGTCACAGCCAAAAATCTGTTGCTGCAGGTCCCCAACCCTGGGAAGAAAGTTGAATATAAGTGGGGGAGGGGATATTTTTCCTTCCACAGTTTGTTTTCTTCCAAAGTACTTTTTCCCCCCAAAGTATAATCTGTTTTGGTTCTGAAACTGAATTACTTAAGTGAATCATCCCAAGATACCCTATTTGCAGCATAGCATTTCCTATAAAGTTATGTTCAGCCTTCCCTGATTAGATTTCATATTGAGCAAATTACAGCCTCTTGGTTCAAAAATGCTTTCGCATTAGTCATCGGGATTAGCAACACTTGAATCAAAGGATATCTTTACAGAGACCCTCTAGAGAGCCAGCGATTTAGCGGGGAGATACAACAGAATTATATCTGTGGCACACAGACGACTATCTTTATCCAGTCTACAGGTGCTCGCTCTTACATTCCACTGCTTTCCAGCTGATTTAAGCTCATGTATCTGTGGGCTGGTTTGCAGCCAAGGGTTATCAGCAGAAGCAGACATTTTTATCTGAAACCGATCTCATGTCTTCCTTAATCTTTCTGGGATCCTGGTGAGAGAAACAGGAATGATGATACCAAGTCTACAGCTATCCTGCATTACAGGCATGCCCTGGAATATGCTGGGGTTCCATTCCAGACCACCATCACCACCCCTGTGGATACCTGAAAACATGGGTACTGGAGATGCCTTTTTAAAGATAAGGGAACATCAGTGGTTTTGCTGCAACGAGGTAAAAAAAATACATTTGTTTAATGTTCTCCTATCTTTTTAATGTGTCCCAGTATCCATGGTATCCATAGATAACTGAAACCATGGATACTGGGGCACGTTTAGCTGTATACCAATGGCTTTCAAACTGTGTTCTGGGAAACTCTGGGGTCCCTCAGAAACTTCTCAGGGGTTCATTAGTGACAAGCCTCCATGAAAGAAAGCTTGCCCATTGCTACTGATCTTTCCCTGCAGTATGCAGATGCAAAGGAATACAGGATATATTCTCAGTTCATGCACGGAAACATGAAAGCCTAATGTGTCTGTCCGTGACTTCAAATGGAGACAAATGTGAAATGATCCTAGGATTCAAACAACGTGCAAATAAACATACAAAGCTATTTGGAAAGATGTGAAAAATTCACATCTGCTTTTGCACTTAAGGGTCCCAAATAGAGATGGGTGAGCCTCTTCACTCTCACCTTGAAAAAACAGAAATAATAAATCCCCCCAACTAAATCATTTCAAAGGCCATTTCAAGACTAAGAGCCCAATCCTATCCAACTATCCCACACTGATGCAGCGGTGTCCAGTAATCTCCCTGGCCCATTTAGCACTGCAGACTGCCCCACCCCCGCAGCAACTGTCACCTCCTGACCCACGTGGAGCTCTGGAGCCCCACACAACATCACATTGCCCTCTGAAAGTGCATTGACGCCTTCAGAAGGCTTTTAAACAATACTTCCGATTTTTTGACAAAAAGTGGAAGTACTGTTTAACGACCCACCCAAGACTGTAGAAGCCTTTGGAGGGTCACAGGATGGCACATGCGGCCTAGCCCAGCCCTCAAGAGGGTTCTGGAGGGTGGGGAGATGGCAGCAGTGGAAATAGAGGTGGACCCTACAGGCTCCGCAGATGCACCGCCCAAAGGCATTTGCCCCCCCCCCCAGCCAATGGGGGGGGGGAGTCACAGATCCCTCCTCAATGTTAAAGAATATCCCCTTACCTTGGAGCAGTATTGCAGCTGCATCAGGGCTGGAAAGTTGGAGAGGATTGGGCCCATCCACTTATGCCCCTTCTCTGCCAATTCCTATTCCCTCCCAGCAATATTTCCCCCTTCCCTTTGCTTGTTAGTTCTCAGCAGCACAGAGACAGACAACAGCAACTGTGTCAGAGTGGAAAAGTGTGTTTAGTTCAGTCATCAGTAGACAGGCACACTCAAAGAAGGTCTAGTTCGATCCCATTCAATTCCTTACACTGTCTCCCGTTTTTCAGTACAAACATTTGTTCTTCCAATCAACTTCTTTCTTCAACCATTTCACACACTGCTGGTGCTACGACTCACTTCGAGCTGTTGATAACCTGTTGGTGGGCAATTGTGTTTTTCTAGCATACCTGAACCCCAAAGAACAGACAGAACTCTTGGCTTTTAAATCAACCATGACCAGGCTACTGAAGAGTAATGCAGCGCAGCATTCAACCAGGCCCTGAAGAGCCTTGTATAATTTTTAATGACTGAGCAAAGTTTGGCCGGCACAAGGGCCACCGTAAAGTATGTTTGGACCACTCTCGGAGTCAGAGAAGCCACTACACAGACCTGCACCATCCTCTCTGACTCTGAGAGTGGTTCAAATGCACTTTACGGTGGCCCTTGTGCCGGCCAAGCTTTGCTGGCTTAACTATGCCAATCTAACTCCAGGTTAGGATTGCACCCTGCGACTTGCAAAGGGATCCTTGGTATGAGTATTGGGGTATGACATGCTTGCCTCTGTTTTAATCTGTGAAATGTCAGAGAACATAAGAATATTTATTTATTTATTTATACCCCACCTTTCCCATGCCAAAGTAAATGCCCAAGGTGGCTTACAGAGAACAAAAAACAAAGTACAATGTAACCAGAATAAGTAAACCACAAAAAAAACAGAAAAAACCAAAATTATTAAACATTTTAACGTGAGCACAGAGAATGCTCAAAAATTGGAGCTAGTTCCAATTCTCCTCATCAGGCCCTAAGGAGGGTAGGGAAACAAATTGACCAGGGAAATAAAACAAACTATGACAGTATACCAGAGGGATAGAGAATAGACAGCCAACTATCCTCCAAAGACTAGACGAGATAGGTGTGATTTGAGCCCTCTCTGAAAGGCCGTGAGAAAGTGCATAGTTCTTAATTCTTCTGGAAGGGAATTCCATATTTGTGGAGCCGTTACAGAGAAGGCTCGCCCCTGAGCTCCCATCCCTTTAGCTGGGATGGCGGCTAAAGGGAGAGCCCCTTTAGATGATCTAAGAGGGCGAATTGGTATGTATGGGAAAAGGCAGTCCTTTAGGTAGGCTGGGCCGAAGTCATGAAGGGCCTCAAAGGTCAGTACCATCATCTTAAGTTGAGATCAGAAGTGAACGGATAGCCACTGCAGCTGCTGAAGGAGTGGGCCTACTGAGTCAAACCGTCTAGTCCCTGTAACCACCTGGGCTGCTGCAGATCAGGCCAAAGGCCCATCTAGTCCAGCTTCCTGTATCGCATAGTGTCCCACCAGATGCCTCAGGGAGCACACAAGACAAGATGCCTGCACCCCGTTGCAACTCCCTCGCAGTTGGCATTCTGAGGCAGCCTACTTCTAAAATAAGGAGGTTGCACCAATCATCATGGTTTGTACCCTGCAATGGACTTTTCCTCTGTCCAATCCCCTTTTAAAGTCACCTAAGCTAGACGCCATCACCACCTCCTGTGGCAAGGAGTTCCACAGGTTAATTACCCACTGGGTAAAAAAGTATTTCTTTTATCTGTTCTACCTCTCACAACACGCAATGTTAGTGAATGTCCGGCCCTGCTCAAGGCTCAGACATGAAAGGGGAAAAAATGTATTCTCGACAACTAGCTCTCACAGCTCTGTAAGGCCAGAAGTAAATTTGAGAGTGCCCACTATAATTTGCTGACAGAATCGTGGTATTTGCAAATAGCTATAATAAAAGCCTGCGGCATTTTTTTCTTTTACAAGTGACTCGCCTTTAGCAACAAGATGATTAAACAAAAAATCCTCCCACAAATTTCTTTGATGACCATGGAAATCGCCATATGCAAAGCCACAGCAACGTTCAATAAAAGGGGGAACAGAACAGTGTACGCACAGAAAGTGCTGCCATCCTTTCAGAACCACCGCTGTGAAGCCACAAAATGCCACAGGATATAATTATATCCATTTGTTACTTATTTGGGTGATAACCTATAGTTGCGTAACCATGCCAGCAAAATCATCCATAAACTGTTATGGCAACAAACAGGAACTGCAAAGGAATGCTACGTTTCCCATTTCCAAAGAGCAGAACAAGTTGCAGTGAAGCCTTAGATCCAGAGAGCTGGAATGGTTGGAAGATACAGGGCCTACCTTTTGTACTTATTAAAGCAGTGTTATTCAAACTGTGGGTCAGGACCCACGTGGTGGGTCGTGAACTGATGTCAGGTGGGTCGCAGAAAGCTGGTAGCAGCCATCTTGAAAACTGCAGACCTTACTCTTGTTATATTCCTTTTGTGAGTGTTAACAGTTTGAATTTTCAAGCGAGGGTTTTTAGTTCAGTGCTTTTAAATCATATTTTGTCCTAATCTTGCTTTCTGTCATGGATGGTTTCCTATATGAACAATTGCTTCAGTCCAAGAATGCCAATTTACATTTCAGGAGTGTCATTTTATTATGTTACAATGATAACGCTTCCTGCTTGATGATGTCACTTCCAGCCACAACATCACTTCCAGGTTAATTACATCACTTCTGGTGGGTCCCGACACAAGTGCCATTCTAAAAAGTGGCTCCTGGTCTAAAAAGTTTGAATACCACTGTATTAAAATAACTACAGATTTCTCAAATCGTTTTTTCACTTGGAATGAGGGGGGAATATGATAGGTCCAACTTTAACAAAAAAAATTCTGAAATCTGAAATGTGCTTCTACACTTCTTGTTTACCACCACTCTTCCACCCTCTCTCTCGCAACCCCCACCTGACTAAACTGGATATGCCAGGAATTCTCCCTTCAAACTTCCCCTTTTCTTGCTCACCATGCCCTGTTACTAAACTGTTCATATGTATAACACTGGCGGGAGACAAGAAGTATAGATTCCTCTGTGCCTTTGGACTCATTGACCAGAACACTGGAAGGCAGATCTGTGAGCAATATAGTTAAATCTACCTGCACATTTTCCCTTATTTCTCTGCATATTGTACGAGCATGCCCAGTATCCACCGATTCTGTATCCGCCATTTCAGTTAACCACAGATACCATGGATACTGGGGGCACCTATTAAAAAAATAGGGGAACATTAAACAAATCATTTTTTCACCTTATTGCTGCAAAACCACTGAAGTTCCCCTATCTTTAAAAAGGCATCCTCAGTATCCACGGTTTCAAGGATCCACAGTGGGGTCTGGAACGGAACCCCAGTGGATACCGGGGCATGCCTATATAAGCAGAGATGTCATTTGCTTTTAAAAAGAAACTGGAAATTCAGAGAATGGACCTATCTCCATTCCTTATGAAGAGAAGACATATAGCTAGACAGGTTAGGTTCCAGGGCTGAGCTCTGGCTTAAACCTTTGGAAGCTGTGCCTCAGCTACAAGAAGTGATACTTTGGGGGTCTGGCCTTCAGGAATACTTCAGGTCTACTCTCTTTTAAGCAGGCATTTGTTATTTCTAATTTGTCATGGTTAGATTATCTGCCTGAGCGAGAAAAAAATCCATACAGTTAAAATATTACATACCAATTGGGTTTTTGTTGTTGTTGTTTGCCTATTATTGCCTCAGAACAATTACTGGTAAATCGTTTTCAAAGAATTTCATCCCTCCCTCTCAAGTCTGACCCTTGACATATCCACAGGTCATAGCAAATCCTATGATTTTTGGCTTGATATTTGCCCTCAACTTATCCATGAGATCAATTTATACATGGGTCTATGCGGTACTTTGGGAACCCATAACTAGAATAAAATTTCATTGTACTGTGTAGGAAATGTGTGCAGGATACAGAAAAATTGCATGAATGTCAGCTTAAGCTATTAAAAAAATGGGCCTGCTAGATCATAGGAGCCTCTGGCTTAGATCAGTAGCTTGCAGGACCAAACAACAAATACGCAGTTACTAAACTTGATTTTCTGCAAGACATTCAACCTTAATTTTTTGTTAATGGATGACATGCTTCCAGTACATTTTCAATTACTAAGAAGCTTCTTGGCTTTGGGGGCTTGTTTAAAAGAACAAAAGTGGCTGTTTGTTGTTTGTTGACTATCATTCTTCAATCAGTTGATGTCTGTTGCTCTGAACTCCAAGTAAAAGATGGATGGGGATTAGATTAAACATCAAAGTGCCCAGAGACTTTATTAAAGCAATAAAAAAAACAGCCTGGCAATTGTCTGTGCTTGCTGATCAAGCAGGCCAAATGTTGGTATAAAACAGACCTGTGCATCTTGTTTATTTATGGATTTAATATTTGGGGATTTATATCCCACCTTCACACACATAACTCAAGCCAGCCAGCCAGCAAACAACGGCAGCATATAAAAAAGGGAAAATAATCCAAAATAAAATGAGCCAGCAAGGATAAAAGAAATGTTTTAGCCAATTAAAACCAACCAATTAAAAGGAAGAAAAGGTCCTTACAAAGCAATCCAATGCTATGTAAAGCTTTGGTGCCTAAAGGGCAGGATAGATTATGGCAGGCAAACATGCCTAGAGAGGCGGGTTCCACTATCTGGGCAACACCACTGGAAAGGCTCTGGTGGGTCCCTTGTAGAGCCACACGTATATAGAGAAGGCAAGCCCACTCGGAGCAGGGCCTCTGATGAAGATCTGACTTGATGGAAGACACACGGGGGAGAAGGTGGCACTGCAGATTCCCAGGACCCAGGCCATAATATTAAGGTGACCAACCGTCCTCCTTTAGGGAGGACAGTCCTCCTTTTGTAAGTTCTGTGCTCCCTTGAAAAGTGTCCTCCTTCATGTCCTCCTTTTTGATATTTGAAGACTAATCTGTAAATCTCCGTATTCGATCGGTGCCGATCCGATCCGTTGCGTGTGATGTGACGTATTTGTATTTGACATGACGATTCGTCAAGGCTCGGTGTAAAGAACAAACAAGAAAAAGCTAGGCCCTGGCTTGACTTTATTTTGAAAGAATTGTAAGACAAGCAGGATTGAGAGAGCTTATTTCATTGGTTGTTTGCAAAAGGTGTGAAGTTTTAGCTGGGGTCAGGAATGCAAGCTATTCAGAAAGGTTACATGTAGCTAGTGCTGAAAACAGGGGATGGCCCCTTTACCCTGATAGGCTAATTGATTGAGCCTGAGGGGTGTGGCCGCACAACCACCATCAAGACCTTCCAAACTGCAAGACTCCTCCAGATCATCCTCCAAGAAGATCATCAGACCTGATAAAGCTTGCAAAGCTGCAGACTTCCCTTTGCAAGCCTGGAATTGCTGTCTGAGGAACAAGGTGAACAACTAGGGCCTAGTCAGTGGTAGGAGCCTAGTTTTCTTTGTTTTATAAGGTGTCTCTGTTAGTTCTAGAATGCTTTCTTAGTTGTGTAACCCTTGTTTATCAATAAATTAAAATTAAATTTACTAGGTTGTCTTTGGAACCAGATAAGATTCAGTGGCTAAAGTGGCACGCTTACCCAATTTTAAGTTACTCATTGGAAAAAGTCCCTGTAGTTGGGACTTGTTTAACCTGGGGAATTTTAAGGTTAAGAGGAAGTATTCTTAACTTTGAATTAACTTTGTTTTGAAGTGGTTCCGCTCCTTCCTGGCTAACAGATCCCAGAAGGTGGTGCTGGGGGACTCTTAGGTTCGGGGTGCCGCAAGGTTCCATCTTATCCCCCATGCTGTTTAACATCTACATGAAACCGCTGGGAGAGGTCATCCGGGGGTTTGGAGTGGGGTGCCATCAATATGCTGATGACACCCAACTTTATCTCTCCTTTCCCCCTGATTCTGAGGAGGCGGTTGAGGTCCTGGATCGCTGTCCGGAGGCAGTTGGGGGCTGGATGCGGGCAAACAAGCTGAAATTAAATCCGGATAAGACAGAGGTGCTTTTGGTTCGGAAATCCACAGCTCAGGTATTGGACTATCGTCCTGCTCTGAATGGGGTCGCACTTCCTCTGAAGGAGCAGGTTCGCAGCTTGGGGGTTCTCCTGGATTCACAGCTACACCTGGAGTCCCAGGTGGCGGCGGTGGCCAGGGGAGCCTTTGCTCAGCTTCGGCTGATCCGCCAGCTGCGGCCGTACCTGAGCTGTGCGGACCTGGCCACAGTGACCCATGCCCTAGTGACATCAAGATTAGATTATTGCAATGCGCTCTACGTGGGGCTGCCTTTGAAGACGGTCCGGAAATTACAACTAGTACAGAACGCGGCGGCTCGGGTGGTTGCTGGGGCACGTCGGTTTGACTCTGTCGAGCCGCTGCTTCGGCGACTACACTGGCTGCCGGTTCTGTTCCGGGCCCAATTCAAAGTGCTAGTTTTGACTTTTAAAGCCCTTTACGGCTCGGGTCCGGGGTATTTGAGGGACCGCCTCCTTCTATATAATCCAACCCGTACTCTTAGATCATCTGGGGGGGCCCTTCTGACTGTGCTGCCACCAGGAGAAGTAAGAGGAGTGGCGGCCAGGAAGAGGGCCTTCTCGGTGGTGGCCCCCCAACTCTGGAACACCCTTCCCCTCGAATTGAGAACTGCTCCCTCTCTGTTTACATTTCGGCGGGGGCTGAAGACCTTTTTATTCCAAAAAGCTTTTAATTGTTGACAGGTTGGCTGGCTGGTTATTATGATCCACGGGGCTTGTGTTTTATTTTATTTTTTAATTGTTTTTAAATTGTTTGTGTTTTTAATCTTGATTGTTTATTGTTTAATACTGTTTTTAACTGTTTTTAATGTTAATTGTTATACTTTATTTTTATCTTTTTTTAATATTGTAAGCCGCCTTGGACATCTGCCTCGGCAGAGGAAAGGCGGGGTAAAAATTTATTAAATAAATAAAATAAATAAATAAATAAACTTTGGGCCCAGACTAGTAGCAGTGGTTGTGAGCCTTGTTGTGCTTAAGGTCACACACTGCTGAAAAAATCACAGACTCATAGGTGCCCGGAACTGATTAGAGGGCATATGAGCCTGTGATTTACACTCGGTACAGTGCGGTGAGATGCCATTATGAGATGCATGCGCTCCGCACGAGAGACCTTGAGAGAGAGCGCCACACACAAGTGGCTTTGTTTACTTCTTACCGAAACACGACACGGCACATACACACGCAATCGACTCACGGTAATTATTTCTTTCTTTCAGTGAATATTCAATCATACACAGGTAAGCACAATTCACGTTTTAGTAATTCATTATCTATCTAATAATTTCCAAATATGTATAATTTTATTTACAAGTTTATACAACCCTGTTGGCATGTAAGCATAATTACAATATAAAATGTTACACATGTTTTTATTATGCATTTATCATATTATAGTGTATTATTGTTGCAATTTATGATATTTTTTTCTTCAATGTATTTGTGTCCTCCTTTTCATTTTAAAAAAGTTGGTCACCTTAATAACATGCAAAAGTGTTGCCTTCAAGCTGAACACCACCCATCAAGGCACAATCCTAACCTGGAGTTAGGCCAGCAAAGTTAGGCCAGCAAAGTTTGGCCGGCACAGGATAGTGCACATCTGTGTGCTGGCCTCTCTGACACCGAGAGTGGTCCAAACAAAGTTTACGATGTCCCTTGTGCCGGCCAAACTTTGCTGGCCTAACTGTGCTGGCCTAACTCCAGATTAGGATTGCGCTCTCAGTTACGTACAGTTGTCCACCTCCTAGTTTTGTTGCCCACCTGGGACTGCAAGACACAGGGAAGCTGCCAAACACCTGGGAGCCCACATTATAGGACTGGCATAGTCTCCAACATTTCACAGCTGAGAAAGGGGCCCTCTGCATTCTGCTGTTCTGTACACACACCAAAGCTTGAGCTCCAAGTAGTCAAACAGGCCTTCTGCATGCAGGACTCACCAAAAGGCCCAAGGAGTCTATAAGAGTGAAAACACTGACTTCTCTCCCAGCATTTCCACTGGCTCATTAACTGCAACGAGTTCCTAATACAATGAGGGTTCTTACACAGCACATGGCTTCATTAATTTCTCCCAAACAGATCACTCAGAATCCAATAATATTTTTTCTATTACTCTTTTCTTCCTACAAATATGATTTAAAGCCGATGGGAGGGAGGGAGGGGCAAGAAAGAAGTGGACGGTACAAACAAGGTATTTCTGTGTCTTTTTATGTATTAATGAGACAATTAACTCGCTCACTTCGTTGTTAATTGCTTTAGTTACAGCAGATTGACTAGGCAATAAATGGCTTCACCAATTTTCTTCTTCATCAGAGCAAGAAATTAGCCTCGTTGAAGCAGGAGACTAATCAGCAGAGAAAATTATTATTTTCGGAAAGAAGCCTGGAACTTGTGAATTAAATCTGTGTGACGGACAGGAAGTGAATATTAAGCTAATCTCAAATAATTCCATTTGCAATTTATGCTTGACAATGGCAATCACAAGGTGAAGGTTTTTATTCATTCACTTCATTCATTCTGACCCTTTTGATCTTTCAGATGGGTACAGAGCAGGCAGGTAATCTGCTGATCTGCCAAGCTCAATCAATGGAGAAATAACAACTTCCACTCCTCTGAGCTGGCCTTCTGAATACAGCATTGAAATGTCTTGCTGTGGATGCTTCTGTACTTTTATTGGTCTTTAAAAAGAACTGCTGAAAGATCTGAAGTCGCACGACAGGAGAGAACTTAGATGCTGTGCCTACCTACTATACATGTAACACCCTATTGACAAGGAAATTGAGGATGCCAGTTCATGTCTGTTCCCCTAATTCAGCTGCTGTTAAGGAAACAGGGGCCAGTATAACAGAACTGTCAGATCAACCATCAGTGGCAACAATTAGCTGTCAGTTGTATAATCCTTTTTTGCATTGCCTCCAGAGATGCACAGGGAGCTGTTATCATCACCCTTTTCAGATCATCTGAAAATTACATCCCAACAAGAGCTATTTTTCTGAACAATAGCTATGATCCTCTGAAGGTTGCCTGGATCTTCTGGAATGGCCAGCACATCTTGGGACCCACCAAACTAAATTAAGCACTTTGGCCATATATGATAGCCAACCAAGGGGTTAACGAACCATCTTTTGCTGCTGACCTGGAACGAAGAAAACTGGGAGCTTGCCAAGCACCTGAAAAGCCTCCATACATGACTGATAGGCTACTATCAGCATGGTGAATGCACCTGTTGGATGCATCTATTCTAGAACAAGGCTTATTATTAATAATAATATTTATAGATCAATTTTTTTTAACAAAACAGTTTACAAAATAGCTTATGTAGCCATTTTTTTGTTTCAAATCATGCACATGGGCGCAATCCTAACCTGGAGTTAGGCCGGCACAGTTAGGCCAGCAAAGTTTGCCCGGCACAAGGGCCACCGTAATGCTCGTTCAGACCACGCTCAGAGTCGGGGAGGATGGCGCACGTCTGTGTGCTGGCGTCTCTGACTCTGAGAGTGGTCCAAGCATACTTTGCGATCTCTCTTGTGCCCAGTGGTGGATCTAGGGGGCGGGGGGGCACGAGCCCTGGGCGCCATCTTGGGGCTGTCTAGGGGGGCGCCAGTGGCCCCCGCAACATTGTGCAGGTAGATCTGGGCTCCGGAGCCCAGATCTACCCATTAGGAATGGCTGTGGGTAGACCTGGGCTCCGGAGCCCAGATCTATCCGCGGTCGTTTCTAATGGGTAGATCTATGCTCCAGAGCCCAGATCTACCCGCGGCCGTTTCTAATGGGTAGATTTGGGCTCCGGAGCCCAGGTCTGCCCATGGCTGCTTCTGGTGGGTAGACCTGGGCTCCTGTGGGGGCGCACTTCTATTGGGTGCCCCGGGTGCCATTTTGACTAGGTCTGCCCCTGCTTGTGCCAGCCAAACGTTGCTGGTCTAACTGTGCAAGTTACAGTGGCTGTGCGGCAGCAGCCTCTCTGGATTCCCCAGTGCTGGTAAGTCAGCAGCAGGGGTAGACCATGGGTGGGAAGGGGGTGGAATGGGACTTTCTGTGGAAGGAGCCTGGAGGTAGGGAAGGGGTGGATCTGGTGACAATGGCACAAGCCAGGTCATATCTCCTCTTTTTAACAATCTTTTCCCTCCTCATACATACACCACCAAAATCGGTGGGGCATGTCCATAGAGACCTATAGGCAGGCCCATGGCTTACACAGGTTTACTTACTTCCCATTTGCCTTCTAGTCACACCACCACCACCACCACCACCACAGGATGCAGCGAATAGGATTGGGGGCATTGTCACCTCACCTGCCATAATCACATGCTGTTAAAGGACCAGCTACATAATATATATTCAAAAAGGAAGAAGACATGACCCAGCTACTGAAATCAAATCCATCTTTCTATAGATGAGGGGTTACATGTATTGTGTACATACACTGCAGTGCAAGAGGGTCCCAAAGATTTGGCAGTTCCCAGATTCCCTGTTCACTCCCAAACTAGACCACTTTTCCTCTTGAAATGCTACAGCACCACCCCTTAGGATGCTGCGTCTGCTCTCATTCAAATAAGCGATATCACTGACCATTAAAATGACACCATGCTGACTTAGACAGGCTGTTAAGGGAAATAATATTGCACTGCATGAAAATGGCAGGCAGGGAAGGCAAGGGACAAGACAATGAGAGCAACCCCCTCCCCCAAACCAACCCTTTTTGTTCAAACTAAAATAGAGAGGCATAAATATTTTATTCTTTTATTGTGAAAGGCTTAATGCAGAAGACGGGAGGTTTGTGAATCACTATGGAAATTGGAAAGTTACCCCAGAGCAAGCAAAGCATTTTGGAATTATGTTGTTTCTTATTGCTTGCCTGAGCTAGAATGCACAATGTTCTGTGTTGGGAGGAAGCACAGCAATGCACAGCAGATTCTCTATAGATGGTTCCAAGCTCAATGCCAGCATCGCCATCCAAAAAATTCTAGATGCGAAATAAGAAAGACTCCCACCCAAAGCCGGGGAGAGCCACCATGGACTGACTCAGAAAGAGGCAACCTCACTGGGCCAATTTGGAGGGTACCACCTCCCAAAACAACCCACCATGTGGAGAGGAGCTGGAGCACACCTCCTCTCCATGCCCAATTATTAGAGTTGCCAAACTGCAAGCAGGGACAAATGGGCTTTGGGCTACAGCTCTTCCCAAAACCAACAGTGCATCACATGGAGAGTAACAGGAATGCACGAGCCATTGTCCACCTTCCAAGCAGGGATGGAGTACACAAAACTGGAAAATGCCCATAAAATGATAGGTCCCAGTTGCACGGTCAGCTGCTGAATTCCTACCCATCCACCCCAGAAGACTGATTATGTTCTTCTAACCTACATGCTTCAGATTTTTGCTTCAGTTGATCTGTTCCTGCACTAGATGGTGGGGGTGGGACGTGCCAGCTCCTGGGTGAGTAGGGAAGTTGGGCATGCTCAGCTCTAGTCTGCGTTATGGGCCAGGTTAGAAGACAATTATAATCCAAACAGGCCTGTACTAGTATACAGGTGAATTCACAGCTGGTCACAGAAATCATCAGGACCCATCATTAATCTTTTACTGCAACACTTCATATTTTTTACTGTACATATGTATTTAATGAAACAGTGTCCTGCCTTTCTGCCCCATATCAGGGCACTCAAGGCGGCTAACAATACAAAACAGATTAAAACAGCAGCAAATAATTAAGAACAGCAAAACCCGATGGCCTATACAATCCTGAAAAATTCCAGATTAAAAATGGAATAAAATTTTAATTTTAATTTCATTTCAATATCTTCCTTCTTTCCAAATGACAAAATGCAGAAGAGAGCAGAGTTCTAGCGGGCAGTCCAGAAGCCATCTTTCGGCCTGCCAGCAACAGCAAACATGGTAAGAGGTGGGGAGGTGGTTCCAGGAGTCAGGGCAGGGGGCTTGAGGGAAGGAGGAAGGATTACGGTTATTTTTTTATTGAAATGACTCGGGACTCAAATCAAAATGACTCAAAATGTTTCTGCAAGAAGTCTCGACAGTGCACACTATGACTCGTGACTTGACTTGAGTCGTGGGGTCACTCACTCAAGGCTCTACTCAACTCAGGAAATGTAACTCCTGCACATTCCTGGTACTCACAACAATTGCTGGAAAGAAAATGTTTTGGGGGCAAATACAGCTTCACACGCAAGAGTTGGAAAAGCTATAGTGGCTGAAATTCCCTCTTCTAAACAACTGTTAAAGGAGCTTTGTTTTCCTTTGCTTTTTATCACCTCCTCCCTTATCACTGTCTCTTCTTCAATACTCTTCCACAGATGCAATCCCACTTGAGCTCGTGGGTCCCGACCCAGTGAAGACCTGTGCGCAAGCAGGCCATTCTCCATCTGACCCAAACTTCTCATGAACCAGATGACAAAACTGGTGGTATAGAACATCTGGAAGCAACCACACAACACAGCATACCCATAGGATTGGGCCATAATTCTGGAAGAAATATACAGTCACAAGGAACCAAAACTTGTTTTTACTGTATTTATTGCATAAGTAATAAGTTGGGGAAAAGTGCCACCCTCCTTCTCACAGCCCCTTCTATTTGACTATGCAATTGGCTCCATGATGTGTGGGGTAAGTCAGGAGCAGCTACACTTGACTATAATTTCAGAACAGCTGATTGCCAAAGGGGCTGCACTGTCAGAGAGTTTGACGTTTTACAAGCAAACATTAGCTTCAGAACCGTCAAACTGTATACATGGAATGCAGGGAGAAGGACAAGGATGTGAAGCCAAGCCAAGTCCGTCAGACAAAGAGAAGAGAAAGGAAAACAACCAACTGAAGAGACGTTTCAAGCTAATTACTCAGAGCGCAATCCTAACCTGGAATTGGGCCGGCACAGTTAGGTCAGCAAAGTTTGGCTAGCACAGGGATGTTTGGACCAGAGAGGTCAGCAGATATGTGCCATCCTCCCTGACTCCGAGAGTGGTCCAAATGCGCTTTATGGTGGCACTTGTTCCAGCAAAACTTTGCTGTCCTAACTATGCCATCCTAACTCCATGTTAGGATTGTGCTCTCAGTGGCTACACAAGTTACAACATTCCTACAAATAAAATACGTCAATATAGTATCTTTTGAATACCCAGGTCACGTGCAGGTTTTTTTGTACTATGCACACACACAGGAAAGGCATAGCTTTCTGTGGCTTCACCTTGCCGAATAAAATCATTGGGTTCTCCTACTTATCACAATACCTGGGAGCCTGGCCCTTCCAGACTGCCCCCAGGAGTCGTGGGACGATGTCCCCTCCTGGCCACCAGCAACCTCCAGTGACCCAGGAGGCATTACTTTAGCCCAATCAGTAGTGTAGCCCAGCGTCTAGACTGCTCCCCCCCCCCAGCGAGCAGCGTCCCCCCAGAATCCAGCGTCTAGATTCAGCTAACCCCCGCTCCCAGCACACGAGGCGCACCATGGAGTAAAATATAATGATTTATTAAAACTACCGGTTACAGCATAGAGGCTTAAGAAGGCCTTTCAAAGCCGGCCAAAGCATGGCATAACTACATGATGCTTAATGCAAAATAAGAAAACATCAATCTCCTAGTCTAAGGACCTATCACAAGTGTACCTATCACTCACCCAGCAGAAGACAGAACCAGGTGTGATGAGGGCAAAATGGTCTCTTCTCCCAAGACTCAAAGGTCTGAGTCTTTGTTCTTTCTTTCCCCCCTGCACTTTCCCAGCCCCCTTTGTCAGCCAGAGGCAAAACAGCTCCTGGTACGGAGAAGATGTCCTTGGGAGGTTTTCCTGCTTGAGGCCCCTCTATCTCGCTCTGGCCGTTGACCCAGACAGAACAGCCTCCAGGGGAAAACTTTCTCAAGCACCAGGGTGAGAGGGGAGTGGGGAAAGACAGGCACGGGCCTCAAAATGGGGCCAAGCCGGGCCTGCTTCTCTGCTGTTCATGACATCTATACACAGGCTTAGAGTTTGTCCACATGTTAAAACAAGAACAACAACATTAATCATTATTGGGAACCCAGAGAGTGTACAAGAATGAAGCTAGACCCAATTCTCCGTATCAGGCCATTTGGAGGGTGGGAAAAACAATTGACCAGGGGAGTGAACAAACTATGACAAAATGCCAGAGAGACAGAGGGCAGACAGCCAACCATCATCCAAAGGCCAGACAAAATAGATCTTTTCAAACAAGGGCTTTAGACTTTGGGTTTCTCTTTGTATTGGTTCTTTACATCATTTAAATGTCCTTTATCTTAGACATTGTCTTAGAGAATCTATGACACACCAGCGTTCACCAACACCTGACAAACATTGAATTGGTTGTATTCATTTTTTTTTATTTTTGTAATTATTTGGTGTTTCTTTATATAATGATTGGACTATAGTTTTTGTTTAAACAAATGAATACAAAGAATTGTTTGTCTTTTGTTGGGGGGAAGGGGTTGACACACAAGCAGAGTCAAGTTAAACATTTTGACACTCTAAGCCAGGGGTAGGGAACCTACGGCTCGGGAGCCATATGTGGCTCTTTTGAGGATTGCATCTGGCTCTCGTAGCTACAGGCAGCTACAGGCATTATTATTTTTTTGCATTTTTTTACCCCTTTTTTGCATTTTTTTTACCCCAGTGGCCATTTTTTTCTGGCTCCGCCCACTCATTGCACTGACGTATCAACCAGACTACAAAGCCATCAGCAAAACCATGCAGCACCAGAAGTCGCATTAATGGTGAGAAGTATTTTATTTATTATTGGTTAGCTTCAGTATAACAACGTTATTAAAAATAATAAATTCAGAGATTTATTATACTCTAAAATTGTTGGTCTTACTTAAAAATGAATGCATTTAGTTGTATTCAGTGTTAAAAAATATTATATGACTCTTATGGAAATACATTTTAAAATATGTAGCTTTCATGGCTCTCTCAGCCAAAAAGGTTCCCGACCCCTGCCCTAAAAGTTCGCCATCACTGTCTTAGACTATGCCTGTGGGCCTGATCTCTTTTAGGGCACAATCCTAACCTGGAGTTAGGCCGGCACAGTTAAGCCAGCGAGGTTTGGCTGGCTCAAGGACCACTGTAAAGCGTGTTTGGACCACTCTTGGAGTCAGGGCGGATGGTGCATGTCTGTGTGCTGGCTTCTCTGACTCTGAGAGTGGTCCAAACATACTTTATAGTGTCTCTTGTCCCAGCCAAATTCTGCCACCCTAACTGTGCCAGCCTAACTCCATGTTAGGATTGCGCTCTTAGTTGTTGTGCAAAGGCCAGTGATTAAGGCTACAATCCTATGCCCACTTCTTCAGATCCCCTTAAAAACAATGGGACTTACTTTGGAGTACAGGTGTATAGGACTGCACCATAACAGCCCAATCCTAACCAACTTGCCAGGGCCAACGGGGGGGGGGGGGCCTCAAGGTAAGGTAACATTTGTTCCTTTATCTTGGAGCCGAACTACAGCTGCATTGGTGCTGGATTGGCCTGTTAGGCTCTTTACATGTTTTGGACCAGCTCAGTACATAGAGCTTCTTATCCCCTTTCTACATTTTCAACCACAGGGAAAAGATACTTTGAGGGTGCAATCCTAAGCAGCGCCGGACTTACAAGGCTGACAGGCCAGTGCCATATCCAACGCTGCTTAGGAGAGGCTGGAGCCTCCCCCATGGCAAGGGAGCATGTGCTCCCTTAGCGCTAGGATTGCGCTAAAGAGCGGGCGCACATACGAAGAGACCGCACGACCCAAATCAGGGCCACGTGGCCTCGCTGACAGACATAGGAAGTGGCCATATGGCCACCTCCCAATCCCGCCCATGTCCCGCCCAAGCCCCCCCTCCCCCCTCCCACCAATCCTCATCCCGATACGGGACAGAGAAACCCTTGCACCGACCGTCTTCAGTCAGCGCAAGGGAAGCTCTCCATTGGCGCTCTGAAGCCGACGCTGCAAGTAGCGTCAGCTTCAGAGATGGAGCACTGACACTGGGGTGCTGCTTGGCGCTCCAACCTTTGCGTCGATGCTAGGACATTGCGTCAACGCAAGGGCCACGCTAGGATTGCGCTATAAATATGTGAATTCAACCAAACACAACAGAGTTGTGCAAGTTTGCTTGTTTTGCCCCAAACTAACATCTTGACAAATAAGCTACACTATGCAGGAGCAAAGCATTGTGCTAAAACAATTAATATAAAAACTTTCAGGAAAAGGTGGACTATTTTGGCAGCATATGCTTGTTTCCAGGGAAAAATGGTCCAACGAGGAAGTCCAAGATCTGGCCTCAAAATACAAACAAGGACTTTATATCAACTGCATGTATGATGATTAGAGACAGGGGTGTCCGGATTACTGTTTCCACAACCAGTCTTCATCCACAACTTCCATTTAAAAAAATTGCGGTGTTTTCATATGGAACAATTGGCAAGCATCTGGTGTAGAAGAGAAGGGGGTGTCACTGTCAGAATAAGCAGAACTCTTTGGACCATTTCACATATAATCTAGGGAGCAATCCTAACCTGGAGTTAGGCGAGCACAGTTAGGCCAACAAAGTTTGGCTTGCACAAGGGTCACCATAAAGTATGTTGGACCACTCTCGGAATCAGAGAGGCCAGCACATAGACATACGCCATCCTCCCTGACTCCGAAGAGTGGTCCAAATGTGCTTTATGGTGGCCCTTGTGTCGGCCAAACTTTGCTGGCCTAACTGTGGTTAGGATTGCGCTCCTAGATGCAGTCACCAAGCATATCACCAAGCACGCTTATCAAGGAGATGCAAACTACATTGGCTCTCAGGTGTGTATACCTATGTGATATGTGAAAAAATATGCCTTTCTCACATTAGCCGTATTCACATTACATTCAATGCACAACACAGCTGTAACTGGGGTGGAGGCTGAGGGCTAAAAGCGGACGTATGATTGGTCCCAGACTCTGCCCTTGTTACGGAGGTGACTTAATCCCGCAAGCAGCGCAAAGGCAGCCACCTCCGGGCTTTCCCCAAAGGGAGCCGAACTGCTGTTTCAGAAATGCGTCCCTCCTCCAGGGAGAAACGGGAGAGGTGGCCTTTGCACTTGCAGCACAGAAGCAGTCTCCTTCGGGTTCTCCCCAAGGGAGGAGGCACTGGCCACTTCCCACACCCACCCCTCCTCTGGGGAGAACCCATGACTTTACTGCCCTGGTGGCGCACATGGGCAGAGTCATGATGTCACTGCCCCAAGGCACTGGGGTAGGACATTACGGCTCTGATCCACAATTCAATAAGCTCTTTTATTGGTATCCTAAGGATTTTTGGCAGAAGGAATGTTGTGCCAGCAAACTTCCCCAACCTCCTATCACCAGAAGTTCCCCCCACCCCATGAGCCTCCTGGAGAGGGATGGGGAACCTCAGGAAAAAGGATGAAAGAGTGCAAAAATTGCTGCCAGGAGAAGGGGGAATTTGGAAGCCCCTTCCATGAGCAGTTCCAATTCTGTGTCAGAACAACCACACATTTTCAAGCACATGAACAATCTCACAGAGCTCAATGGAACTAGTTGTCTAATTAAGTCACCTGCTTAATAATTTGCTGGCACTTTGGGGGTGTGATCTTGCAAAAGTGAGTCCAAGCTGGTGATGCTTTCTAGACTTCCATTTATTTGGCAGACGTCAAGACGAGAAGGTGATTTCCAATTTTTTTATATTGCTTTGGAGTATTAATATACAAATTCTTTGCACATCCGTCATACAAAGAAAGGAAGAGAGGTTGCATTTAAGAACAAGGCAAGGATTTCCTTTTTCCAGGAATATCCCTCAGAACTTAAATCACTTATTGCAAAAATAAACAGCAGAAATGTGAAAGATTAACTGTTTGCAAATTCCAGTAATTACTTTCTGGTTCAGTTCAGGTATCACATTAACCCAAAGCTAAGGAAGCTTTACCAGTGGCGTAGCTAGGCCATTTTGCACCCGGGGCTACTTAATTTTTTTACACACACATCCCACGGCAAAATTATTTATTTATTTATTCACATTTTATTCTTCCAAGGAGCTAATGGTGGTGTGCACTTCTTTGGTCATCACAACAACCCTGCACAGGAGGTGAGGCTGAGATAGTAATAGTCATGACAGGAAATGAATAATTATAATGGCCAGAAAATAAATGCAGTGAATATTCCCCCACAAGCAATGGATGAACGTCTGAATCCTCCCCTGCTATTGCTCCTCTGCACATCGTACTCAATGATATACTGCCCCAGCATCTGGAGGTTCAATGTAACCAACAAGGTTAATAACCACTGATAGACTATAGTCCACCATATTTAGAATCCACCTTAAAAGTCATCTAAGCCAGTGACCAACACCACCCAAACTTCCCACCAATGACATCAACTAGGGTTGATGGCAAGGAGTTCCACAGACTACTACAACTAGGGTTGATGTCACCCAGGGCACAATCCTAACCTGAAGTTAGTCCGGCAGTTAGGCCAGCAAAGTTTGGCTGGCACAGGACCACTTTAAAGTGCTTTTGGACCACTCTCTGAGTCAGGGAAGATGGTGCACATCTGACCTCTGACTCCAAGAGTGGCCCTTGTGCCAGGGCCAACATACTTTACGGTGGCCCTTGTGCCAGCCAAACTTTGCTGGCCTAACTGTGCCGGCCTAACTCCAGGTTAGGATTGCGCCCCCAGAGAGATAACATATGGTGTCACTCCCATTAACTTTATTTAGGCGGCGGAACGGAAAGGACAGGCTGCCAATCACACGTAAGTCCTGCCCAGCGTTCTGGATCTTCATTACCAGATACCATAGCTGGTTAGGAGCAACACACGCACACTAGTTTCTTAGTATGTTTTGCTTGCTTGCTCTGCATTCCTGCACTTTGTGCCTTTGCTGGTGGAAACTTCATTTCCTACTCTCAGCACCCCCTGCAGGCTCAGATGACTAATTGCGCTGGAGTTAAGTTGTTTGTTTGCTGCAAGAGGTCAGGAGACAAGGCAAGCAACACGGGGGGGGGGCGGCAGATAAAAAGGTTCTGTGGCCCCCATTTGTGGACTCATCATGCAGGCCCACAGGCTTTGTGTTTGACACCCCTGTATCAGAAATGTGTATTTTGGGGTGTGTTTGTTTGAGGGGGAGGGTTGGCAATAACTTTTGCTAACATTAAGGTATTACACTCTGGGGGTTTTCATTGAATTCCTGATGAAATTCCACATCCAATGGTATACAGTATGATGGTATTATTCCGTAAAACGGCGATTTTAAATGGCAATTTTTACAAAAGAAGTTTTATTTTCAGTTTTTACCTTTTTGGCCAAGACTTTTGATAGAATAGAGATATTACACTCTGGTTTTTTTCATTGAGTTCTGGGTGAAATTCCACATCCAGTGGTATGCAGCATAACCATATTCTGTAAACTCCATTATCTACACTGAAAAATATATATACTACCACTATAGAAACAGGACACAGATGGTTTGCAATGTTCTGAAATTCAGTGGAAACAGTTCATCTCCAAACACCAATTTTTTTTTTACTCTGGTTCTGTTCAGAAGTGTATTCAGAGGAGGGGTGGCTACTTGTTGCCATCACTGCCCTGAATGGCTCCTTAAGCCAATGGACCAATGTCGTCACATTGGGCCTCGCACTTTGCAGAGTCCCGCACCAGCGCAGTGAGCAGATTGCCTGCTGCAGCAGCCAGATCTTTATGGGCTATAGGTCAGTGGGCGAACTCCGGAAGCTAGTGCAGGACAGGGAGGCCTGGCGTGCTGTGGTCCATGGAGTCACGAAGAGTCGGGCATGACTTAGCAACTGAACAACAACAACAACAAGGTCAGTGGGGGCAAGCAGAGCAGCTTTACTTTGGGCCCTCCCACCAGTCCCTTCCTCCAAATGGCCCAAAATGGGCCATTTGGAGGAACCTGAGATGACATCAAAACCAAACGTACATACAGCCATGCCCAGGCTTCAAGCCGCCAGCACTGCAAGATCAGGGTCATTTCCGTCCTTCACCTGGAGGGGGTCTGCCAACCAACAGCCCTCATCCTGAGTTCCCCAAAGAGGGAGAGTCTTGACCTCCCTGCTTCACTGCTCTCTCATCCACATATCCCCATACAATCACACATGCGCTCACGCCGCCTCTGTAAGGCTGAGCGAAGCAGTGGCGACAAGAGGCCAGTTGCTCTAGTGGCTAATGCACTGGGCCAGTTTGTTTTTCATCAAATTGAAAGAAAAGATTTGCCCAGTGGATTAAAATGAATCCAGGAAAAACCAAACCATCAAGAGGCAAAGTTCCAAAATAAAGAAAAAACAGGAGCTAAAACTTCCCTGCTTAAGGCATCACAATGCATTATCCTTCGGGCACCCAAGGGAAAGATCTTCCTAGGGCTAAATGCTTTCCTTGCTACATAGCATCATGGCTTGGCTTGGCTTGGCTGGCATCTTGCAAAGCCCAATATAACATCTTGCATCTCCTGCACATCTTGCTTGCTCTCAACACAGCTGGGCAGCTCTCTTTTTATCCCCTTTTGGGGAGTATATTCCCCCCCCCCAGAAAAAACTTATGATACCCTGGGTTTAGGTAAGCCAACATTCAGATTTCCAGCTCCTCAGTTAGGTGAGCCACTGGACCAATGACCAAGTGGGAGTTAACAAAACAAACAGTATTTATATACTGCTTTTCAACAAAAAGTTCACAAAGCGGTTTACAGACAAAAAAAAAAGTTAAATGGCTCCCTGTCCAAAAGGGCTCACAATCTAAAAAAAAAAAAATGCACAACACCACCAGCAACAGCCACTGGAAAAGGCACTTTTTAGGGGTGAATAGGGACAATTACTCTCCCCCCTGCTAAATATAAGAGGATCACCACTTGAAACAGTGACTCTTGTCCAGTTAGCAGCGGTTACTGTAGCTTAGGTTTCAGTTCTTTTTCTCTGAAGATACCAGGCACTCATGGAACTCGAGCTTACGTCCAAAAAATATGGCTGATGCCTGACTAGAACTCTGGTCAATACAGAGAATCTAGCAGGCTGCTTTCTCAGTGTATATAGAAAGTTGTCGTTTATGTGGGGGAGGGAGAGTTTTGTGGGAGAGGAGTAACATAACACCTTTTCCGGATCCTCTCTACTATAGCAAAAGTAGCTGCTTTTGCACTACCAGAGATTTTCCTGGCAGGAAAAAGAGTTCCTCTTTCCTTATGTTCCCTGGCCCAGCTAAACTGTGCTGTGCTCCCAATATGCATGTTTTCCCCCCTCCCCATCTACACAGCCCTCCCATCAACACAAGAGCTCAATTGGGCAGTCCTGATAGACACACTGAAAGCTTCCAAGAGAGGTCTGCTGTCATAGAAGGCTATTGAGTCTCTCTCTCTCTCTCTCTCTCTCTCTCTCTTCTGAAAGAACAGCTTTTCGCTTCCTGCCCCGATTTCATGACTTTTTTAGTCCAGATATTTTGTGCCCTACCAAGAACCAGGAAGAGTAACACTTTAAAGCAGCATTGTGCAGAAGTCTCGACACCACATGCTTAAGCAGCTACAACTTCTTCTCTTTGTGGTGGTGTATGGCATTCATGGGAGAAGGGGGAGGGTTGTGTGGTTGTTTTGCTTGTGTCAAGGTCATAAATAGGCTTTTTTCTTTCTGATTCACTTTGCTATTGGAAAATGGCTGAGAAATAACCCAACTTATTGCTGCATTCTCAGGAAAGCAGCAGGCTCTGGTATCTTAATGATTCAGGTCACTAACCAACCATTTAACGTAAACCTGTGTGTGTGTGTGTGTGTGTGTGTGTGAGAGAGAGAGAGAGAGAGAGAGAGAGAGAGACTTCATTAATATAATAATGAACTCTTTCTAGTGGTGCATAGGAAGTTTTTTTTTAAAAAAAATCTAATTGTTTCACTCATACTTGTGTGTATTCCACAAGAAGGGTCCTACAGATGTTTTATTTTCCGCAAGCACCAACCGCTAAGAATCTGAACAGGCTAAAAGGAAAGCTCAAATCAGCAGTCAGATCATCTCAGGAGCCATATGTGAAAACAATCATTACTGTTGTCAGACAGCTGTACTTAAACTTCTGGCAAGCTGCACTTTCATTCATCTTTTTCACCTTCACACATTAGAAAATTAGTACTGCAACATAAAAGAAAATAAAAATGATCCGTAAGGGAGATTTAAGGTGCAGGAAGACCATAGAAAAATAGAACCTTTTTAATTCACTTCCATACACCAGTGAAAAACTTGGACAAAATGCTTGATCTGTGGTTCAGATATGTGTACTTAGAGAATTGCAAGGACAGACCTAGGGCACAATCCTAACCTGGAGTTAGGCCGGCACAGTTAGACCAGCAAAGTTTGGCCAGCACAAGGGGCACCGTAAAGTATGTTTGGACCACCCTTGGAGTCAAGGAGGCCAGCACACAGACATGTGCTATCCTCCCTGACTTTGAGTGGTCCAAATGTACTTTACGGTGTCCCAGCCAAACTTTGCAGGACTAACTGTGCCGGCCTAACTCCAGGTTAGGATTGTGCTCCTAGTCAGATGTGTCTCTTGACTCAATGGATAAGCTGGAGGGTTTGATAGGGAATGAAACCATCATAGGGTGAAAACCCAAAGTATTCCTACTTTGCAACAGGGCAAAAAGCAGGAGCTCCTAAGGCCGGTCCTGCCCTGGAGAGCCTCCTGCTAGTCAGAGTACAGCATACTGAGAGGGACCAATGGCTTGACTCTAGAGTAGAGGTGTAGCTAAAGAAGTGCAGGGGGATGCAATTGCACCGGGAAACAAGCTTTAGGGGGGCAACAAACTAGTGTTTGACATTAGTGGCCAAAATGGTGAAAACCTTGGTATGAAAGAATAATACCATCATGATATATTATTGGAAAGGTAATTTAATGCAGAATGCAATGAAACAAACCAGAGTGTAATATCTTTTCTCTGTCAAAAGTTATGGTCAAAAAACCAGGGCAAACTAAAATATAACGTCATTTCCTATTGTGACTTCATTTCCAGGCATCATTTTGTCCTCTGCAAATTGCAATTGGGATTTCAATTCTGCCCTCCCAAATTGCGATTGAGATTGCGAAGAGCTACACCTCCATTAGCTATGCCAGCACTCCAGACAAGGCAGTTTCCAATACATCTATATAATAACCATAGTTAAGACCATCTCAAGACAAAAACCAAATCTCAAAAGAGCAACTTGGACTTTTAAAGCTAACCCAGAACTGTTAGAGGAAGTAAGAAAGACAGATACAGCACCTAAAGGCAGCATTTTGGGATGAAAATCCACATTCTAATCTCTATAGCCTATCCCATCTGCTGCCTCCGAGCCAGTCCCCTGAATGAACTTGTGAGGTCTGCATACATTTGGCGCATGTGAGCCCAAACGCAAGATTTGTGTTTGCTAGAATAGCACAAAGCAGCCATTGGTCACACTGGATAATGGCCAAAGTAGTGCACTGAGCATGCTAATGTTCACTGCTGTAGAGCCTAAATGTGATTATAATCAGCTCATTTGAAATGGATTAAATTAAAGGCAACTTAAAATCCGTAGCAAAATCAATTCCTATATATTATCCTGGATCTAACTGGCATGTACAGAAGAAATTCAGCCCCCCCCTCTCTCTCTGTGCATGTGTACTACTGATTACATTACACCAAAAAGACCATGAAAGTTACTGTCTTATAGAAAACACTTTTAAAATGCTGTCAAAAACAATTGGTTTCACTGGATAAGGCTCAACAGAGCAAGGAAAACCAATGGAAATGAAAACAGAGCAGTTCCTTTGGTAGGGCAAGATATGCAGACTAAAAAGTGTCCGTCTAAAATGTCAGATTGGCATATTAAAAATACATTGTATTAATCCCAGGCTACAGTGTACAGTAGGTCAGCCATTTTCAACCACTGTGCCATGGCACATTGGTGTGCCACAAATGGTCCATTTCCTCCACCTAAGGAAAACTTCACCAGTTTAATTGTTGCATGTTAGGCTGCAGTTAAAAACATAGTAGCAGGGGTGCAGCTAATGAAAGCGTAGCCTAGTAGCCAGTTGTATTTTCATTTTCTTGGTTTTTTGACCATAGCTTTTGATGGAATGAAGATATTACAGTCTGATTTGTTTCGTTGTATTCTGCATGAAATTCCACATCGAGTTCACATTCGACATGGAAGTATTATTCCTTTAAAAATGCAATTTTAGCAAACCGCGATTTTTACGTGACAGTTGTATTTTTGTTTTCTGGGGTTTGGGCCATAACATTTGATAGAGTGAAGATATGACACTCCGGTTTGTTTCATTGCATTGTGTATTAAATTCCACATTGAATGGTATATAACCAATTGTATTATTCACTCTTACCAAGGTTTCACAATTTTGGCCACTAGTGTCACGTTCAGCTTCTTGCCCCCCTAAAACTTGTTGCCCGGTGAAATTGCATCCCCCTGCACTTCTTTAGCTACACCTCTGCTCTAGAGTCAAGCCATTGGTCCCTCTCAGTATGCTCTATTCTGACTAGCAGGAGGCCCTCCAGGACAGGACCGGGCTTAGGAGCTTCTGCTTTTCGTCCTCTCTTCTTTGCTCCTCTTCCCTGTCAATTTGCATCCTGCCACAACTGGCGCCCGGAGCACCTGCGCCCAGCGGCGGCATTCAGCCGGTACACTGGGCGGGACTTACCTTTGAGCGGCAGTCCACCCATAGTGTAATGCCATGTTCTGCCGCTTTCCCGCCCGCCCCAGCGGGCGGGAAAGCGGCGGAACACACTGTTACGCAATGGGCGGACTGCCGCTCAAAGGTAAGTCCGCCCAGTGTACCGGCTGAATGCCGCCGCTGCCTGCGCCCCACGCACTACCCAAAATATGCCTTTGCTATTCTTTCTTCCACATATTAAATAAGTTCCTAACCATAGCAGCAGCAGCAGCTTTGTCTGCCACCAGGAAGTCCAGGTGTTTCAGTCACTCTCACTTAAACAGGAGCACAGGTTTCCATGAACTATGATTTAAAACCACAGAACACCAGTAGTCCTCAACATCTTGGTTGAGATCTGCTGAAGCCATGCCCCATTAATCTTGCACAAAGAATGAGCTGCTTGGCTTTAGTTCTAGTAAAATGGCTCCTGAATATGTTTCACAGTGCAATTCTAGGCATGTCTACTCAGAAGTAAGTCTCATTGTGTTCAATGTAGCTTACTCCCATAAAAGTGAGCATTGGATTGCAGCCTCAATCTCTTACAACCTGCCATAGGTAATTTGTAAGAAGAAAAGCAGGATGCAAATTTCTAAATAACTTAGTTTCCAACTGGTGCAGTTCATCACCAGAAGGCGTTAAAATTGCATTAAACTCTTTCCAAATTCATTCTGGCTCTTCATAAGCAGTTGCCATAGAGATATTGAGTGCTTGGTGAATGACAAAGGCAACATCTACAGCATTGTGAAAAAGAGGGGAAAGGTGTTGACAAGACAACTTCTCTTGGAATCTGGGTCTCCAGTTTTGAAGTCACTTGGCAGATCCTACTGAGACAAAGGCGATGTCACTTGAGGCTTAGAAGGGCGACTGGGGTCCATTAGATCTTTCTAGCTTAATTAATAATTGTGACAGACTGCAGTCCCATGAAATCCTTTGAGCAGGAGGGCCACAGAATTAGTAAAGGGTCCAGGATGCATGTCAATTTGAAATGAATAATTAAATATATTGACTGTGCAATCCAAATTCTGGCTTACGCCAGCACAGTGACTGCTGAGCCCGCTGACGGTGTCACAAACATGCCGGAAAGTACTTTTGTGGCATCTGGAGAGTAGACTGTGTAGATGGGAGGCCTGCACAGGTAAAGTTGTGCCAGGTGGTGAAGGGCTATGGGGAGGGTGGCAGGAACGTTTCTGGGTGGGGGAGGGCAGAAGGGACCAGTTCGGGCCCAGGAAGGAGGTGGGATTGGCAGAGGACTCCCGGCCCACCTGGCATTACACATGGATACCCGCATTTACACCAGCTATACAGCTGGCTTGGATCGAGAAGTCCTGTAGAGCAGGCTGGGCTGTTACATAGGGTAAGGAGAACAATATCTCCTTACTCTGAGAAGACCTCCGGCTGTCTCCTAAGCAGGTGCGCCCGGAGGCCCCAGCACGCCCCATGGCAGGTGCTGAAACCGCACCTCCCCCCACATCGCCCCGCCCCCGCACATCACGCAGACACGCCTCCCTTACCCCGGAAATGCTCTATTTCAGAGCGTAAGGGAGACAAGGGCGGGCAGGAGGGCCAGAAACCGTGCGGTCTCTCCCGGACCGCGCGCAATGGCACCCCACCACTGCCTGGCGCCCCATGGCTCGTGCCATGGGGCGCTACAGGTAAGATACACACCTGCTCCTAAGCTATGCTGGAAACACTGCAGACCATGCAGCCTGGCTACACCAGTGCAGATTAGGACTGGGCTGTGAACGGAAGAAGGACCAAAGCCCAAAAGCAGCCAGGAAGCAGCCAAGAATGTTATCTATCTGCTTTGACTGATCAAGACTTTGACTGAACATTTATTTTGAGAATAAAACAGCCAATATTATCATGCCATGGTACAAATCGATTTGTACAAAGGGCACATTTGGAGTGTTGCATACAGTTCTGGTCGCCACATCTCAAAAAGGACATAGTGGAGCTGAAAAAGGTGCAAGAGAGCAACAAAAATGATTACTAGGCTGGGGCACCTCCCCAAATGACTCCAGTGTTTGGGGCTCTTCAATCTAGAAAAAGGGCACTTGAGGGTGGACTTGATTGAGACATACAAAATTATGCATGGGATGGATATAATCAATAGAGGGATGTTCTTTTCCCTCTCTCACAACCAGAGGCGTTTCTACAGGGATGGCAAAGCTCTAAGTTTTGCAAGAAGCCTTATCCTGTCATGTAAATCCCGCCTCTCCCTTGCTGCTGTAGCCAGTAAGCAACACCAAGATGTTGCTGTTCCCTGTGAGGATTGGCTAAAACGGTGCAGGAGAGGAGTGATTTCCACTGCAAGGTAAGGCTTCTTGCAAAACTTAGAGCTTTGCCATCCCTGTAGAAACGCCACTGCTCACAACACCAGACCCAGGGGACATCCCCTAAAATTGAGGGCTGGGAGAGTTCAAATAAATAAAAGGAAATACTTTTTTACTCAGGGGGAAATTAATAAGTGGAACTCCTTGCCACAGGAGGTGGTGATGGCATCTGGCCTAGGTGCCTTTAAAAGGGAATTGGACAGATTTCTGGAAGAAAAGTCCATCTCACAATGAGTGGTGCAACCTCCTTACCTTAGTAGCAGGCTACTAAAGAATGCCAGCTACAGGGGAGTGGCAACAAAATGCAAGCATCTTGTTGTCTCGTGCTCCCTGATGCACTTGGTGGGCCATTGTGAAATGCAGGAAGCTGGACTAGGTGGGACTTTGGCCTGATCCAGCAGGGCTGTTCTTATGTGGGACATGTAGCAGCCAAGAACCTAACTTAGTACATTGACTTAAGGACTGGGCAATTGCAAGTAGAGCCTTGGACAATGCAAACTGTGCTGACTGATTGCAGAATAAATACAAAGAAAAAAGAATCAAGCCAAGAGCTGAGTATTTTACTATAATGCTGCTTCATAAAGCAGTTCCCTCTTCCTTCCACCTCACTTTACAAATTCCAAGGTACATTTATTTTTACTCAAAGCTTCTGGAGGAAATTGAAGTTACTCTTCACTGCTCAATGGATGTTGTAAGAGAACCTTTTGTTAAGCACATGCATCAAATATTTGATTTGATTTGGTCTTTGATTCCGCATAACTTCCTTGTCATTTTATTTTGTTGCTATTCAGTCATCTCCAAACAACTTTATTAAAGGATACATTCAAGGGAGCTCATAGCCAAGGGTAGATTTCAAGCACTAAAAACCCACATAATAACTGCAAAATCTAGATTCTGGTTTCACTCTTCTATTGCTTTTAGAGTGCAATCCTAACCTGGAGTTAGGCTGCCACAAGGGACACTGTAAAGTATGTTAGGAACACTCAGAGTGGCCAGCACAGAGATGTGTACCAACTTCCCTGACTCTGAGAGTGGTCCAAACACGCTTTATGGTGGCCCTGGTAAATGTTGCCATTTACGGTGGCCATCAGCTAAATGTTGCTGGCCTAACTATGCAAGCCTAAATCCAGGTTAGGATTGCATGTTTATTTGGCTACAAACATTTATCTGTGGGCCTTCAAATAGGGCAGAAAATAAATCTACACGCAGTACTCATTTGAATTCAGAAAGAAATGAGAAATGGTTCCAAATCATACCTATTTAGGTCCTTTTTTTCTTCATTACCAAATGAAATATTCTGAGAGCACAATCCAAACTTATCCTTCCGCCACCAGTGTGGCCACCGCTCTGCTGGCATAGAGTTTTGCAAATGTGCCAGAAGGCACCTTTGCCATTACTTAGGAGTCAGCTGAGCGGGCAGGATGGCCACTACAACCCAGCTAAAGGCGGCCAGCAGAAGTGCAGCACAGGGGCTTGGAGAGGGTGGCTGGAGGATGTTTTAGAGGTGGGGAGGGGGCATTTCTGGGTAGCGGAGGTCTGGGATCAGTGGAGGCCTCCTTCACCATATCCTGGCCTCCCTCCTTGGCCTGCCCACTTTGCACAGGGACTTCCTCCAGCTATATAGCTGGCAAGGAGCTCTGTCACACCAAGCAAGTAGAAGCTAGAGATCCTGCCAGCACTCAGAGTCCAACTGGAGCACTGTTCTTCATTAGGGGAAAGTTATAAAGGGCCACACCCAAGGAGTGGAAGGAAGGCACTGGAAAATTGGATAGGATTGCCCGAGAGTATAGTGTGGTCTCCTCTTGGCAAGTGTAATCCTGTTTCCACAAGAGCTTCTAAATCTATTCCATTGAAGCAGCTGCAGGAGGGATAAGGCCAAACAAGGTCAAATTTACAAGGGGCCTGCAGAAGCCGTGTCATTCTACATATTTTAATCTGTTTTCAAAACTCATCAGTTTCACTTCACTTCTGTTTTTCATCCTGTGACTACAGCAAGACTCACTGCCCGTTCCATTCCTGCAGCACAGCAACATCAGTTTACAGTAGGGTCATGGAAACAGGAAACTGCATGTAGTTGCCCATTATGTTGTAAATCCCATCTCCAGACCAGATGAGACAATAGATCTATGTCAGTTCTCCCCTTAAATAATTGTGATGGGAGCTGCAAACCAGCATTTAAAAATACACACACACACACACACACACACACACACACACACACACACCCCATGGCAAAAATAGAGGGACTGCAATAGTATAGAAGAAGCATCAGGCTTCACAAAAATAAAATAAGCAAGTTAACGGGGACAATACAGACAAAGGGCCTTGTGCAATGGTTCCCAAACTTTTTTGACTGGCGTCTCACTTGACCTACTAGGCCAGTGGTTCTCAAACGTTTTAGCACCAGGACCCACTTTTTAGAAAGACAATCTCTCCGGGACCCACCAGAAATGATGCCATGGCCAAAAGTGCCATCATTGTGATACCAGAGCTGCTGCTTTCCTGGAAATGCAGCAATAAGTTGGGTTATTTTTCAGTTATTTTCCAAAAGCTTGTAATACCCCAATAAGCATCTGGCAAATTCTGCTGCTGCATCACCCTTCTTCTGCCCATCTCCCCTTCTGAGTTGGCCACAAGCGAACCAACCTGTGGTGGTGTTCACAGAACTGGAGCTGGCCCAGGGACCTACACCTGGCAGGCACTGCAGTACCTGTCAGGCATAGCACAGCATCTCACCATTCTGATGGGTTCAAATCTGTCCTTTTTCTTAGCAACTGAAACTGACCATTTTTTTAGACATTTCATTGGGGATAAACTATTTTCCATTCGCTTTTTAAGAAATCTGTTTCTCTCAGAATTCCTCATCTTACAATATCAGGTGCTAATTTGGAACTCACAAAATAGTCCATACAGTAATTTTTGTTACTATAAAATAAAGAGCAAAGGGATGCCAACCTGGTCATTAAGTATACAGGTTGGTTATTCCTTATCCAGATTGCTTGGGACAAGAAGGTGTCTGGATTTTAGAATAATTGCATAAATATAATAAGAAATGCTTCCACTTGCTTTTTTCCTTATGACCCATTTGGGTGTCTGCTGGCCTCTCTGACATTTTTCAGCAATGTCTGTATAGGCATATACTACAGAGCGGAGAATAGAACTTACAGCCTGTACATGAGAATGAGCCCAAGACCTTCTTTCTATAGAAAGTCAAAGAAAAGTCTTGGATAAAGATGTCTGGATTCCAGAATAGTCTGGATTTCGGATGTAATGATAAGGGATCATTTACCTGTATTACCATATAGTAACTCACCAGTTATATTAAAGTCATTGCAGCTGCAATCTTGAACACATTCTCCTGGGAGTAAGTTCCACTGCACACAATGGGACTAACTTCTGAGTAGACATACACAGGATGGTGCTCTGCCTTCACAACACCGTTATCCCAATTGCATTTTCATCCAGAGCAGACAAAACAGGAAATTTACGACAAAGGGAAACAGAATTTTGCATACTGCTGCTGCTCCCAGGAATTCACTCCCTACAAAATTAGCCGTGGCCCACGGAGCAGCATCGCACTGCTGGAATGTGTGTAGCTGCCTAGCAACAAGAGAGAGCATCCAATGTTAAGCGAGAGCAGATTATAAAGACCCTGTCAAATATGGTAATTTCTTGTCAGGGAAGTGGAGGTGGTTTCAATTAACAAACAATTCTGGACATGTTGAAAACACAGCAAATCCAAAAATAGCATTCGTGGACGGGATCAAAAATATTGTGAATACTTACCTCCTCTGTTCATTTACAGCATACCTTTCCTTTCAACAACCTTTGACCTGACCACATAGATAGAATTTTTGTATTCTGCTGGAATACCTCTGTCATCATTAATTCTGACCTTGGCACCTACCCCTGTCTCTGCTTTGAACAGATTCAGAAGGCAGCTTTGAACAGATTCAGAAGTGCTAACAGGCAGTGTTTAGCAGTGCCTCAGGGTGCAATCCTAAGCAGCTCCGGACTGGTGAGGCCAATGGGCCAGCGCCATATTCTAGTGCTGCTTAGGAGACGCTGCAGCCCCCCCCCCGCAGCAAGGGAGCGTTCGCTCCCTTACAGTACCGTAGGGGAGGCTCCAGCCTCCCCTATGCGCTCCTTGGATCTGCGGCTGCTAAATAGCAGCTGCAGATCTGAGGAGACTGCGCGGCCCGAATTTGAGCTGCACGGCCTCCTGGACGGGCTTAGGATGCGGCCTTATGACCACCTCCCAAGACTGCCCAGAGTCTCCCTCCCCCCACCAATCCCCATGCCATCTCAGCACGGAGTCTCCCTCACACCGAAGGGCTTCAGTCAGTGCAAGAAAGGCTCAGCGCAGGGACAACAGGATTGGTGCTGCTTGCAGCGCCAGTCCTGCTGCTGTAGTGCTGACATGGGGGTGCAGATCGGCATCTCCGCATCAGCACTACTGATAACACGTTGACACTACCACATAGCGTCGATGCTAAGGGCGTGCTAGGATTGCGCTGCCCACCACAGGAGCTCTTGTAGCCAAATCCATGAACCCAGAGAATTATTTACCAAGTGGTCCTGCTCCGAGATCCATTGTACAATGAAGCACATCTGTAAGGGCACACACAGTTAGAGCTTCCTCAGTGGCAAACGCAGAATGTCCTCATCAAGAAGCCCAGGCCCCTACTATTCCGTGGGAGAATACGTAGGATTTGCGACCACACGTTCACGGCAATTCAGGGCTTTCTTCAAGGCAAAAGCTCTGCTAGTCCTCTCCTGCCAATCATCCTTCACCTATTGGTTAGTGCCTGTGACATCACTCATAATTGGTGACACAACTATCCCCTTTCCATGCCCACTTCATTTTCGGAATGTTTTATTTTAAAAAAAAATGAGTTGTTTTATCTTTTTAAAGGCCATGTGCTGGGTTTTTTTCTCCAGCCAATTGCTACTGGCAATAACATTTGTTTGTTTTATTAATATAAATACACCCAGTGGCTCAGACAATAATTGCATTCTTTTGCAAATCAAGTTACGCTGGAAATAAATGCGATAAATCCAAGCTGCAAAAGAAATGATCAATTTTCACTTGTTTGCTTCAGGGGATTTAGGCAAGTCATAGCTACTGCTTTCTACAGAACTAGCTGAAACCACAATCTGAATCGTTGCAGATTGTCACTGAGCCATTTTCAACCTCAGGAGGCAAGGCTGCTGTTCGAAGTACTGCATGGAGATGAGCATCATGCTGGTATAGGCTTCTTTTCATTGAAATGGTTGTTACATCTTGCAGATTCCTCTGTCCTAGTGGGATGCCTCTCAGGTGGGAAAGACCCATAAGATCCCACCAATGCCAGCATCAGGTTGCCAGGGAGGGCTGGGCCTCTATGTTGCTCACGGCTCACCCCATGTTGGTGTATTCAGGGATTGGCATAATAATAATAATAATAATAATAATAATAATAATAATAATAATACATGTATTTATATACCGCCTTTCTTAAAGTCACTAGATTTCTCTAATGATTACAACTCAAGGCGGTTTACATAGGCAGACTTTTCACAAATCTGAAGGTTTTTACAATTTACAGAATGTTCTATCTTTCAAGAACCACACTCAAACAGATCTTTCTTTCTGGATTTAGCCTTCTTTCTTCAGCCACCCGTCTGTCGTCTGCTGGCTGATGAGGCTTCCCTGCTCTCACCAGAGACGCAGCTGAGTTCAGCACACTCCTCCTCCCACGAGGCAGCTGAAACTCAGCTTTTTATCAGCCGCAGTTTGCAAGGTCTGCTGCTCACACAGACTTCTGGGAGTCTCGAGCTCACGACCTTGAGATCTTCAGTTGTTATCTTCGGGCAAACGGAGGCATTAACCCTCTCGGCTAAATCTTCTGCATAGCCTTATGATGCGAGTCTGCCCTTTGCCAGTGTCTAACCTGGCCATCCTCTGACAACTCTCCTGATTCCAGCCCATGTGGTGGTCATATTCATGCACATTCCCCAGAAAAGTGGGATTGATGAAGATTTCCATGCTCCTCTGAAATGTACATGATGGAGGCTGTGGCAAATAAAGGTAGGGCCAAGCTTAGGCCAAATGCTACCCCAGGTGAAGAGCATTTCCAGTGCTTCCCCGGTCCCTTGGTTCAAATCCTGAAAACCTTTTCATTACATTTGTGGCCCTTTCACAACTTTGGAATACTATAACAGCATCTGATATATAAGGCAATAAATGTATGTGCATGCATCAATCTGTATTCCTGCCATGTACAGGCGTGCCCCAGTATCCACTCATTCAGCATCCATGGCTTCAGTTCTCCACGAATACCGTGGATCCTGGGGCACCTATTTAAAAAGACATTAAACAAAACTCTTTTTTTACCTTGTTGCAGCAAAACCACTGATGTTCCCCCATCTTTAAAAAGGCATCCCCAGTATCCATTGCTTCAGGTATCCAACATGGGGTTTGGAATGGAACCACAGCAGATATCGGAGCATGCCTGTATAAGCAAATATAAAGACATTTTTCTCTTATAAATAATAGACATGATATAACCCTGGTCCCTAAATCTGGCCCTGATAGCAAGGACAGGATAGGCGGTTCTGCAGTTCATAAGAACATAGGAAGAGCCCTGCTGGATCAGGCCAAAGGCCCATCTAGTCCAACTTTCGGTATCTCACAGTGGCCCCACCAGGTGCCCCAGGGAACACACAAGACAAGACAATTGAAATTTGTAATAGAAATCCATGTTCCACCAGGTTTCTGTTAGCCCACTATATCAATTTTTCCCTAGTTCCTTTCCAAAGGGAGATAATAACAGTAGTTAAATTCCTGTTCTGCCAAATTCCCTGCTGGGCCTCCCCAAGGGCCCTGATGCCCACACTAGGCTAACTAGTTTCCCCTCTAGAGCAGCCTCAGAGATAGGCAAGAGGGAGGGGGTTCCTTCACCCACTGGTTCTCCTCTCTTCCAGAGGCTTTGCTTGGACCGGCTGGCCAGCCTCCTCCAGACTGCCCTCATCACTGGCTTAGCTCCAAACTACCCTAAGTCTAGCACAACAAACCCCACCACCAAACAATAGGCAGTCAGCTTGCCTAAGCCACAACTGCCTCCTCCACTTGGTGGCCCCAAGGGCGTGGCAGCCATACAGTTATTCCCCACAACAATGGTTGTTCCCCACAAGTCCTTTAAGGCTCCATCCATCCAGTAGTCCTTCAGTCAGTCTGGCCTTAAGGATCCATCCATCCAGCACCTACCCAGATGCCCTCCTCCACCTACCTACCCAGCCAATCGGTGTCTGTTGCTAGGCAGGCTCTAGCATCAGCTACACCCATCTGCACCTGTGCTAAACCTCCCTTCATTGCCAGGGGCCTCATCAGCCTACAGCTGTGCTCCCAAGACTTGCAAAGACCTTGGGGGTTAACCCTGTAATCCCTGGCTTATCTGGGGCAAGGGGCCATTGCTGATACCATTCCCTATCTCCTTGGGGTATCTCCTGCCTTTTCCAATACAATTCCCACCCACCCCAAAAAAAAACACCAGCCAGCCAGGAGCAGCAGCATCGCATTTGGTAATAAGGAAAAGTTAAGCATGTCAGCTTAAAATGACACCCTTTGCATAATGTGTAGTTTGGCTCTTACTTCAGGAAAAGTTCCTTCCTGAGTAGTTAGGAAAAAAGGGTTCATTGCAGATGATGTCCTTGACACCATTTCACATTATGCTTTGACAAAGTCACATTTGATTTTGAGGCTGATACTGCAGACCAAATCCCTTTCAGTGTTATTGATTTGGCATTATCCTTTAGCTAAGAACTTGCTATTCTCTCCGGTCACTGTAGCAACAATTCTACTGAGAATCTAACCTAGTTGGTCTCTCCTATGTCTTATGTAGTGAGGGTAAAACAACAAAAATAGAGAGCCAATGTGCCATAGTGGTTAAAATGTTTTAAGTTCGACCTGAAGAGAACTGGGTTCAAATCCCTTTTCACTTATCAAGTTCTGTGGGTGATCTTAGGCCAGTGGCTGTCTCTCAGCCTAGCCTGCCTCCCTGGTGTGTGGAGTGGGGTGGGGTGGATCCAGTGGTGTCATTCAAATGATTTAGGAACAGGAACTCACTTTTCATTGGCACTTGTTGGGAACCCAGAACCAGCCATGGAGCCCGTTAGGATCCGGAACGCCCGTTCTGGTCTGTTCCCCCTGAATGACATCACTGGGTGGATCCCTGGAAGGTGATGTAACTACTACCATTTGATTCAGAGAAAGCTTGAGCTAACAACCATCCCCAACTATCAGACAGATTTACCAAAATCATACACACATTTTCCAGTATTTTAATTATCAGTTTTCTCCACATTTCAGTGAATATGCATGTCCATCAATCACAAATTATGCTTTTCCCACATTAAATATCAGCAGAAATCTCTCCAGCTGGTGTGAGAGGACAATGTCATTGCAAAACCTCCTTTTTTGCTGCCTACCCTCCCCTTTTTTGCTGCCTGCCACATCTTACATTGTCCACCCTCTCTGGAAACTAACAAGCTTGCAGGAAAATCTCATCACTGTCCCTAATGCCTAGTGATGGTTGCAGGTGAAATATCTGGAGGAAAGCTTGTCAGTTTCATGAGCATGCATTTCTGCCCCGCCCCTTTTCCAAAGGATATGTGTGATACTGCACATAGTGTGCATTTTTGGTATAAGTGAAACTGGCATCACCATTTTTCTCAGTTTCACCAAAGAAAGGGCATGGTAACATTTCTGCTATAGAGACCCACAACTATGGCAAAGGAGGAGTGATGTGGTAAGGAAGGAACCTATGCAGTGCCTATCAACAGAGACAGGTCTATTTAGAGAAAAGATGATGTTGCAATGTGAAAAAGCTATTCCAAAAGCTTTAAAAAATAGAGAGTGGGTGACTAAAACTGCCCCTCAAACAGAGCACATCCGTTCACAGGTAACATGAAAGATTCAAGAAGTGGAAACGCAGTTGTCAGTCTACCCTACTGCACAGCCATCAATCATCTTAAGAACCTGATACAAGGCCATTTAAAATTGCATTTCTTTGTTTCACAGATGCCTGCCAACAGCAGGAGGGCGGCTCAATCCTGCTTTAAGTGGCATGTGTGAAATTGGTCATAGTCTGTAAAGTAGAGTGCTGTCAAAGACTTGTATGCGCCCGCCTTGATGGTGCATCATAAATATGAATGAGGTTGATATAGGAGGCCAAGGAAGCTAACGCTTTCAGAAGTTGCACATCTGTGGTCCATGATACCCAGCCACAAACAGGTACACAGAGCCATTTCATGTGAGTAAAATAATATCTATTGCATTTCAGCCTGGTATGCAGTGATTAGGAGCACAAACCCTATGTTGGGAAGAGAACTGTCAACCTTAACCCTCACCCCCGCTCAATCTTCTGGCCGCCCTTCATTTCTCTCCCTCTGAATGTTGCCCTGCTGTGTTTTAATGTACAAGTGTTTTCATTCTTGCAGACTCTCTTTTTAGTCTTGGAAGTTCTCAGCCATTTTGAAGCTCAAACAACGTTTTGAAAAAAGCAGCTTCTAGAAAGTGCCACAGGCATTCTCTTCACAGAGGGAAAACTTGGCATGCTGGATGTGCTGTGCAAATTCACTGCACCTGGTGGTGTTTGAAGACTTACACTCTGTATGAGAAATGTATATGAAGAGAAATGGATAGGGTTTGTCTAGTAATACCTTATTACCAAGGGTAAACATCCTGAAAGGATTTTCATATATGTTAAGGAACACATGTTAGACATCTGTAACTGATTAAAAAAAACTGTGTCAGGCAACACAGCTTTAAACCTCAATTTCCTAATTACATTAACAGAAGATTTGTTCATGAGATAGCTCTTGTTCAGGGCCAGCCCAAGACTTCCTGGCAGGTAAAGAGCTATGCCAAATGCTGCCCCTCCCTTTCTTGGTGATGCTTCAGTCTCTGCTCTAGCACTTCCTGGGGACACTCTAGCGTGCCTCCCTCCTCTTCACATTTCCTCTTGGGCCCCCTCTTCCCTTTCCAGTTCAGGGAACAGGAGAATGAACAGTAGAGAAGAGTTGGTGCACAGATGTGGGCTCCCTGCCAGTCCACTGCCTGAAGCAACCACATCAATTCCTCATGAATCTCATTTCCCAAGAAAGTCAGTGTAAACTGTCGGCAAGTTCAAGACCTCCTTCTGGAAGTTTTGGACACTTTAACCTAATGCAGCAGAACTTCCCTGTGCAGGGAATTCCATGAGCCTGTCTGCACACCCAGACAAGACATGCCCCTAATCAGTGGTGGGATTCAAATAAATTAACAACCAGTTCTATGTCCTCCTTTCTTTGTACTGCTTCTTATATTGCTACAGCACTACTTTTTGTATATCAATAAATTAGCAACCAGTTCTGCAGAACTGGTGAGAACTGGCTGAATTCCACCACTGCCCCTAGTGCAAGTCAAACTTCGATGAATTTTCTATTTAAAATTCAATATACAATCATTCTTTGCCCTAGCCAGCTAAAGTAGCACAATATGCATGTCATAAGACATGTCATGCATGTCGTGGACAACTTTGCTGTAGGGAAGGTGAGATTTGGGAGGAGGGAACTATTATTTATTACTTTCTTCCTTAAAAATGGTCAGGTCTCCAATACAAAAGAGGAGAAGCACCAAATCTCCCCAAAAGTGTTCAACAGGTGTTCACTGGATCATCACATCGGGACCATTCTAGTAGCTTTGCATTCCCCTTTGCCTAGCCAAGGCAAGTTTGCATCATGAGTAAACAAGCAAGTGTTGCTCAGTTTGTGTTTCCAAGGAACTCAATACATTTTCCTTTTCAGCTTGGCGGGGGAATTTCCCTTGAATTTTTTTTTGGGAGGGGGGGCTGAGTACATCGGATTGGGACCATTCTGGTAGTGGTGTGTGCTGCTCAGCCTGCCCTTTGAGATGGACTGAGGAATGGCTGCCTACTCATGCACAAACAGCTCTGTTTCATTTTTTGTAAAGCTCAATACATTTTCCTTGTTGGCTATCATCTTGTCAGTTTCATGACCCATCGAAGAAAGATTTTTTTAAAAAAAAATTGGCATTTTCCTTGTTACAAGCTACTTTCATGGTGCCATCCACTCCCTGATCTCAGCTCTCCCTGGCTATTTGGAGCTATTTACTGAATATGTGGCTATTTGGAGCCATTTTGAATATGTGGTGGCCATTTTAAGCAATCAGCAGCCATTTTTGAAAATCTGCCGCAGTTTCAAAGCTATCACCAGCAATTCTGAAGCTATCACCAGTCATTTTGAAGCCATTAGCAGCCAATGGCTGTAGCTATACTGATGCCCCCATCAGTATAAAAAAATGTAAGCAGTTATTTTCAGTTAAGCAGTTAAGGAGTTAAGATCAGGTAAAAAAAATGTAAGCAGTTATTTTGGTGTTACACCCAGTAATGGGATCTGGGGATTGACTACAGGAACGCTGGGCGGGACTTACACGTGATTGGCAGCCCGCCCATTTCGTTCCTTCGGCTGCCCGCCGGCCGCGCGGGCTTCTCCTGGGCAGCGCCCCCCACCGCTGTGCATCTGACCACCCAGCGCGCCCCCCACCCATCCCCCCCGGAGAGCCGGCACCCCTCCGAGGCCAGGGCGGGCAGCGGACCGAACAGACAGGCAGCCAATGACGCGTAAGTCCCGCCGAAGCCCCGCCCAGCGTTCCTGTAGTTAATTCCCAGATCCCACTACTGGTTACACCCCCCTGAGGGTGACACGCAATGAACTCCGCACCCCCACACCTTCTAGTGATTTCCCTCATCAAGGGCATTTGATCCCCTGGACTGTTCTTGAGAGGGGAGAGCAATCTAGTAATGAACAGACAGAACACCATCACCCAGATCAGTGAAACACCCAACCAGAAGCATCTCTATCTTGTCTGAGAGAGCAATCCTAACCTGGAGTTAGGCCAGCGCAGTTAGGCCAGCAAAGTGTGGCCGGCACAAGGGTCACCATACAGTATGTTTGGACCACTCTCAGAGTCAGAGAGGCCAGCACACAAAGGTGCGCCATCCTCCCTGACTCTGAGAGTGGTCCAAACACGCTTTATGATGGCCCTTGTGTCAGCTAAACTTTGCTGGTCTAACTGGGCCGGCCTAACTACAAATTAGGATTGCTCCCTGAATCGGGTTTCAACTAGTCCTCCCCCATCCTGTCCACAGAGCTGCCCAACATCAGATCTAAGTCTCCACTCCCTCCCCAGGATCAGATGAAAAATGGAGACAGAGCTGAGCATCATCAGCACACTAATGACCTCACAGTGCACATCTTCAGATGAGTTCACTCGGAAGTTTCATTTCATTATACAATGTCTTTCTACCAGGAAGAATTTGTGTAAAATAAAAGTCACATTACAGGCATACCTCTGTTCTGGAACCCACCATGGATACCTGAAAATGTGGTTACTGGGGACACTTTTTTAAAGACAGGGGAACATCAATGGTTTTGCTGCAACAAAGTTTTAAAAAAGAGATTTGTTTAATATTCCCCTTTTAATAGGCTTCTCTGTATCCATGGTATTGGTGGATAACTAAAACTGCTTGGACACCAAATCAGTGGACACTGGGGAATGCCTGTGTTACATTGGTTAAAGTTGGGGTTTGGGGGATATACACAAACCAGGAGTAAAAAGCATCAGCATTTCTAGGTCAGTGAACGAATGAGAGTCATTTAATGTGAGATCGGAGTTGTTTTTCCTTTTCAAAGATGCCTGCATATCACTGTTAAGGCTGCCAGTTTGATTTTAAATTATTCATAAACTGGTGGATGAAACAGGCTGAAGCTTGACACATCGATGCGCGGAAGGCGGGAGGGAGACGGCAGTCCATGTTTTGTTTGTTCACAGACATAATAAATGCCTGTTTTTCATCCATCTACACTGACTACGTCAAGCCTTTAGCCCAAAGGGCTTGTGAGATGGAAGCACTGCAAGAGAAATCTCCCACGTACAGCTCCGAAGTTCTCTGAATTTTGAAGTCTCATGCACAGGGCATGCATTCAACATTCAGACCTTGCAACGTTAAGAGGCTGGGAAGACAGGAACAGTCCTTAACCCTGAAGCAATTCTACCCTCTGCCCTCGTGAACTCTCCTTAACCTGGGGGATGGCAAAAGTGCTGAACCCAAATGCTGGTATCTGTTTGCTCACCAGCAGGCAAACCTGTGTTCAAAAGGGCAAACCCAGAACCAGAGGACTCAGATGCAGCATACCGGTTCAGACTTGGCCCCCACAAAATTCCAATTTATTAACTGCAAAGCCCTTTTGACCTGGCACAAACCCTGAACCTAAAAGTTAACCATTGAACTCCTGAAACAGCACAAAAAGTTGATTCTAGAAATGTACTTTAAGTTTAATCATTAGAACACTGAGCATCTGACTTGTAACATGTAGACAAAAATTAGCCTAATAAATGAGGACAGAGCTCTCGGAAAAGTAAGCTTGCTTGGGAAGCTTGCTTGGGGAGCTTGAAAGCCTTGAGAGCTTGAGAGCTATGGAAGCTTGCTTGGAAAGTTTGCTTGGGAAGCTTGGGAGCTTGAAAGCCTGGAGAGCTTGAAAGCTTGGGAGAGCGAGAGAAGCTTCTGATCCTCCATGAACCTGCAATCCTGTCTCATTGACTCCTCTCATCACTGACTCGTGATTGCTTCAAACCCATTGAGGGCCGTTGGAGAAGTCATTTGAGCACGCTCTTGTACTTCTATTTTTAGCAGCACTCCACGAAGCCCTTTCCCTCGGTGATATTACATTATATGTTCTCCAGACTCATCTTGGAGTATTGTGGGGGACTGACAGTTTGGCTTGGGGGAGACTGTGGCATGAATGGCTCCTTGAAATGCACGGACTCAGTGCAATTATCCCAGGAAATGGCCAATTAACATGTCAAAAAGAGATTCGTTATTGTAAAGGATCATTGGTTTCAAAATTCAAGGATGTCAGCAGAGACATTTGCACACTGCATGCTGCAGAGAATGGTCCAAAAAAACACCTGATGTACCTTGGCTTCTTCAGCAGTGGCATAGCTAAGGCATCTGCTACCCAGGCAAGAGGGACGAATGGAGGCCCGAGCGCGCCCATGGCAGGTGACGAAACCGCGCCCCTAGGACGTTGCCCCGCCCCCGTGCATCATCCAGGCATGCCTCCCTGCGCCCAGAATAGCTCCATTTTGGAGCATAACGGAGGCAAGGGAGAGCAGGCCGGCCAAACAGTGCACGGTTTCCTCCGCAGACTCCGCACAATGGCGCCACCCCACCCCACCATCGCCCGGTGCCCATGGCCTGCGCCACTCCAGGCTACAGGGTTAATACGCCTCTGCCAGGCAAAGATTTTATATCCCACTCCTTCCACGACAAAATCAAATTTATTAAGTCAGTGTTCTTCAACCTGTGGGTGAGGACCCCAGTGGGGTCACAAAGCCTCATTTTGCGGGTCACGGCAACATTTCAAAGCCTGTGCAAAGAGAGCCTGGGTCCAATCCAGTCATGGAACTGCCTTATCAAAACTGAGTTCTCGATGTAATCCTGCGCAGCCTCTTCTTGCTGTCTTGCCCCACAGCTCCTAAGGCCAGCCCTGCTCAGGATCCTACCTCACAGGGTTGTTGTAAAGGCACATTTGGTAGGGGAAGATGCAGCAGGTGGGGACAGGGTGTGTGTGGCTATGGGAGCACATCAGGTCCCGGGATGGAGGTGGGATTCATACTTCAGCTATTTATCTATTTATTGGGGTCGTGGCATGAAAAAGGTTGAAGATCACTGTATTAAGTAAATAAATAAAACATTTTCTGGTCAATTGGCCATAACTTTTGATAGAATACAGAGATACCAGGAACGGAACCCTCACTGATAAAAAGGCCCAATCTGTATAGAACATTAGACTGAGCATCACTTTACACTGAACATCATATTTCAACCCTTTGCTACACTATAGTGCAGCATTTGTTATTTTTATAGCATCTCTCCTTCTAGCGGCAGAGTCCTTCCATCTTTCCAGTAAACATTCCTGCAAACATTTGCAAGATTTTGTCTAAATTTACTTTCATACCTGCTAATGTGAGTGTGTTTGTACAACACCTGATCTCCACTCCCAGAGAGCCATCATGAGTCCAGTTACCCTGCAATTGCCCAGAGCAAATAATATTGGGAAGAGTTGGGCTGTTGACTCCAACAAGAACAGTCTGTTTTGTCTGGAGCTCAGTGAGATCCACAGCTCTGAAGAACCCCTGCTGGGAAAAGCCTTTTACACTTTATAGGAATGTCAGCCCAAAATAGAAATCCTCATATGCTTCACAACCCTAATGAGACTATAAAGGAGGACATTTATGAGTACAGTTACAGACTAAACTCCTGAAAGCATGGATCAGCAGGGATTCACAGGGCTCCCAGTTGAGCACTGTACACCAAGAGGATTGTGGAAAAGTCCCAAAGCCTTTAAAGTGGTATGATTGGTCATACCAAGTGGGGTGGCCAACATTGGGGTGGCCAGGATGTGTCTTGAGGACGCCGGTGTAGACCTTTGTCCCAAGGGCCCCAGCAAACAAGGCACCAGCCCTGCTTCTTTAAAAATCCTTGGATTTTTTTAAGGGTTTTTTTTTTAATTAAAACAATACAATAGGATGAAGAAATCCTGGAAAATTCCTGGAAATCGTAGAAAACAGGAAAATGCAAAATCAATTATAGAATTGAAAGCTGAATACCTGATCATTGACACACCTAGAAGTACCACTCTTTGTGCTTCGGGCTTCAGTTCCAGTTCTGGTTCTGGATCAAGGCAACTGACAGCGCAATCCCAACTTGTGCTAGAACAGGCAGGCAGGCAGTAGGTTTGCTGCTCTGGAGCTCACTATTCATCACGTTACCCCAGGGTAAGGCCCAGCCACCCTGGTGGGCCTTCTTGGATCTCCGCCTGCTGTTTACCAAGCGCAAGTCCGAGCACACTGCGGTGGCCTGAATTGGGCCATGCAGCCCGGGGACAGCGGATTGGATACAGCCTAATGGCCAGCATTTGGCCGGCACAATGAACACCGTAAAGTAAGTTGGGACCACGCTCGAAATCAGAGCACAGTCCTAAACTGGAATTAAGTTAAGCTAAGCCAGCAAAGTTTGGCCAGCACAAGGGCCACCATAAAGTGTTTTGGACTACTCTTTGGAGGATGGCTCACGTCTGTGTGCTGGCCTCTCTGACTCGGAGAGTGGTCCAAACATACTTTACAGTGGCCCTTGTACTGGCCAAAATTGCTGGCTTAGCTTATGCCGGCCTAACTCAGTTTAGGATTGCACCCTCAGAGAGGCCAGCAAACAGATGTGCACCATCCTCCCTGACTCTGAGAGTGGTCCAAACGTCCTTTATGGTGGCCCTTGTGCCGGCTAAACATTGCTGGCCGAATTGTGCTCTGAATCTTGCAGAGGAGACAAGCTGTGGTCCATTTGGAAAGCCACAAGACTTTGACACGCCTTTCTTTCTCTTTTTGTTTTGATATACGCATCCTTTTCTTCTCTTTCATTACATTCCTAGCTATTAGATACCCAAACATCTTTTATAAGCTTGCAGACCAACTGCCCACTCATAATGTAAATCACGGCTCGTTATGGGGAGGTTATTTTTCCCCAATAAAGGCACTATCAACAAGTAAAAAAGATCTTGCAGCTGACACATCTCTCTTGACTGCAAACATGTGCAAGCAATCTACTGACCATCTAGTGGCAGCTGAGAGGGACCTGGCAATTTCCTGCAGCCATTGACCTGCTGAACCTCCTGGCTGAGACAAGCATGACACATCCTGCTTGGCAGCCATCTAAAAATAAACCAAAGCAGTTTTCTTAAACAGCCTCCACCCCCACCCCCCCAGCACAGCCCTCAGTTCTCCTCCTCACTCGCTGGGAGAACAAGATGCAGCCTCCTGTGCTGCAAAGCATTGCACTGAGAGCACAATCCTAATTTGGAGTTAGGCCAGCACAGTTTGGCCAGCACAAGGGACACAGTAAAGTATGTTTGGACCACTCTCGGAGTCAGAGGCCAGCACACGGATGTGCGCCATCCTCCCTGACCCAGTGTCGACATAGTAAATCCAACATAGCAGGGCCATATCCTAAACCCAGCAGGAGGCAGCAGCAGCTCAGTGCAGGGCAAGGGGAGGTTTTCCTCTTTCACCCTATGGGGCTGCTCGGATCTGCGCCTGCTGTTTTGCAGGTACAGGTGCATGAGCATGTGCATAGCAGCGGCCCGAATCAGGGCCGGTCTAGCCAGGGACAGGGTTTAGGATATGACACTACGCCCATTGGGCGCCACCACCCCCGTGCCGCTCACTGCACTGCCCCCGGCATGCCTCTGGAACACCCTTGGCGAGGTCCTGCGCTGACCGAGCACTGCCGGCACTTGACTGGCGCTGCTGATGGGTGCAGTGGTGCCCGTGCACCGACACTGCCACTTGCGCCGGTCCAGCACCCAATTTGCTGGCACCTGATGTAGCGTCTGGAGTAGTGCTCTTTACTGTGCCCTGGTGCCAGCCAAACCTTGCTGCCCTAACTGTGCCGGCCTAACTCCAGGTTATGATTGTGCCATGAGCTACACACAGCAATTTGGATTGCTTCCTTTCTCTCTTCCTCACACCATTGGAGAGGAAAGGGGCAGAACCTGTAGCAGGGCCAGCCTTAAGCCAATGTGGCTTAATGTTGTCACATTGGGCTGCGTGCATTGGGCGGCTCCACACCGGTATGGTGAGTGGATCGCGTACTGCTGCACCTGGGATCTTCGTGGGCTGTAAGTCAGTGGCGCAAGTAGAGCAGGTCATGTTGGAGCCTCCCTCCCCCACTTCCTCCAAATGGTCCAAAATGGTGGTTACGTCATCACACCACAAGCACTCTTTTACTTCCATGGTTGTATGGTTAGGGGGGCCACGGGGAGGGTGAGGACCCCTTAAGAACGTCCTGCATTGGGCCCTGCCACTCCTGGGGCCAGCCTGCCTCCTGGGGCCAGTCACGTTCCTAGAGCCAGGCAACAGCAATGAAGCCACACTTTTAAATTTTTTTCTCATTTTACTCCATCACTCTCCTCTCTGTCACAGGTTTACCACCTGCCTCCCTTGATGTGCAGGATCAATTCCATAGAGGGGGACTGAGGGACCTGCCTCCCCCCACTTAATTTCCATTTCAAGAAAGAAAGTTGCTAGCCCCTTTCCTTCTGGAGACAGAAGAACAAGCATGTAGGAAGGATTCTATCCAACTGCTCACTAAGCAGTAATCTCTGCGAGTGGCATAGCTAAGAGGGGTAGGGTCAATTGCCCCAGATCCCATGCCTTGAGTGCCAACCCGCCCCCATGATGGCAGATCGGGAGGCCTTCTGGAGATTTTTGGCAAAAACCAGAAGTGCCTTTCCAAGGCCTCAAGGATGCCTTCTGGGGCAGAGGGTATTAAAAATTCATAGGCCTTTGGTGGCCGATGCCCTAGCTACACCACTGCTCTCAATTGCCAATGTTATAGCCAATGAGTAGCGGCCACCTTGAAGGGCAGGAACTCATCATGACACCTTATAGCTACTCCCCCATTGCCACACACTGCTATGACTAAATAACTATACATCGACTCTACAGTGCAATCTTATGCATGCCTACTCTGAAGTAAGACCCACTTAATTCAATGGGACTTGCTCCTAGGTACATATGTGCAGGATTGCAGGCTCTGAGCACTTTCTATTCCTGTCACTTATTCCAACTTTAAAACTTACTTCATTTAGGGTATCATCCTAACCAACTTTCCAGCACTGCCATAGCTGTGCCAATAGGGCACTTGCTCATCCTGCAGTTGGGCAGGGGCAGCGGTGTCATGCAGCCGGAACGCTGGGTGGGAGGAATGGGTGAGCGGCAGCCCGCCCGTTGCGTTCTGGTCCGTTTCGCTGTCTTCCCCGCCCCCGCGAAACGGCGAAATGGACTGGAACACAACGGGCGGGGTGCCGCTCACCCGTTCCTCCCACCCAGCGTTCCGGCTGCATGACGCCGCTGGGCGGGGGTGGTCACGGAGGTCTTCTCAAGGTAAGGGAGTGTTTGTTCCCTTATCTCGGATCTGCATTGCCCTTACCCCAGTGCTGGAAAGTTGGTTAGGAATGCACCCTTAAATATCTAACTCATTTGCATCTCAAACTCTTGGAGTGGGTTGCAATAGTTTAATTAAAACATATGTATAAAAACTAAGCATTTGAATTAAAAAAATAACCCAAAGAAATAAAAAAGGTGTTAGAGTGGCAGCCTAAGTATGTTTACTTAGCACTAAGTACTGTATTCAGCAGGACTTACTCCCACACTAGTTTGCATCAGATTGTAACCTTAAGGTAACATGAGCTACATGTTCCAGGTAGCCTATACAAAAGACAGTGAGCTGGACATTAACATATGCCCCTAGGCAGTGACGGGATCTAAAAACGACCTGGGGGAACGCTGGGTGGGACGTAGGCAGGACAACTGGGTGATTGGCAGCCCGTCCGCAGCAATCCGCAGCTGCCCTGGCCTCGGGGGGGCTCCTGCTCGCTGCGGAGGACGGGTGAGGGTTGCGCCGGGTGCCTGGGCGAGCAGCAGTGGGGCACGCTAACCGGGGGCAGCCCCCCCAGGCCAGGACAGCTGCAGAACGCTGCGGATGGGCAGCCAATCATGCTGAAGCCCCGCATAAGTCCCGCCCAGTGTTCCCCCAGGTCGTTTGTAGATCCCGTCGCTGCCCCTAGGTGAACTTTTCAGTTTGCCTCCTTCTGAGCCTGAAGCCCTCTTCTCTACTGGAGTCCTCTGAAAAAGAGTTTCAAAGGCAGCTGCTGAGCACTCCTGCTGATGCTATGGCCGCTCTTCTTGCAGGAGAAGTACTGGAAGTCTGCACCTCCCTGTCTCCCCTCCCTCCCTCAGCTATGCGCAGGCCAACCAGCATAAAGGCACTGAGATAACAGACAAGCAGTAAGCCCTTATGCCTAAATGGCGTACATTTGGTAGTATTAGGACATAGTTAATTGCTTTTTCATATGCCCAGCTGTGTGGCTCCATAAGAGTAGGGATTTCTTGGCTAATTCATAGCTGGGATACTCTGTGGCCTTACTGGGGTGACTTTTGAAATGTCAGTGTTGAAAAACTGCACTGTTGCCAAGGGGATGAGCTGCCTACATTTACATGGGGAAGAGGGATGAGAACCAGGCAGACTGAAGTTGCTATAGAGAAGCTCACCTTGTCTGTACAGACCAGCAGCATCCTCCAGAGATGTGAGCGGATGAAGCTGCCTTCTACCGAGGCCAACCAGTGATACATCTAAATGAACAGTGTCTTCACTGGCTGCAGCGCACCTCCAGGGTTTTCCATCAAGGGTCTTTCTCAGCTCTACCTGAATTGAAACCGCCACCTTCTGTGTGCAAAGCATGGGCTCTCCTCCTGAACAACAGCCGCATCCCCAAATCATCCCCAACCCCATCGAAGAAGGAGGAGTGGTATGAAATTGCCCAAGCAGATGTGGGGCATTTAGCTAAAGTGCCTAATTAGTGGGCAGTACCAGTGATGTCATGCACCCACTACGCACCACTATGCGAGTACCAGTTCCTAGAAGTTGAGCTGGCCCCGCCCACTCGAAGCCGGCCCCGTCAGCTGGTTGGCTCAGCAGCTGCGCATGCGTACTGCATGCCCGCAGCCATTGCCTGCACTTTCTGTGAGGAGGCAGGCAGGCAGGCAGCGTGGTGGTGGTGGCAGCAGCGGAGCGAGAGAACTGGAGGCGGCAGCAGCGGCAGCAGCGGCAGCAGCGAGGGAGACCCGGGAATAAGGCAGCAAGTGTGAGAAGGTAGGCTGCCTGGGGCTCCTGCTCCCTCCAGCCGCGTAGATCCAGCATCCCGGTTCCTCCTGCAGCCTCCCCCCCAGCCCTAGCCCCCACGCGGTCTTTTTTTGGTCGCCCGTTCCCCCTCCTGCTCCTTGCCGGCTCCTTGCATTTAACATTAAAGTTAAATGGCTCCCTGTCCCAAAAGGGCTCACAATCTAGTACAGTCTAGCCTGCTATTTAACCGGGGAATAGTTGAAGCAAAATATGTCTATACACATCTCTAGAAAGCAAAGCAATAGAAGTAATAGAAGCAAAACACTAACCACAAGCTGAAGTTATTACAAACATGATCACATCCATGGCAACAATCATGACCTCACTTCCAGCTATGACCTCACTTCCTGCCATGACATCACTTCCAGCTTATGATGTCACTTCCAGTGGGCGGACCCAGACAAGTGCCAATCAAAAGTGAGTACCTGTTCCTAAATCATTTGGATGACACCACTGGGCAGTACAATCCTAGCCTGCACTGGAACAGGCAGCCTGGCTGCCCTGTACTGTATCCAGCGCAGGATGGGAGGCCGCTGGGTAAGTGCCAGCCACCTCTTTGGGGCTGCTCTGACCTATGCCCGCTATTTAGCAGGTGTAAGTCTGAGCGGGCTGCAGTGGCCCAAATTGGGGTTGCGCAGCCCCGGGACGGGGGTTTGGATCCAGCATAACTGCTGGATCTGGGCACCTCCCCCGGCCGCCCCACCTGTGGGATGCCGTCCCTTCACCCTGTTCTGCCCTCCCTCCCACCCACCTTCTCCCCAGCCAGAGAAGCATGTGCACTGGCCACACTCGGCCAGCGTGTGGGTGGCTTACCTGTGCCCATCTTTGGTGCAACAGAGCCAACACTACTGCCTGTGTCGGCCCCGAGCCATTTGCATTGATGCGGATGTGCTTTATGGCACGCTTGTGACAGTGCAGGACTGACGCGAGCAGCTTGCGTTGGCCCAAGGGCATCTTTGGATTGCGCCCTGAGTTAGGAATCCCACTCATAGCCATCCTCACACTTGGCTGTGGTAAGAGATCCAGTTCTCTTGGAGAAGGATGCCGCTTATTGCCAAAGGAAGAAGAAAATGGAAAATCCAGCCATCATTATCTCAGCAGGAGGGACGGCGGCATGGAAGGGGTGGGAATGAGTTCTGATGAGAAAAACATAGAAGAGCTCCGTCCCATAGTCACACTTCGAATCCCGATATTCTACTTGTGGCAGTGAGAAGTCATGGCTGATGGGGTGAAGGCCCTCACCTCCCACACAGATGGCTACATTCCCATAAAGGAGTGCAGAGCCATTGTGAAGAACCTGAATTCTTCAGCACTGGGAAATGGACAATGAGAAAGATTGATTTCTTTGTCCCTTTGTGCATTTTCTATGGTCCTTGACAGCTGCAGAAGTAAATCACTTATCAGAAATGGCACAAAATGCAACATGAGGCATATAGAGAATTGTGCTGATATTGCATTGCATTAAGCAAGACTTTGGGCCATAATTCAACTTGACTACACATTTGCATGTGGCCTACAGAGGGCCTGATCCTAACAAGCTCCAGTGCTGGTGCTACAGCCTAGCACCAGTGCTGGGTGTTGCAAATGTACTGTGAAGCATGTTTGCGGCACCTGGAGAACAAGCAGCACTGTGGGGAGGCCTGCCTCGCCCCGTTGAAAAGGCAGCCTGGGGGCATGTGGAGGGTGGTGGGAGGGTGGAGGAAGGACAGAATGGGGGTGGGACCGGCTGAGGCCTCCCCTGGATCCTATCCCCCATGTTGAGCTCAGAATCCTGAGATAGGGCTTCTTGAGCCTGTGCCTGCAGAAAGTCGAGGGAACAGGGATAGGATCCTGCTGCATGCTGACACCATGGGATCCAACCCCTCCCTCTCCCTCACAAGTCAGCAGTGGCATGTCCTGAACAATATACACATCCCTAGATGAGTGCAGTGGCTAGAGTGCCAGACTAAAAACAGGAAGATCTGGCTTTCAAATAATCACTCAGCCATTTGGTGATCCTTTGCCGCTTGCCATCTTTTTAGGTGCCACTAACCAACTTTCCAGCACTGACATAGCTGTGCCAATGGAGCATGTTCTGCATTTTGCAGTGGAATAGTAGTCACAGAGGCCTCCTTAAGGAATTGGAATGTTTGTTCCCTTACCCCGGTGCTGGAAAGTTGGTTAAGATTGCAGCCGCAGCCTAACCCAGTGGTGTTCCTAGAGGGGGGCAACAAAGTTTTGCAGGAGCCTGGGCTCCTGTGTAAAGCCACCCTTCCCCATCACCTCCAGAGTCATTAGCAACATGCAGAGCTGGTTCAGAGGCTTTGCTCTCTGAGCCGTGAATGGCTCTGCAGGTGAGGAGGTGGGTCCGCTTTACACAGGAGCACAGGTTCCTGCAGAACTTAGCGTTTTGCCCCCCTGTAGGAACACCATTTGGCCTCACCTCTTCACACGGTTGTTACCATGAATGCAAAATGGAAGAGGTGGGATGGAAACCTTAAAACCTTGTCAACTGATGGAATTTAAACAAGTGCATGTTATTGTTATATGTTGGTTGGCTAGGCCAACAAGGTGTTGAACATCACTCTTGTGAAAGAAGGTCCTTGCTATAATACAAACAAACCAGCGGTGTTATGCTGCCGGAATGCTGGGTGGGACATCTGGGTGATCGATAGCCCGCCCGTCGCATTCTGGAGCATTATGCCGTTTGCGTAACCAATTACGCCGCTTGCGTACATTACGCAAACGGCGTAACGCTGCAGAACGCGACGGGCAGGCTGTCGATCACCCGGATGTCCCGCCCAGCGTTCCAACAGCATAACACCGCTGAAACAAACTCCTTGTTCTAGGTTTGTGGGGGAGAGAAAGGCTGTGAAAATACTTGAGACACACTGCTGTCGTGCCAAAACTTTTTCGAGTAAAAAACGGCACTCTGCTCATTGTCCCTCAGGATCTGTGAACCGCAGACTTGCCTAAAGTTAATTGGCTTCTTCTGGTGTTCTTTGACAAACTTTAGGAGCCAAGCGAGAAAAAATAAAGCTAGTCTGTGAATCAGCAGCTTCATTAACCTTCCTGGGCAGCTATGTCTTTTGTAGCCTCTCTTCTGTCACTTTAATTAAATGGGTTTTTGTGCCGTTCCTAGTACAAATATCCTGCCATTCTATGGCATTCCAATTAGATCTGTCTAGCACACAAGATCAGATATTTGGCACAAAACAGTGCTTTTAGTACATCAATGTGCTAAAAGTATTCAATATGCAACATTCATAGAGCTACAATTTGCTGCCTATGTTCAGTCCATAAACCTATATTTTATATAGCATAAAAAAGTAAAAGTAAAGGTTTCCCCACGACCGAACGGTCTAGTCGTGACCAACTGTAGGTGGTGGTGCTCATCTCTGTTTCTAAGCCAGAGAGCCAGTGTTTTGTCCGAGGACAAGCTTTCGTGGTCATGTAGCCAGCCTGACTATACGCCGTAGCGCATGGAACGCTGTTACCTTCCCATTGAAGTGGTCTCTGTTTATCTACTTGCATTTAGGTGCTTTCGAACTGCTAGGTTGGCAGGAGACTGCTAGGAGCATATAGCATATATGCTTGTAAATAGTTTTTCTGTTCTGCTGGCACTAAATAAATCTAGTAGCAGTCTCTGTTGACATCTACAAGAAATGTGGATGCAGCATTCCTTCATTAATGTTGAACTATAACCCTTTCCCGTCCCACTGTTTTCATACCTTGTCCTCAATTTACCGATACAGAAGCATTAGTCAGGGCAGCACATGGGTCATAATATTCCACAATATTTTCTCACATGCTCTGCCATGGGAACAGCCCTTAAGGCGCATTGCAATCTCAGCCCATATCTCCACTATACACGTCCGAGCTTCCTCCAAAAACTTTCAGACAGCGCAATCCAAACCCCTTACCTGGGCCAGCAAATGAACCATAAAGTGCGTTTGTTTGCGCCATTTGAAGAGTAGTTTGTGTGCTGGCCTCATTGCCCTGCCACCTGGGCCCGGAGGCCCAAAGATAAGGCCAGTCTTGCTAGGCTGGCACAGGGGTACGGGGAGGGTGACTGGAGGCATAACAGGCAGTGCCGTCACTAGAGTTTGCATCACCCAGTGCACGAGGTCAGCACATCACCCCGCATGATGGATCTCCTCCTCCCAAACCATACAGAATAACTTACAATACCATATGCACAACCTAAATGCAGTGTTATCACTAGGGTTGGTGTTACCCCCATCAACTTTATTTATTAAACTATAGTACAGGTCACCCAACAAATTAGTAACCAACAAAAAACCCGGGGCCAATTTGATGACACTCACACAATTAAATAAAAGTTCTAGTATTGATACATAGAAATGAGAACTGAATAATAATATTTTTTTATTGTGATTTTTACATAAAAAGTTGTATTTTCAGTTTTTAGTTTTTTGGCCATAGCTTGACTCTCCAGTTTTTTCATTGAATTCCTTGTGAAATTCAGTATCCAATGGTATATAACATAATGGTATTAATTTGTAATGCCATGATTTAAAAAAATGCGTTTTACATTAAAAGTTTTATTTTGGGGTTTTAGGATTTTGGCCATAACTTTCGATAGAATGAAGATATTACTCTCTGTTTTTTTCATTGCATTCCGGGTGACATTCCACATCCAACAGTATATAGCATGATGGTTTTATCTTTTAAAACCACAATTATAGCCATTTTGGTCCCTGGTGGTGTCATACACCCCTGTCTGCGTCATCTGGTGCAACCCGTCCCCCTAGCGACACCACTGATAATGGGGCTGGGGGCAGGTAACTGGCGGGCCTGTGGGCGGGGGAAGGAGCCAGGATCCAAACTCCGGGCCAGATTCTAATCCCTGTCCCCAGCTCAGGTGGCCCTGATTCTGCCACACAAAGCTGCACCACCGATTTCAGCAGCACAGCTTCAGGTAGCCCCATCCAGGCCATAGCACGTTACCCAGGGGAATGGGAATTTTTTTTCTCCTTTCCCCAAGTAGCTTGGCAGTGCATCCAAGCCAGGTTAGCCTGCCTAATCCAGCCTGGGATTTGGATTGTGCTTAGAATAATGTTTTGGTGATAATTCTCTGTTGGTGATCCATAGCCTCCATGTCAAAAACTCCTGCAATTTGAAAAGTTCCCTGGGAAAGGGAAGGACAGTGCAATAAACACTTCTTGTATAGCTTGTGCTCCAAATGTCTGTATTTACCATGAATATTTATTTTCTGGCACTCCTCCAATGAGTCATTGACTCTTCTTTGTTCCTGCTTTTGCCTTTGGGAGATGCCTTGTTAAAATCCTGAGAGAGGGGCAGCCCAATCCTAAACTGCCTGGCTCCCGTTGGAGCAGCACAAGTCCCCTAGGAATGTTGCAAATGTGCTGTAAAACATGTTTGCAACACTCTCAGAGTCAGGAAGGCCGGCACATGGATATGCGCCAACCTCCTGAGTCCAAGAATGGTGCAAACGTGTTTTATGGTGTGTTTGCAACACTCCACACAAGTCCCTTGTGCAGGCCTCACTCCAGGTTAGAGTTGCACTCTTTATTTAGTTGGTCCTTAAAAATCTGTCATTGCATATATCCATGTGAATATTTAGTAAAATAAAATGAGTAAGACCCATAATTATTACACTTAGGACTGAATCCTAACCTGGAGTTAAGCTGGCACAGTTAGGCCAGCAAAGTTTGCCTGGCACAAGGAACACCGTAAAGCATGTTTGGACCACTTTCGGAGTCAGAGAGGCCAGCACACAGACATGCACTCTCCTCCCTGATTCCGAGAGTGGTTCAAATGCGCATTATGGTGTCCCTTGTGCCGGCCAAACTTTGCTGGCCTAACTGTGCCAGTCTATCTCCAGGTTAGGATTGCACTCTTAGTTCTTGTCTTCCACTTAAAGACTGGGTCTTCATATGCAGAGTAATAAGGTGGTGAAACAGACTGGTCAAGTGTCAGGCTAGGAACCTAATCCTCAAGTGTATAAAGAGGGAAAAGGCAGAAAGAAGTTAATTAAGTGGTTTGGTTTGGTTTCATTTTCTGCTTGGTTAAGACAGGCAACCATTCTGAAAAGTCTTTGCCTCACTGTCAAGACTTCCGCCTTGAGTTATGTAAGCCCACTTCCCAGGCTGGTGGGCTGTTCGCGCTGAGTTACATATAATCACTTTTGCAGTGTCAAAATCCTACAACTGAACAGTGTGTAGGATGAAGTGCTATAGAAAGTACTCTATTGAATGCGATGGCAAAGCTCACACAGCTGTGAGGGTGCACGTCTATGTTAGCATTAACACAACACAAATGCTTCGTGGCTTTCTGAGATTGCAAATGAAATAGCTTGTAATTTCCTGCAGTGCCTTAATGAAAGGAGCTTGGAAATTGCACTTTTTTCCATTAATGTCTTGGGTCTGCATTTATCACAGCTATTCCCCTTTGGTTATCACCATGTGCTGAGGATGCAGGACGAGCAAGTTGCAAAGTCCCCTTCCTCAACATAAAATTGTGAAGCCATTGTCAGCAACTAGGAAGTATTATGGAAGAGCAGGGGTGGGATGGAGGTGCCCAAACCACTGATAAATTTGAAAGAAATCCTTTTTTTAATATTCAAATGGGGGGACATAAGGCATTGATCACATTGCCTTCTACATCCATTCTACACTTTATTTTTCCCTAGCCTGGCAAATTATGGAGATTAACTGCCTTTTGAGACCACATGTTTGCTTGATCAGTACTAATTAGAAACTCAGCCTTTCCCAACCTTGTTGAAACAAGCAGTCTTGGCTTATTTTGGATGCTGGTGTCTATGGGAAGAGGCGCACTCTGTCTTTCAACCCACATTGCTACTCTATGTACAGCAGCCAGAATTAGCAGTGACCCTGCCCTCCAGTCAACTATAAGCCTTCTCATGGTAGAAATTCAGTAAGCAACTCTTTGGGAGTCTTATACAGTGCTTCGTGAACCACAATCCCAGTACAAAGTTCTCCTCTTCTTCCCTGTCATGGCATATGACACATTTTCTGGCATTTCATTTCATGTGACATTTCACTAGTCATTAAGTTTCACTTTCCTGCAGTATAGATGCATTTTTAGAATGACGGCGACATATCAGTTCTTGTCAGTCCAATCCTATCCCCCGCCACCAGCGCTGAAAAGACATGTGCTGCATCTTGTTGGGGGAGCAACCCAAGGGCAAATGGGGCTCCACATAAGCACTGGGGCTGCTTATAGGTAGGGTTGCCAGATACAAACTGGGACAGAATGCCTGTACGTTTAGCCATTGTATGGAAGAGGGAATTTGGCTAGGTGCAGCTCATCACCAGGGATGTAGCTAATGAAAGTGTAGCCCAGTGCAGAGAGCAAAATGTTGCCCCAGAAATGATATCACAACAGGAAGTAACATCACAGTTGTATTTCCGTGTTCTGGTTTTTTGGCCATAACTCTATCAAGAGCAAAGATATTACATGCTGGTTTGTTTCATTGCATTTTGCATTAAATTACCATTCCAAAGATGTGTAACATGATGGCATTATTCATACCTACCAAGGTTTTTACCATTTTGACCACTAGTGTCAAGCTCAGCTTGCTGCCCCCCTAAAGCTTGTTGCCTGGTGCAGTTGCACCCCACTGCACTTCTTTAGCTATGCCCCTGCTCATCACGGAAGGATTTCAAAAACTGCACATACCAAAATTCCCTCTTCTGTACAATACGCTGTCTCTACCACCAATTTTGCTGGTGTATGTCTGAGGAAGGAAAAGGGGCAGCGAGGTTTACAAATGTGGACAAGATCTGGCATGCTCTGTTGCTGCCAGATCCACCCTCTCCCACCTCTGCCCCACCCTCCAGTTCCTCCCCCACCCAGAAATGCCTCCATTTCTCCCATCTCCTGCCCCCAACTCACCAATACTGGTGAGAGGCCACCTCCAACTCACCAGTTGACCGTGGCCTTTTAATAGCCTGCATATGTGGCTGCCAGCGATTGCACTAGCAGCCTTGTGGCACTCGCTGGCGGAAAGCATGTTCCACCAGCAGAGCCAGCAGATAGGATTAAGCTGTTACGGTTTTCTTTAAGTAAATTTACATATCAACTTTCATTTGTAACAAGAAAACTTTAAAAATTCACAACATGTTTTTCACAGCAAAGCAATTAATATACTTCCAGGAAAATTCACAATCTAAAAAATATTTAGAGATGATAGAAAGGGAGACACCAACAAACATACAATGTTGGGGATGGGAGATGGGCAGCCCAATCCCAACCTGCACTGGAATAGTAAGGCCGGCACAGCTGGGCTGCAACCTAAGCACGTTAGGAGGCAGCAGCAGCTCAGCGCGGGGCAAGGGGTAAGCCCCAGGTAAGCCCTAGCCAGCCCTATGGGGATGCTCAGATCTGCACCTGCAAAATAGCAGGCGCAGGTCCACATGTCAGGAGAGGCCCGATTCAGGGCTGCCCAGCCCGGGGATGGGGGTTAAGATATGGCCCAATGGCCGTGTCCCAGCTCTGCCCCGGTCTCTGCCCACAGCGCACCCCCTTACACCTCTGGCACACCCTCAGCGCAGTCCTGCACTGGCAGAGTGACTCAGGCACTCAACCGGCACAGCTGACAGCCCAGCAACCAATTCCGCGGTGCAGAAGCGCCAGACAGTGCGTTTGCACAGCATTGGTCCAGCGCAAGAGCACTGCGCCGGCACCACACCATTGTGTTCTCAATTACTTTCCTGCTAAACATTAGAGAGATGCTACTTTAAACATTGCCTCTTTGTCCAGTTAGCAGGGGTGTCATGGGGTATATGCATAAAGCTGGAACAGGGTCGAAGAACAGAGGACAAGAACAAGCCCCCCAAATCCCATTCGATGACTGCATCCATCTCGCCCTGTCTCCTGTCATTACCCAAGAAGTGTGGCCTGTGGAAATCTACTACTCTGGCTTTGCTTTGAAATGACATAGTGAAATCTCATTAGAAAAAGAAATATATGGGTTGCAAAACAAAGCACTTAATTAAGGCACAGTGTTTCCCATTACACACGCCAGGATGAGCCCAGGATGACAATTAATGTCATCTGCCAAAATGTCCCCAGAAATGGCAAAACAAAGGCAGTACCAGCGAGAGCAGCTTTCTGTCACGCCACTGTTCAAAGCGCTGCTGTTCAAAGCCCAGATAAGCGCTTCGATTGCAAACACCTGTGCAGGCTGCAAGCTGATGTAATAAATGTCACATGATCATCTGGTGTTCCTCATCTTCTGAGTAGGAACCCTAATGTGACAACATTGATAACAGTGTGCCATAGAAGCCACATGCGGGTTTCTTCTTGGTCTTATCATTTGAAACGGGCAGGAAAAGACTACGAATTCAATCGACAAGTCCTTGGGAACTCAGCTTTAAGATTTCCTTTACCATCAGAGGTAAATGGAATCTCTCAGACATATGTGAGGCTAGAATAGAGAACACCCATACCCTGAGCCAATTGTATGAGTTTTTTTTATTTCTTTACAAAAGCGTCTTTTGTATATTCCTAGTTTAGTTCACCACTGGCTGCCTCCCTTGCGGCGCATTTGGGTAATTTAGTTTTGCTTGTTTGAAGCCAGAGAAAAAGAAACAGTGAAAGGAAAATGTCTTGGCTTACTTGCACAGAACAACTACAATGATTTCCTATTTTGTCTTTTATCACTTATTTAACTACGTTGTTGCAAGCTAATTTGTTTGTTGCAATGCACTGCCAGGTGTGTTTCTCAGGGCGCAATCCTAACCTGGAGTTCGGCCGGCACAGTTAGGCCAGCTAAATTTGGCTGGCACAAGGGCCACTGTAAAGCGTGTTTGGACCACATTCAGGGGGGATGGCGCACGTCTGTGTGCTGGCCTCTCTGACTCTGAGAGTGGTCCAAACATACTGTACAGTGTCCCTTGTGCTGGCCAAACTTTGCTGGCCTAACTGTGCTGGCCTAACTCCACGTTAGGATTGCACCCTCAGTCCTTCTCTTTGAAGACAGTCTCTTGATAACAGAATCAGTGCACTCCTCTAATTTCCATTCCCTTAAATGTTATGCATATTTCTTACTGCTTTCTGTAGGCTTCAGAGTGGGGCTAGACAGATGCAGATCTGCCCATGAAAAGCATGAAAAGAAGATCATTTACGCTCCACTGCAAAGCATTAGGAAAAGAATAGTTAGATACTATGCACTGTCAATCACTTGCTTAGTGGGGGGCAAGATGCCTTTTATTCCACCACCGGGTTTTGCATTTTGCAGGACGTTTTGGAGAGCTCTCTGGCATTTCTCCAGGTTTATCATGGATTCCTTGAAGCTTGGCTTATCCCGCTCTCCTGTCATAGTTTGCCCTGTATGGTATAAGGCCCACTATGGCCCAGACCAAATGTGCAGTTGTTCTATGGGATTGGAAAATGCATCTGTGAGCATATCCATGAATTTCAACCAATCTGGGATTTGCAACCAGTTTTGCAAGTGTGCAAGGGGTTTGAGTGCTTTTTGTTTACTGTGTTGCAGCATGCACTCAGTGTTCAGGCTGCAGTCATTAGCCTGATCGCAGGCATGAATAGCCCTCAGATTTCTTGGACTTGTACACCTCTAAGCATGTTGAGTATCACAGTATCACTCCCCCCTTTCAGCTGCATGGAGCATGCACCAAAGGCTGACCCACTGCTACTCCTTGTATTGGGGCTTTCTTCCATGCAAGTGGGCAAAGGATTGTGCCCCAAAGCAGGCACATGGGGATGGTCACCCAAGCAGCTGCCCTTCACACCCACACTCAGACAAGAAGATTTCAAGTCCAAAAGTTTTATTCCATGGGAAAAAAATCATAGGCAAGGAAACCCACGTGCGGTTTGCATTCAAACATGTGCTATAGATGTGGCAAATGCTGTTTTTTCCACAAGAGTGTTTGCCCATCTGTTGTGCACCTAAGTGTTCTTGTGGCTGTAGTACACTTTCAGTTCACACAGGGGACCCTAAAGCAACCTCTCTCCAGGAGAGGCTAACATATGTCAGGGTTCAGTGGTGTCTTGATAAACTTGTGATGTGGAAAGGTTTCCCTCTACACTCTGTGTACAGCTAGTTGAACCTAAATGAAAAATACCTTGGACAGTTCCAGTAATAGTTCCTGGAAGGAACAAATGAAAACTGGACACCAGATGAGGTTTGTCAGTCTAAAAGCCCAGTACAATTTAATTCCTTGGGGCTTTCTTCCATGCAAGTGGGCAAAGGATCGTGCCCCAAGGCACGCACATGGGGATGGTCATTCAAGCAGCCGCTATTCACACCCACACTAAGAAAAGGAATTTCAATTCCAAAAATTTGTTTGTAACACCAATATTCCGAAACAAATCCCATGGATTTTTCTTTTTTTTTGGGGGGGGGGGTGTCTTCCAAGCAAGTATGTTGGGAGTGCTCTTCAAGACGTCCCCAGCACAGAGTCTGTTCTAAATCACTGTTTGCTGGTGTTTCTTCTTTTGGATTGAGTTCTTTTGGGACAGGGGATCACTCATTCATTTTTTATGATCTATAACAGTAGTTCCCAAACTTTTTAGCATTGGGATGCATATAAAAAAAAACTTTCACAGTAGCAGGTTGTTTAACCCTTGATGCACATAGCCTTGGGGTGGGGAGAAAGCACTGCTGCCCAATGTTAACAGCCACAGAAGTAGAACTGCTGTGAAAATTGGGTGGTGACCCACTGGTAGGCCAAGGACCCACAGTTTGGAAACTGCTGCTCTATAAACCTCTTTGTGAGCTTCTTTTTTTGTTGTTGAAAAGCAGGATACACGTATTTGTAATAATTATTATAAATGTTCAAGTCCATTAAAAAATCTATATTTGGGGGGAGGGATGTCTCATGCTACGCCTTAGCAAAGCTACAGTCTAATTGTACCTCTACTTGGCCCCAATGTCCTCATGTTCAGCATGCTCCATGGCTAATATTCAATGAGCGTCTTGCAAATCAGATCCAGGAATAAAACAGGCTTTAGAGTAGCAATTGTCAGGGTTGGCAGTAGGTCCTCGTAAAGCCATTGTAAAGAGATGCACGAGGTTCTTTCTGGCACTTTCCCATCCAAAGCAGGTTGTGTATTTTGACTGACCTGTGATGCTAATATTGTAGTTCTGAACTCATCTTACTTCAATCAGTGATGCCCTGAAGTTCTTGATCCCAACAGAATTGATCTGCAGAGAAAGGAAGGCAAAATGACACCACACTGCTTTCCCCCTTCCCACTAGAAGTGGAAAAGAAAAGTGGTGAAAGGAGGAAAGAATTGGGGGGTCTGATTTTCATCAATGAAAGGGTAAAAGGTAAAGGTTTCCCCACGACCAAATTGTCCAGTCATGACCAACTGTAGGGGGCGGTGTTCACCTCCGTTTCTAAGCCGAAGAGCCAGCGTTTGTCCTGAGGACACATTTTCGTGGTCATGTGGCCAGCGTGACTATATGCCAAAGCGCACGGAATGCCGTTACCTTCCCATCAAAGTGGTACCTATTTATCTACTGGCATTTTTATGTGCTTTCGAACTGCTAGGTTGGGAGGAGCTGGGACAAGCAACGGGAGCTCACTCCATTGCGTGGTCTTGAACTGCCAACCTTCTGGTCAGCAAGTTCAGCAACAGCGGTTTAATCCGCATCACCATGCCATGCCAGAAAAGCATATGATACCAACATTTGCTGGTGCTGTGTTGCCTCAGAATGCACATGAGGGAATGTATATTTGATGCTTCCTCACATTCAAATTCCCTAGTCACTCCAGCCAACCAGCAGTAAACCAGTGTGAGCTGCATCACTAATGTATCTGAGCCCCTCAATTGCAGCAGCCTGGACACACAGCCTAAAAAACAAGTGCACAGGACAGAGGACAAGCGCCAGATATATAGCAAGCCTACCCCAAACAACAGCTTGAGTCAAATCTTACTGAAACTGTGTAGTTGAATGGCATGAAAGAGTGGTCTCAGTGGCCTCCACACAGCATGTGGTCTGTATTTCCAAAAACTGGTGATGCAGCTGCAGGTGGTTTATGCAATGCTTACGCACTTGGGAGGCGAGGATGTCTCACATCAAGCTTCATGACTGCAAGGGATATTTCAAATGTGAACATCAAATGCAACGTCTACTGCACACCAGACACCACAGCGCAGATTTGTGCTGTCATGTTCCTCAGCTACCACGTCTTGCTTTTCAGTGTGTGTGTGATTGTAGGAACAGAATACAATTCAGCGTCTCCTGCCCTTACATTTAGCTTTTTGCTACAAAGCTTCCCTTTTTAAAGTACACTTGTGCTCCCGCATCTCCAGGCTCCACTGAAACTTGTACATCTCTGCGAGTTATTTACTTCAGTGCACAGTCATGTAGCAGTGACGCTCCTACAGGGTGGGCAAAACGCTAGGTTTTTCAGGAGTTTTTCTCTCCAAGCCGTGAATGGCTCTGAAGGCCGTGAATGGCTCTGACGGGCCACATTAACAGGCTTTCAGGTGCCTGCAAAACTGAGCATTTTGCCACCCCCATAGGAATGCCACTGTCATGTAGAACCCTTTGTTGTTATTAAACCAGCAACAATGCCCTTCAACTATAATGAGCAAGGTGGTGGGTGTGGAGGGTGGGAGGGCTTACTCCTTCGTAATTCCGTGTGCTCTTTTTCTTGAGTGACAAGATGTCACTCTCTTCTCCTTCGCCTGCATTGTTGGTCTTGCGGTCTCCTTTAATTGCACCTGTTTTGCTCTGTTCTCTCCTACCTTTGTTTCCCTCTTTAAAGAAACACGCAGCTGAACACCCTCTTGAGAAGGAAATTGAGGCAGGCCTTGTTTAACTCACAGAGGAAAATGGTGTCCACTGCGCCATCAGGTAACTTTGTCTTGCAGAGGAACAGTCATGAGCAGGGAATGGGAAACCCACGGGAAAGCAAGTTGAAAGATTAGGTTCTGACCAGAGAGGTCTTTTTATAGGGCCACATCTATTGGAAATGGGAGAACTAGAGCAGGGGAGAGCTCTGTTATGGACCCGCCAAGACAGGCTAACCGCTGAGACCCCAGGGCCCATACAGGAATGTTGGGAGAAAGCAGTGTCACCACACACCTCTGCTGTGCTTTCCCACCTGCCTCTCCAGGTCCTTCTCCCTCTCCTCCAGCTGGTAATTATGAGGTGGCAGTGGCAGAGCAAGAGACTCACAGCTCTGCTGCCATGTCTCATGTCCCGCCATTTATGCACAGGAAACGGACTTCTCCCAGAGTCTCCTACAACCGTGCAGAGGCTTCTGGGAGAAAAGCCCGTTCATTGAGGCCGAGGAGCTGCAGTGGGCCACCAGAAGCAGCTGGAAAACCAGTTCTGGTTTACTTCCAGGCTTGTGAAAGTGACTTCTGGTTGCTTACAGAGGCCTGCGGAGGCCTGACGCTAGAGTAGGTGGGTTGTGACATCGTCCACAGCAGAACCGATGTGTTGTAGCAGGGGGAAGTTTTAGAATCCCTGGTGTTGTGGTTTTGGAGTTGGACTCAGGCCTGGAAGATCCAGGTTCAAACCCTGGCTCAGTCATGAAGCTTCCTGAGTGACCTTGGACCAGTCCCTTTCTCTCAGCCTCAGCCAGCCCATAGAGTTGATGTCAGGAAAAAAAGGGGGGAAGAACTATGTACATTGCCCTGAACTCCTTGGAGGAAGGGTGGTATAAAAATGTGAGAAATAGATAAAATAAATAGGACAGTTCCCTGCCCAAGGGACTTACCCTTGCCTAGATCCTCCTCCTCTTATCTCTTTGTGTCAGTATCTGGACACAGTAGAGGGCACATATGCAATTGTTTCAGTCATATATTCCTATGCTTAGTTATAATAGGGCATGTGAACTAAGGTGTGATGCCAGAGGCTTCACAAAAAGCCCTTGAGACTTGATTTCTGCACAACTTTATGACATAAACTGGGCTTGAACTGAATGGCTGCTTCAGGTAACCCTGACCTTCTTCCTTGTGAACAGTCAATGTAATTGTATTCATCCCCCCCCCCCATTGCCATGAGTTTACCACTTGAGAAAATCTGTTGGGCTATTGAAAAGCACTACTTATCTGTTTATCTAACCTTTTGAACAGTTTATGAATGGTGGGAAAGCTTTCCCACCTGCGGTGCTGCAAAATCAAATCCATTATGTGTATCAAGAGTATCTGAAAGCAGTCTTTAGCAAAAACCTGACAATGGGTATATAATAGCGTGACACAGAGGCATGTCAACTGCCAACTCAGGAGGCCATGTACAGATAATGTACAAAAATACCAGAGTAATGAACTCACTGGGGCTCAGGTAAAACCTCTGTCTCGGTACAAATGAACTGCTCATCGCTTTCAGCTACATACATTTATTTAATAGGACCCTTGATTCCTTTTCCCTACTGCTCCTAATGCAACCAGACAATAGGCTAGCTGCAATGTGTATCACCTTAACAAGGAACAAGCCTGGGAGTGGTACACATCTTCCGTCTTCTTGCGCGCAAGACTTCCCTTGAGAGCGCACTCTTAACCTGGTGCTAGATCAGCACAGTTAGGCCAGCAAAGTTTGGCCAGCACAAGGGCCGCCATAAAGTACGTTTGGACCACTCTTGGAGTCAGGGAGGATGGTGCACGTCTGTGTGCTGGCCTCTCTGATTCCGAGAGTGGTCCAAACATACCTTACATTTGGCCTTTATGCCGGCCAAACTTTGCTGGCCTAACTGTGCTGGCCTAACTCCAGGTTAGGATTGTGCTCTAAGTTGCTAGAATAGAAGCTCTTTCTCCCCATTATATTTCATGTTCATGGCAGTTATTCACAAGCCCTGATTCACATGGGATTGGTCAAAAGGGAACAACTCTGCCCTTTCCTTCTATTGTTAAGAGCTTGATAATCACCTACATGTGTTAATTTTGTGTAATATGGTATGGGAACAGTGTCCTTTCTCTTATAAAAGAGACATTGGGGATGCCGGCCAAAGCTATTCTACCAAAAGGCCTAGCCAAGCACCCAACTTAGGCAGAGAGGAGAAGTCAAGAGATCCATCACTGTACATACTGCATGTGCTCATAACTACAAGGGGGCTCCAGCAAAGAAGCAAAGAAGCCAGTTCAGCATCTGTGTAAGGAGTAGAAGGTCAGTACTAGGATTCATTAATTTGATTAACTTAAGTGGCAACCCTATTCCCACTTCCCTGGGAGTAAACCATATTGAACACAATGAGACTTACCTCTGAGCAGATAGGCGTAGGCTTGCACTGTAACTAGGGTGTTCAGGAGGGCACAGCAAGGATAGGTGTCAATAGGAACTGAATCCTAGGACAGTGTTTCTCAAACTATGGGTCGTGACCTGATGTCAGGTGGGTCGCAGAAAACTGGGAGCATTGCAACAGTTCTGATGATGCGCAGCTAAAAAGGGGGTCACTGGTGTGGAACCCTTACATCAGGGGTCAGGGAACTTTTTTACCTTTTACCCCAAAGTATATTTAGATACGCCAATGTTACCCCCCCCCCCCGCCAGAACAAAAGAAAAAAATTACATATTGGAACCCATTGCTTTTTATTTGATTAATTAATGAGCTTAATTAATGCTATGTAAATATGAAGTTGTAAAGGGCGGAGCAAAACAAAGCAAAACGGAGCCAGCCAGCCAGCAATGGAACCGGAACGGGGGTAATGGACGGTCATGCTGCCAAGACATAGCTGGGCATGCATATAGATTCATATGCATGCCCGGCTGTGTCTCGGCAGTGTGACCGCCCATTACCCCCAGGAATTTCATTTTTACCCCATTTGGGGTAATTTACCCCTGTTCCCTGACCACTGCCTTACATAGTAGTGACATCATCAAGTGATGCTCTTCCCAGCCACCTTCCCCTCTGTCTTCCAACTAGCCCACTACTCCAATCTTGACTGCTTTCCCCCACTTCCTTCTTCCCTCGCAAACCTGCCTCGGCCTTTTCAAATGGCACAAATCACCTGGAGGAGAGAGAACGCAGGCTAAGGAGGAGCTGCTGTGGTTGCAGCTATCACCCGAAGTAAGAGCCAAGCAAGGGAATGAGAAAGAAGAAAATGCCATAGCAAAACAAATCCAGCCTAGGGAGGAAGGAAAGAACGAGCCTATCTGCCCAGCCTGGAGCGGGGAGGGAGGGAGAGAGAGAGAGAGTCCTGGAGGGGGGCAGGGAGAAAGAGAGAGGAAAAGAAAGATGCCTTGAACACACTGAACAACTCCTGAAATGGTTATAAAGACAATAATAATTTTTTTTTAAAAAAAGACAGCACACACAAACCCTCTCTACCCTCCCGCAAACAAATGCCAGCCACAGTCACATTTCAAAAGCCTGGGATAAAATGCTAATGTAGCTATATGAAGTGACTGCACTCTATATTATCAAGACATCCCTGATTGACGTGTTGCCTTGACCATGCGCTCCCTTGATCAGTGTTTCTCAAACTATGAGTTTGGGACCCACAAAGTGTGTTGCGAGCCAATTTCAGGTGGGTCACATAGCACCTAGCGCAGCCATCATTGAAATTATGGGAAGATGGGACACTGGGAAGCGGGAGGGCTGCGTGGTTGTTTTGCTTGAGTCAAGGTTGTAAACAGGCTTTTTTTACTCCTTTCTGATTCACTTCATTATTAGAAATAACCCGACATTGCTGCATTCTCAGGAAAGCAGCAGGCTCTGGCGTCACAATGACGGCACTTCTGGCCATGACATCATTTCCGGTGGACAGATTGACGTTCTAAAAAGTGGGCTCCAGTGTTGAAATGTTTGGAAACCGCTGCACTAGATGGTCTCAGGAAAACCACTCTCAACCCAAGCTGCAATATGGGGAGTAACATAGTATTGCTGGCCTACCTCACTGGTTTTTTGAACAGATTAGAACAGAATTTATGCAGGCTCTATGATGAACACCTCAGAGTGCCATATCAGTTCTAAGGTGTTTACCCAGCTGCCTTCCAATGAATCCGACCATTGGCCCATTTAGGGCCCATTTAGGGCCAGTGTTGTCTGCACTGGCCAGTAGCAGCTTCCCACGGTTTGGGGTAGCTGTGGATATTTCCGAGTCAGCAATAGCGTCACTATGGGGGGAGGGGGGAGAAGTAAGCTTGGCAAGAAGCTTTCCCTTGCTGTGTAAATGACTCCTCTCCCTCACTGTTGTAGGCAGTCCTCACAGGGAAAGCAATGCCTCAGATTTGCGTACTGGCTACTGCGACAAGGGAGAGGAGTCATTTGCTCAGCAAAGAAAGGCTCCTTGCAAAACTTAGCACTCCACCCTCCCCCCCATGTAGGGATGCTACTGCAAGTCAAATTTGTGGATAGGAAGCCATGTGCTCCTCTACAGAAAAACACATCTATCTATATATATAAAAAAGAGCCTGGGTGTGTATGTATGTGTGTGTGTGTGTATGTATGTATGTATGTCTCGCATAGGCTCCGCAACGCCTGGAGCGATCGGCACGAAACTTGGCACGCATACACCTTGCGGCCTGGCGACAAACACTGCGGGGGTCGGGGCCCCCTAGCGCCCCCGGGGGTGGGGGTACGCGGGGGTCCCCGCGTGAAAACGGTCAAAAACGGCCGAAATCGGCGTCAAGTCCCCAGTTTCCGGGGTCGCCGAGATGAGTGGTGCCGCTCCCGATGCTGTTGGAGTCTGGGTTCGGCCCCCCCCCGACGGGGGGGCCAGAAGGGGTGCGAAAAACAACGTCCGCCATGCCCCGCTGGAACGCCTGGACCGATTGGTGGCAGACTCGGCATGAGGAAGCCTAGCGGCCTGGCCACAAACACTGCGGGGGTTGGGCCCCCCTAGCGCCCCCGGGGGTGGGGGTACGCGGGGGTCCCCATGTGAAAACGGTCAAAAACGGCCGAAATCGGCGTCACATCCCCAGTTTCCGGGGTCGCCGAGATGAGCGGTGCCGCTCCCGATGCCGTTGGAGTCCGGGATCAGCCCCCCCTTGACGTGGGGGGCAAGAAGGGGTGCAAAACAAACCATCCGCCATGCCCCGCTGTGACGCCTGGACCGATCGGCATGAGACTTGGCACGCATACACCTAGCGGCCTGGCGACAAACACTGCAGGGGTCGGGGCCCCCTAGCGCCCCTGGGGGTGGGGGTACGCGGGGGTCCCCACGTGAAAACGGTCAAAACTGGCCAATATCGGCGTCAAATCCACAGTTTCCGGGGTCGCCGAGATGAGCGGTGCCGCTCCCGATTCCGTTGGAGTCCGGGATCAGCCCCCCCTTGACGTGGGAGGCAAGAAGGGGTGCAAAACAAACCGTCCGCCATGCCCCGCTGTGACGCCTGGACTGATCGGCACGAGACCACAGTTTCCAGGGTTGTCGGGATGAGCGGTGCCGCTCCCGACGCCGTCAGAGTCCGGGTTCAGGCCCCCCTCAGCATGGGGGCCCAGAAGGGGTGCGAAACAAAACATCCGCCATGCTGTGCTGGAACGCCTGGAGCAATGCGCACCAAACCTGGCACGCGCATGCCTTGTGGCCTGGTGACAAACGGCCGAATTCATAGTTTCCGGGGGCGCCAGGGCGAGCAGCAACACTCCCGATGCCGTTGAAGTCCATGTTTGGCCCCCCCTCAGTGAGAAGGGGTGCGAAACACAACGTCCGCCATGCCCTGCTGGCACACCTGGACCGATCGACACGAAACTTGGCACGCATACACCTTGCGGCCTGGCGACAAACACTGCGGGGGGCAGGCCTCCCCAGCGCCCCCGGGGGTGGGGGTATGCAGGGGAACCTGCATAAATCGGTCAAAAACAGCCGTGATCGGCGTTGAATCTGTAGTTTCCGGGGTCGCCGAGGAGAGCAGCGACGCTCCTGATGCTGTGGGAGTCCGGGTTTGGCCGGTGTGGGGGGAGGGAAGGGGTGCAAGACACAACGTCCGCCATGCCCCGCTGCGAAGCCTAGAGTGATTGGCGCCAGACTCGGCACGTGCTTAAGAATGGTTGAAAACGGAGAAAATTGGCGTTGGATCCGTAGTTTCCAGGGTGGCTGAGGTGAGCAGTGACGCTCCCGATGCCATGGGAGTTTGGGTTCGGCCCCTTCTCAATGTGGGGGGTGGAAAGGGGTGCGAAACAAGATGCCCGCCATGCCCCGCTGCAACGCCTGGAGCGATTGGCGCCAGACTCGGCACATGCATGCCTTGCGGCCTGGCGACAAAGGCTGCGGGGGTCAGCCCCCCCAGCACCCTCGGGGGTGGGGGTGTGCAGGGCGCCCCACGTGAAGCTGGCCAAAAACAGCCAAAATTGGTGTCCATAGTTTCCGGGGTCGCTGAGATGAGCGGCGAAGCTCCCGACACACTTGGAGTCTGGGTTCAGGCCCCCCTTGGCGTTGGGGGCAAGAAGGGGTGCGAAAGGAAATGTCCGCCATGCCATGCTGGAATGCCTGGAGGGATGTGCACTAAACCTGGCACATACGTGCCTTGCGGCCTGGCGACAAACACTGCGGGGGTCAGGCCCCCCCAGCAGCCCCGGGGGTGGGGGTACGCAGGGGGCCCTGCTTAAATCGGTCAAAAACAGCCGTAATCAGCGTTGAATCTGTAGTTTCCGGGGTCACCGAGCCGAGCGGCAACACTCCCGATGCTGTGGGAGTCCGGGTTCGGCCCCCCCTCAGCGTGGGGGGTGGAAAGGAGTGCGAAACAAGATGCCCACCATGCCCCGTTGCAATGCCTAGAGCGATTGGCGCCAGACTCGGCACGCGCGTGCCTTGCGGCCTGGCAACAAACATTGCGGGGGCCAGGCCCCCCCAGCACCCCCGGGGGTGGGGGTGCACAGGGCCCCCAAAGTGAAAATGGCCAAAAACGGGCAAAATTGGAGTTGAGTCCGGGTGACACTCCCGACACGGTTGGAGTCCAGGTTCGGCTCCCGTCATTGTGGGGGGCGAGAAGAGATGCAAAACTCATAAACTCTAGAAGATCATTTTGTTACCCGGGCAACGCCGGGTAACAAAAAGCTAGTTCACTATAATGGGGGGGGGAGTGTTGGAAAAGGCAGGAGATATCCCGAGGAGAGAGGGAATGGTATCAGCAAGCCCCTGGCAATGAAGGGTGGTTAGCACAGGCGCAGATGTGTGTGGCTGATGAATTAAAGCCTGCACACAGATTGGCTGGCCTCAGTATAAAATTGGAGGCAGGAGCTGTAGGAGAGGCACCTGGGAAGGTGCTGGAGGAGGGCACCAGGTAGGTAGGTAGGGGCTGGCTGGCTAGCTAGCTAAAGGAAGGTAGACTTATTGTGGAAAATTATTGGGAGTTGTTGTATATCTGCCATGCCTGTGGAGCCACCAAGTGGAGGAGGCAGTTGTGGCTTAGGCAAGCTAACTGCCTATTGTTTGTTGGTGGGGTTTGTTGGTGCTAGACTAAGGGTAGTTTGGAGCTAAGCCAGTGATGAGGGCAGTCTGGAGGAGGCTGGCCAGCCGGTGATTCCAAACAAAACTGCTGGAAGAGAGGAGGCCCAGGGGGTGACTGAACCTCCTCCCTCTTGCCTATCTCTGAGGCTGCTCTGGAGGGGAAACTAGTTAGCCTAGTGTGGGCATTAGGGCCTTTGGGGAGACCCAGCAGGGAATTTGGCAGAACAGGGGGAGAGAGGAGGAGGAGGAGACACAAAACCAGAAATAAAAGCAGCAGTGGGAACAACTGAACCATGTTTGAAGCATTTCAGAGCATGCATTGTGTTGAAAATAATAGGCCCCCTGGATGCATTGTAGTATCTTAAATTGCACCTCGGCCTTTGGCAATCCCGCCTCAAGCAGTTTAGCATGGGAATGGCAGGGCATTAAGAGGAAGGGAGATTTGGCCTTTCTCTATCAGGGCTTTTGGTTAAGTCCTGCATGCTGAAATTTTGCCATAGCTTGGTTATATTGGGCACAACCTGACTGTAGAGGTGTGGCTGAGGGGTGTGTATCACAACCAGCTCTGGCTCTTCAAAATTTACTGCTATACCATGGAGTGGAAGGTGTGAGTTCTGAGCTATTCTGGCACACATGAAACCCTTTCCTATGCTAATTAGTTAATTTGGACTTGGAGCAAACAGAATGGTAGATGTCCCCATCCTTGAACATGGGGGGTTGTGGTGTTTGAAAGTGGAGTGCTAAAATACTTTAAACTTGGATGCAGAGATTGAGCACAAGTTTGCTGTGATTCCATCTGACCACAGGTTTAACTAGATGTTCACTTGGACACGTTAGTTTCAGAGGCGAATCTAGGGTATGGCGCCACGGGGCACGAGCCCTGGGGTGCCATAAGGTGGGGGGCGCTGTTGGCATGGCGCCCTGCCCCCCCACCCACAAATTTCTGGGCCCCCGCACCCCAAGGTGCCTCCGTGGCGTCCCGGCCTGCCGCTGGGGCGCTTTAAGCACTTGAGCGGCAGCCTGGGGAAGGAAGCCGCTGCCGTGTGCTCCAAGCCAGGACACGCACCGGCAGCTCCCTTCCCCGGGCTGCTGATGGGGTGCTTTAAGCATTCGAGCGGCAGCCCGGGGAAGGAAGCCGCTGCCACACACCCCAGCTCAGGGCATGCAGCAGCTTCCTTTCCTGGGCTGCCGCTCCAGTGCTTAAAGCACCCCAGCGGCAGCCCCGGGGAAGGGAGCCGCCAAACACCATGACGTCATGACGTCACGTGCCCTGGGTGTGGTTTCGCCCAGGTACGCGCCTGGTTAGCTTGATCAGGGTTGGGTTGCTTTTTTATAATACTGCTGTGGGGGGTGGGGGGGGGAGAGAAACCCAAATAGTATGAAACTGGTAGGGCCTTTAACACTTTCCCCATCAGAATTCCAATCTCATGTTGAAGCTATGCCAGTGGTTCCCAAACTGTGGGTCGGGACCTATCAGTGGGTCATGAGCCAATTTCAGGTGGGTCGTGAAACACCTAGAGCAGCCATATTGAAAATATGTGAAGATGGGATGCTGGAAAAGGGGAAGGTTATGAAGTTGTTTTGCTTGTGTCAAGGTTGTAAATAGGCTTTTTTGGTTTCTGATTCACTTTGCTAATGAGAAATAACCCAATTTATTGCTGCATTCTCAGGAAAGCAGCAGGCTCTGGCGTCACAATGACGGCACTCCTGGCCATGACATCACTTCTGGTGGGTCCCGGGCAGACTGTCCTTCTAAAAAGTGGGTCCTGGTGCTAAACAGTTTGAGAACCACTGAGCTGTGCTGTTTTAAAATAGGAAAAAATGGTGTTTTCCTTTAAGTGCACTGGTAGTTTGGACCCAAGATGAAAGCAAAGAAAATAAGAGCTGCTTCTATGTGTTGTCAAAAAGAATGACAGCAAAAATGGTTTCTTTCTCCCCTCCTGTACTGAGAACTTTCATGGGAAACAAAACTGATTAGTGTATCCAGGAAGGATACACTAAGGGAAGCACATCAGCCTCTTGTGCCAGAAACCAATTGCTATTTAAACCCCACAACTCCTGTGCTCATCATGAGCGGGCCGGCTAATCTAAGCCTTGCCACCACCACCACATGTTGAGAAGGCAAGTGGAAATTTAATGAATTTTTTCCTGCACCTGCTGCTCGTTTAGGGACTGATTGGCAGCCTCGTCTCACTGGAGGAGGCAGAAATGTTCCATTTTGATATATTAAATCTTTGGATCAAAGGCAGCAAAATAATAGGAGTTGATCTGGAGATTAAAACTGCCCCTAATTTTTTTTTTAAAGGTGGAACATTGATAAGGTAAATGTGTCACACAAGGCACTATGTCCTTGCAAAACCCAGTATGATATCTTTTACTGCCACCTACTGAATGGAGCTGAAACATTGACTTGTATGTCAATAGCTTCTTGATGGTTTGCCTTCCAGATAGGGTTTGTTTTGCTTTAAGGCAGAGGCATTGGGCAAATGTTGAGACCATCTTTCTGCCCTTCCTGCTCACCCCCAAAGCAAGTTTGCTACTAGAGCAGGAGTCAGCAAGCTTTCCAGCAAAGGGGCTAGACAGTTGGCAATGACATCATCACACTTGGGTTACTGGGTTACTGAGTTCCTGGAAGCAGCCACAGAGAGCTTGGCTTGCCACCCAATTTGCTGCATGCTGAACAGGGAACAGCAGAGCTGCCTGCCCAGCAAAGGCTGTGCAGCACAGGGACCTGGTGAATGGGCAGGAGGTCTGCTGTTTGCTATGCAGCAAATTGGGCAGGAAGCATCACCTCCCAAGCTGAGCTCCACACAGGGCTGGATGACCTTGGGTGGTGGGCTGGATCCAGCCCAGGGACTGTAGATTGCTGACCCCTGTACTAGAGGAATCAGAACAACCTGCACAGTCCAATGGCAGAGACTGCACCACAACAAATAGCCCCGTCCCCATTCTACTTGGTACCTCTTTCATGCAATACTTTTCCTAACATTTCAGGTCTAGCACCTTTGCGCTAAATCAGGTGTGAGGAAGGCTGCAGTCTGTACCTTAATGCAGTGGTTCTCAAACTTTTTAGACCGGGACCCACTTTTTAGAATGGCACTTGAGTTGGGATACATGGGAAGTGATGTCATTAACCTGGAAGTGATGTCATAGTCAGAAGTGACATAATCAAGCAGAAAGTACCATCATTGTGATGTAATCAAATGATACTCCTGGAATGCAAACTGGCATTTTTTGACGGTAGCAATTGCACAACCATGAAATATCTTCAAACGGCCACGGTGCCAGAGGATTGGAGGATAGCCAATGTCATGCCAATCTTTTAAAAAGGGAGAAGGGGGGACCCTGGAAACTACAGGCCTGTCAGCCTAACGTCTGTTCCGGGTAAGATGGTGGAAAGCCTCATCAAAGATAAAATCCTAAAACATGTAGAGGAACAAGTACTGCTAAAGGAAAGTCAGCATGGCTTCTGTAAGGGTAAGTCTTGCCTCACAAACCTTTTGGAATTCTTTGAAAAGGTCAACAGGAACGTGGATGTGGGTGAACCTGTGGATATCATATACCTGGATTTTCAGAAGGCATTTGACACGGTCCCCCACCAAAGACTGCTGAAGAAACTTCACAGTCAGGGAGTAAGAGGGCAGGTCCTCTTATGGATCCAGAATTGGTTGAGGGCCAGGAAACAGAGAGTGGGGGTCAATGGGCAATTTTCACAATGGAGAGAGGTGAAAAGTGGAGTGCCCCAGGGATCTGTCTTGGGGCCCGTGCTTTTCAACTTATTCATAAATGACCTGGAGACAGGGATAAGCAGCGAGGTGGCCAAGTTTGCGGATGACACAAAACTTTTCCGGGTGGTAAAAACCAGAAAGGATTGTGAAGAGCTCCAGAAGGATCTCTCCAAGTTGGGGGAATGGGCAGCCAAATGGCAGATGCGTTACAAATGTAAAGTGATGCACGTTGGGGCAAAAAACCAAAACTTTACCTATAGGCTAATGGGTTCTGAGCTGTCTGTGATAACTCAGGAGAGAGATCTCGGGGTGCTGGTGGACAATTCAATGAAGGTATCGACCCAGTGTGCGTCAGCAATTAAGAAGGCCAATTCCAAGCTTGGGGTCATTAAAAAAGGGGTTGAGAATAAAACAGCCAATATTATCATGCCATTGTACAAATCGATGGTAAGGCCACACCTGGAATACTGTGTCTAGTTCTGGTCGCCGCATCTCAAAAAGGACATAGTGGAGTTGGAAAAGGTGCAGAAGAGAGCGACAAAAATGATTACGGGGCTGGGGCACCTCCCTTATGAAGAAAGACTGCAGCGTTTGGGGC
>JAJKFI010000144.1:13064-37019 GCA_029204185.1 Lerista edwardsae
TGTTGCAGTTTCACATCTCACAGTCCAGAACTGGTTGAAACTGGCATTCCGTCTCTCCGTCTCAGAATCAGATAGAGCACCTGTGAGTCCTTGAGCAGGTCAGCTTCCCAGCTTGTTAGGGGAACTAGCTGAACAGTAGTTGTACTCCCTTTCTGATAGTGTAGCATAAGCAGGCAGTTTCACACGGGAAGCCCTGGCTGCAAACACTGCACATTCCCATGAGATCATAGTGTTCTAAGGGTCACCCCATTGGGTAAGATGGGGCACAAGGGGTCTTCAGGTATCCACCTACCAGATATACTCTGGCTGCATCCCTTTGTTCTGGTGTTAGAAGGATTTTTTCACTGTGTGTGCATAAGATGTAAAAGTGCACTGAAACGCCGCCTGCGAGCGGCACAAAGAACTCACCGGCTTTCCTAGCCGGCAGACTGAAACTTTTCACCTATCTCACTTTCGCTACAATAAAGAGACTTTGTTATGGAAATGTGGCGATCGCTTGGTTCCTTCGCTCCGGAGCGCTGAGGCAGGCGCTGGAATGGGTCTCCAAGCCCCCAACTCTGCTACTATTTACACAAATACACAACAACTGTCTGCCCATACAGATAACAAGAAGGGCCGGGGGTTGGTCCAGTAACCCCTGCTAACTGGGCAAGAGGCACTTTTTCAAGTGGTGTCCTCATATTTAGCAGGGGGAGAGCAATTGTCCCTCTTCACCCCAGCACAGTGTCTTTCTCGTGGCTGTTGCTGGTGGTGTTCTCCATTCTTTTAGATTGTGAGCCCTTTTGGGACAGGGAGCCATTTAACTTTAATGTTATTATTTGCCTGTAAACCGCTTTGTGAACTTTGTGTTGAAAAGCGGTATATAAATACTAGTGATTGACTAGTGATTGATTGACGCGAGTGCCATTTTAAAAATTGGGTCCTGTTCTAAAAAGTTTGAATACTACTGTTCGTCTTTTAAGATCAAATAGGCCCAACCACTTACCCAGACTTCTCCTGCAAAACTGAAATGGTTCAGTCAGTGCTTTCACATGACCTTTTTCATCCTGTAGCCTTCTGGGCTTGCTTCTTAAGGAGGCATTGGGAAAGAGGGCTCTGTCTTCCCCTCCCCACTTTCATACTCATCCCACCTTATTCCATTCAACATTTAAAGCGTCAGCTTTCTTGTTTGCCTATAGGGACCACCCAAGGAGCACCACAAATTAACCAGTTGAGCCGAAGGCTGGAACTGAAACTGCAACTCCCTGTGCTTTTTCCTCCATCCCCCTTTTTTGTCTTTTTTTTTTCAGCCATGACATCATTAAACGGTCCCAGGGATTTAACAAAGTGAGGTCTAATTTCCATTATCTCTTGAACGTTCTCGCTCCCTCATGTTGGCACTGCTTCAAAAGGGACGTCGGCGGAACAAGCATTCCGCCGAAGAAAGCCGTTCCTGGGGTGTCTGGGGAACAGTTTCTGGGGAAGAAACGTGTCTGGGGTGTAATAATGGGCTGCCTATTCTTCCCCGGACGAAAGGAGCTTAATTACTCAATGCCTAAACTTCCACTAAGCTTCTGAGCTCTGGGGATTTGGGTCTGAAGAACTGCAGAGCTGGCGTTCGAATTCTCTTCCCTTCCCTTCTTGACGATCAAGATCATTCCAGAGGGTTGACTACTCTCGGACTCAGGGAGGGTGGCGCATGTCTGTGTGCTGACCTCTCTGACTCCGAGAGTGGTCCAGACATCCTTGACGGTGTCCCTTGTGCTGGCCAGACTTTGCTTTATTTACCTCATATTTACCTCAGAATTTTACCTCAGAACGCCAGATACAAAGGAGTGGCATTTGGACCACTCTTGGAGTTGGGGAGGATGGTGCACGTCTGTGTGCTGGCCTCTCTGACTCCGAGAGTGGTCCAAACATCCTTGACGGTGTCCCTTGTGCTGGCCAGACTTTGCTTTATTTACCTCATATTTACCTCAGAATTTTACCTCAGAAATTTACCTCAGAATGCCAGATACAAGGGAGTGGCGTTTGGACCATTCTCAGAGTCGGGGAGGATGGCACACGTCCGTGTGCTGACCTCTTTGACTCCGAGAGTTGTCCCAACATACTTTATGGTGTCCCTTGTGCCGTCCAAACTTTGCTGTCTTAGCTTATGCTCACCTAACTCAGTTTAGGATTGCACCCTTAAAAAGGTAAAGGTAAAGGTTTCCCCATGACCAAATGGTCTAGTCATGACCGACTGTAGGGGGCGATGCTCATCTCCGTTTCCAAGCCTGTAGAGCCGGCATTTTTCCGAGGACAAGTTTCCATGGTCATGTGGCCGGCGTGACTATATGCCGTAGCGCACGGAACGCCGTTCCCTTCCCCCCGAAGTGGTCCCTATTTATCTACTTGCATTTTTAGGTGCTTTCGAACTGCTAGGTTGGCAAGAGCTGGGACAAGCGACGGGAGCTCACTCCGTCGCGCAGTCTTGAACTCCCAACCTTCCGGTGGGAAAGCCCAGCAGCAGCGGATTAACCCGCTGCGCCACCACGTCCCTGTAAAAAAGTTAGTAGAACTTTAAACAAATCTGTGTTTTCTACCTTGTTGCAGCAAAACCACTGATGTTCCCCCATCTTTAAAAAGGCGTCCCCAGAATCCACGATTTCAGGTATCCTCAGTTTGATCTGGAAATGAACCCCAGCAGATACCGGGGCATGCCTGTTCTATGAAACATTGATATAGTAGTTGGGAGAAACAACAGCAGAAAATGTGGGGTAGGGAAGGAACTAGCCTGCTTAGGCCTTTCACAGCTGGCAGAGGGCATGAGGGTTGAGAAGATGACACTTTTTTTTGCGGTTTCCTCTTGTCCTCTTTTATTTCTCAAGGGGAAATTATGCATTAGGAGACTTTCATCATTCCAGTTCACATTTCCAAATGCAATGCATTTGTGGTTTGCACCGTTTTTCGTTCCTTCCAGTTCACTCCAGACTCCTCCGTGCACACCTTTGCAGAGGCGGATCTACAGGGAGGGCAAAGCCCTAAGTTTTGCAAGGAGCCTTACCCTGCCATGTAAATCCCTCCTCTCCCTTGCTGCTGTAGCCAGTAAGCAACGCCAAGATGTTGCTTTTCCCTGTGAGGATTGGCTAAAACGGTGCAGGAGAGGAGCGATTTCCACTGCAAGGTAAGGCTTCTTGCAAAACTTAGAGCTTTGCCCTCCCTTAGATCTGCCTCTGCACCTTTGACAGCACCATTGTGATAAAAGAAATAAGAAAGCACATCTGAAAGATAAAGAGTCTTCTAGTCCTCATGACTGCAGAAACAAGTGGAACCTTTGGGCAGCCCGTGAGGGTTTGCGAGTCCAGTCCTTGAATAGAACATATGGCATTACATGAACTCTAATTGATGGCTTAGTCTTTGTTACCCTGCATGTGGGTTTCTACTCCTCCTTCCTCTTCGGGGCTGATTCGTGCTTTCCGACCAGACACATCAGTCATTTCAGACAACTCTTCACTCTTTGGAAGCAGGATTAATGGTTGTATAATCCCCAAATGGGACCCCACACATATACACAGAGATTTTGCTGACCACTTTTTTTGTAAACCATAGGAGTTTCTCCAGCAAAATATGCAGGCTAAAGGCACAATCCTAACCTGGAGGTAGGCTGGCTTAGTTAGACCAGCAAAGTTTGGCCAGCACAAGGGACACCGTAAAGCAGGAAAGATGGTACTTGCCTGTGTGCTGGCCTCTCTGACTTTGAGAGTGGTCCATTCAGAATTTATGGTGTCCCTTTTGCCGGCCAAACTGTGCTGGCCTAACTCCAGGTTAAGATTGTGTCCTAAGTTAAATTTCGGAACTTTAAATACTTGCCTTCTTAAAAAAAGACTTTAAAGGAGCAGCATTTTGGATTGCTTTCTTAAAAAAAGGAAACGAGATTGTTATTATATGATCACTCTGAGAGTGGTCCAAACATACTTTATGGTGGCCCTTCTGTTGGCCAAACTTTGCTAACTCCAGGTAAGGATTGTGCTCTTTGGCAGTTCAGGATTGGGCTGTCAGGGTGTACGCATGTACTGAGTTTTCATATGCTAGATTTAAGATCTAACAGCTTAGTGGACGAAACATTCTGATTCATTCTGGCTCCCGTGTAACCATGTTCAGCTGCTGAACATCCTTTCAGTGGGTTGGCCAAAAGCAGTGATGTCATGCAGGGGGTACGCGGGGGTACGCGAGTACCGGTTTCTAGGATTACAGCTGGCCCCGCCCATTCGCCTGCCCACTCATCGACTCCGCCCTCTGCAACGTTTGAATTTCCTGCATGTTTGAGTTGCCTGCATGTTCTCAGAGCCAGGCAGGCAGGCAGGCAGCGAGCGGAGCCTTTCCTTGCCTTGCCACTGAAAAATGAGTTGCTCTGGGGTTTTAACATGATGCCAGGCCTCCTTAACATGTTCTGGGGGTGCTGTGGAATACTGTTGCAACTGTTGGGTCAGTTTAAAATCATCTGAGGCCTCAAAAAGGGCTTTTTTCATGTCACTTCCTGCCACGACATCACTTCTGGCTTATGACGTCACTTCTGGTGGGCGGGTCCCGACACGTGCCAATCAAAAGTGAGTACCTGTTCTTAAATCATTTAGATGACACCGCTGGCCAAAAGCAACGTCTTCTGAATGGGGTCTGTGGTGGGTTGGCTCTTGCAAGCACAGGGTCTCCGAATGAACTTGGCCGCTTGCTCTTGGCACTCGGGATAGAGAGAGCACATTTCAGGGTCTGGCAAGAAAACCGTGGAGCCGTCCTTTCAGATTAGATCACGATCACTGTGGCTCAGACTGGCGAGAAGGGGAGCCACTTTGCGATTTGTGCACTCACCAGAAAGGGCAGAAAGGAACACTGTGCTTCCCCCGCTCGTCTATAGCATGCCAATGAACATCTGAAGGCTTCCATTTCACATACAACTTCCTGGGAGGTGCACAGTGAAATTTAACTACCCCTTGCTCTTTTTTTCTTTTTCTCTTTGCAGCCGCAAGGCTTGTCGGGCTAAATAATTCATGGCTTTCTCATTTGGCAGCCTCTCCGACTTGACACTGTCGGGTTGACACTGTCGGCAGCACTGAGCGAGAGGTCAATCCCCTGTTTGAACGGAACAGCCCTGGAAGGACCCAGTGATGTCATTCAGGGGGAACAGACCAGAACAGGCGTTCCGGATCCTAACGGGCTCCGTGGCTGGTTCCGGGTTCCCGACAAGTGCCAATCAAAAGTGAGTTCCTGTTCCTAAATAATTTGAATGGCACCACTGGAAGGACCTGCTGGACCAGACCCAAGTCCCACTTGTGTAGCTAATGGAAAGTGCAGCCCAGTGCAGTGGGCAAAATGGCATCCCGGAAGTGACATCACAACAGGAAGTGACATCACAGTTGCATTTTCATTTTTTCTTGGGGTTTTAGCCATCACTGCCGTTGGAACGAAAATACTACACTTCGATTTGTTTCATTGCCTTCTGCATTACATTCTTCACCGAATGGTATATAGCAGGATGGTATTATTCATACATACAAGGGACGTGGTGGCGCAGCGAGTTAATCCGCTGTTGCTGGGCTTTCGACCGCAAGGTTGGGAGTTCAAGACTGCGTGACGGAGTGAGCTCCTGTCGCTTGTCCCAGCTCCTGCCAACCTAGCAGTTCGAAAGCACCTAAGTGCAAGTAGATAAATAGGGACCACTTTGCTGGGAAAGGAAAGGCCTTCCGTGTGCTACGGTGTATAGTCATGCCGGCTACATGACCACGGAAGCTCGTCCTCGGACAAACGCCAGCTCTACAGGCTTTGAAACGGAGATGAGCACCGCCCCCTACAGTCGGTCACGACTAGACCATTCGGTCGTGGGGAAACCTTTACCTTTATTATTCATACATACCAAGGTTCTCACAGTTTTGGCCACTAGGCTCAGCTTGTTGTCGCCCCCAAATCCCTTGATACGAAGTGTATTGTAGAATGAAACAGTAAAATGCTAATGCAGATTCTGGACTATCTAATCCACAATGCTTTGTGATTGAGACCAAATCACAATATATATTTCACACACACACACACACACACACACACACACACACACACACCCTTACAGCCTAAAAGCACTGATTCATAAAGAAGAGGAAGTACAAAAAATCTGTTTTTTGCTACTTGCAGTTTTGCGGTGAGTGGGTCTTCATTTCAAGGGAAGTAAGGTACAGATGTTCAAGATGTTTTGATGATTGGAGCCCTCTTACCCAACTCTTACAACATCTTCTTGACGTGAGCATTAACAAGCAAAAAAAAAAGAAAAAGGCCCTTCAGCATGGCAAAGGTTTAGGGCCTTCCTTTACATATGCCAGTAATGAGAACATACTTATACACACTAAAAATTGCAGCCCGAATTCTGCTTCCTTACCCAATGCCCACCTCTGCTTTTCTCAATCCCCAGTATTCTAGCTCAGCATCCCTTCAAATTTTGCCTTCCTCTCTGCCCCCCTCTGTATCTTTTCCCATCCAGGAGAAGGTGGAGCAATCGAGGCAAGTAGGTGGAGAGAGAGTGGTCCCCTACCAATCTGGTCCCTGAGGCGACTGCCTCAGTTGGCCTTTTTGATGGGCCGCCCCTGTTGAACACATGGCGAGTCTTACAGAAGCTGAAGCTCAGGGGCAAGTTGTTGTTCAGTTGCCAAGTTGTCGCCAACTCTTCACGGCCACATGAACCACAGCACGCCAGACCTCTCTGTCTTCTACTAGCTTCTGGAGTTTGCCCAATTTCATGTTCATTGCTTCGGTGACACTATCTAACCATCTCCTCCTCTGCTGCCCTCTTCTCCTTTGGCTTCTCCAATCAGGCTTGACTTCCTGTAGGATTGCCCGATGGGCTCTCCTTGCAGTCCAGGAGACTCTCAAGAGTCTTCTCCAACACCATAACTCGAAAGCATCTACTCTTCGGCGCTCCACCTTCCTTATGTCAGCTCCCACAGTCATACACGACTACTGGGAAAACCATCGCTTTGACTAGGCGAACCTTTGTTGGTAGGGTGATGTCTCGGCTTTTTATTAAGTTGTCTGGGTTCGCCATAGCTTTCCTCCCAAGAAGCAAATGTCTTTTAATTTCATGGCTGCAAAAAGGACAAATGTGAATCTCCCTGGAATTTTACAGACTGGGGGCGCAATCCTAACCTGGAGTTATCCTGGCACAGTTAGGCCAGCAAAGTTTGGCCAGCCCACGGGACACCATAAAGCACATTTGGACGACTCTTGGAGTCAGGGAGGCCACGTCACAGATGTGCGCCATCCTCCCTGATTCAGAGACAGAGGCAGATCTAAGGGAGGGCAAAGCTCTAAGTTTTGCAAGAAGCCTTACCTTGCAGTGGAAATCACTCCTCTCCTGCACCGTTTTAGCCAGTCCTCACAGGGAACAGCAACGTCTTGGTGTGGCTTACTGGCTACAGCAGCAAGGGAGAGGAGGGATTTACATGACAGGGGAAGGCTCCTTGCAACACTTAGAGCTTTGCCCTCCCTGTAGATCCACCTCTGCTCAGAGAGTGGTCCAAACGCACTTTACGGTGGCCCTTGTACCAGCCCAACTTTGCTGGCCTAACTGTGCCGGCATAACTCCGGGTTAGGATTGTGTCCTGGGACTCCCAAAATGTGTACCAGAGAGAAACATCTGCTTGCTAACCTGCGGCGTTCGCTGATTCTCAGCCCTGCAGTGGGTGAATCAATAGATGTCATCCTGCAGTGCTCTCGGCTCCAAAAACAAACTGTCTGGCAGATGGATTGTCCTGAACTTCGGCGGAAGACGGAGCAAAAGAATACGGATTTCTGCAAATGTATCAAAGTCGAGACACCCACCGTCGAGGCTGCCTGGCATGTGGCCAGACTCCTCCTCCATCCAGACCCTAATCAGAACCAGTCCAGGAGACAAACGTGGCTGTGCAGTCATGACTCAAACCCTTGGCATGTGCTAAATCCCACCGTACCCCCAAAAGCGAGGAGTTTTTTTTTAAAGCCAAACTAACGCTTTCGGGGGAGAGAATAGGCTTCTCCCAACGAATCAAAGGGATTTGAGTCAGATCCCGTCGGGCACATGCATACAAAGCCCTCACACTGTCTCTGAAATAAGAGACATGACGTACGGCAGGAAACCTGCAGGACTCAGGGCCCCTGTATCTCTTTAGGTAATTATCTTCCTTTGGCAAAGCCACGACAGGGTTTTCATGCATGGAGCCAAGTTCCACACAAGTGGGATTTCAGGGCTTCTTCAGAGGTTCTCGGCTGAAAAATCTAATCGTCTAAACATGATCATTGTGGTGTTATTTATAACGCACCACCAAGGTGCCTAGTGCTTGAGGAGAGTGTGAAAAGCCAGATCCCTGCACCCAAGGGGCTTACACTAGAGGTGGTGGCACACGAGAGACAACAAAGGGAAGAAGGGCTTCCAGCAAGGATAAACAGAGGAAGCAGATGTGCGAGTTTGAATCGCGTGGACTTTGTCCGTTTCAGGAGGGATCAGAGACGGCGAAGCAGTGCCAAAAAGGCTTTGTGGAAAAGATGAGTTCTTAAAAAGAGATTTGAGCGAAGCTTCCCACCGCGGTTTAACGGGGCAGTTCCAATCGTATGAGGCAGCGAGGAAGAAAGAGCAGAGTTGTTTTAGGGAGCAGGAGATCTTCGGATGTTTTAGGGCGATGGGGCTGGAAGAGTGAATGGATTTGGCAGGAATGCAGGACTCAGGGGCAGGGAGAGGCCATGATGCACTTTGAAACACTGTTTGCTCCCCGCCGCCAAACTCTCCTAATCATTGGCTGAGCTGATGTGATGTCACGGAATGTTCACCACTGAACCTCCCTATCCCAATGGCTTCTGTGGCTGCTTCCTCTGTCGCATGGGCAAAAGGGATCAACCAGCCATAACAGTTGTGTTGAACTTCCAGTCTTGAACACCCCCTTCCCCCCGCCCACAAAAAAAGCTCCCAGATGGCATCTGGGAGTTGGTATGGAGGAGAAGGACCCTGGGAGTGTATTCTAATGAAGCATCAATGATTCAGTGATTGTGTGCTAGACCAGTTACAATGCCATGCGCTGCAAAATACACACACGTGTGAAAACCCACCCCTCCACACAAATCTGCAAATCTTCTCTTTTTAATAGGAAGTCTTTCATTGGCTCATGAATATACATGAGTGACTGGGCACCAGACTCACCCAGGAGCTCCCTCTGGGCATGCTGGCACACACAACCCCAATTATAGCCTTGCAAGGAGCACTGAGGGTGCCAGATGCCCTCTTTCTTTCCTTGTCGTCCTCCCCTTCCCAGAGTGTCACAGTCCCTTGGAGCAGAATGGATCTTGGTGAATGCACAATGAATGCGCCAACGTCCACATGTCGCTCTGCTATGGATGTATCAAGAAGTTGCTTGGTTGGCTGTGATTGGCAGCTGGGTAAGGTTGGTTGGAGACTTCCTGGTGCCTATCCAGGAGCAAGACAAAGGATAATTACAACAGCCCATCTAGGCTTGTATTTAGGGGATTAATCGGTAGTATTGGCTAGTGGCTAGCACACTTTTCCACAGAGTTCTGAAATGCTGCGGTGGCTTGCGGGCTCTACACAAAGAGAACTGGCCACGGTCAACTTCCTGCCTGAACAAGGGCACATCTGCCCCGGGTGTTCTGCCCTGAAATGAGCAAGGATCAAAATGCAGAACCCTCTTCTTTCTCTCCATAGAAATTGCATTTGTCTTTTCAAAACATGTGCAACCCCTTGAAAGGTTCTCAGATGCTCCTTCTTGGCAGGGACCTGGTTATTTTTTGGTTACATTCTGCTATTTGAGATCTAGCCAAGATCCTGCGAATCTAAAACTGCTGCTACTACTACTACTGGTAGTAGTACTGCTACTAGTAGTACTACTGGTTGTATCCAAAGAAAGTGAATCCTGATAATAAAGCATCACTGAAATCCATTCATTTAACCTTGACCAAATTAACTTCTAATGTCAAAAAGGTTCAATTTCTTTCATTGTAACAACTTCTTTTTTTCTCTCACCCAGTTTCCCACCTGGAACATATAGAGGGATGTTGTTTTCCCTCTCTCACAACACCAGAACCAGGGGACATCCACTCAAATTGAGCATTGGGGGAGTTAGAACACATAAAAGGAAATAGGTTTTTTTTTCCCCAAAGCCGGCAATTAATCTGTGGAACTCCTTGCCAAAGGAGGTGGTGATGGCATCTGGCCTAGATGCCTTTTAAAAGGGGATTGGGCAGATTTCTGGAGGAAAAGTCCATCGTGGGCTATAGGCCATTATGGGTGATGCATCTACATCAGTAGTAGGCTACTTCAGAATGCCTGATATGAGGGAGTGGCCACAGGATGCAGGCATCTTGTGGTCTCGTGTGCTCCCTGAGGCACCTGGTGGGCCACTGTGAGATGCAGGAAGCTAGATGGGCCTTTGGCCTGATCCAGTAGGGCTCTTCTTATGTTCTTAAGGCCCAGATTGTGTTTACCTCATATTTACCTCAGAAAGTTACCTCAGAATGTCAGATACAAGGGAGTGGCCACAGGATGCAGGCATCTTGTGGCCTTGTGTGCTCCCTGAGGCACCTGGTGGGCCACTGTGAGATGCAGGAAACTGGGCTAGATGGACTTTTGGCCTGATCCAGCAGGGCTGTTCTTAGGTTCTTATGTTTTTATGAAAGAGATCTCTTCCCCCCCCCAATAAGTGGAGAGGAGGGAGGACCGCAAAAGCAAGCCAAACTGGTCATAGCATGACAAAATATTTAACTCTCAAGGATAGTTTAGGGCCCTTCCTGCAATGTGGCCTGTGTTTTTAAACCATGATCTCCTATTTTCTCACGTTTTCCATGAAATGGGAGACGGGCTCCACAAGTCACATTTTCTTGGGCGTAACGGGAAGCAGACGGCAACCTCCCACTTAATTTCCCTTTGAAGTTGTTGTCAGGAGACACGCGCCGAGAGGAAAAGGATTACCCTAAAGACTCAATTAATTGAATATGCAGCTCTTAATCATAGTTTCTGATTTAGCAAGAGAGTGTCGCTGGTTGCCTGGTGACATTTCTCTCCTAGGCTGGTTTTTAACCACTTACTTTAGCGATCTTAGGCTGCAATTCTGTGCACAATTTCCTTGCTGTAAACCCCACTGAATACTGTGAGACGTAGTTCTGGGTAGACATGCATAGGACTGCACTGTTAATATTGTGAACTTGGGAGGGAGGAAGCAGAAGGCTGATTTCGTACCGTCAGTTCTCTCTTTATACACGGATTTGCTATCCGTGAATTTTCTTATCTGGAAGGGGCAGAATTGCTGCCTGCCTCTCGTGATCTGCGCCCCTGCTCTTGTTATGCACAAATTATGTGCTGGCGCACTTGGGGTGGTGATGCAGCCGGGCAGCTCGAGCCACAGGCCGGGGGTTGTTTTTGGATATCAGAGGAAGGAATACTCTCAGTTCGGAATCGGGATGCAAAGGCACTTTATTTCTTCTAAGTGTAAAACAAAGCTAAGTAAAGCCAAATACTTCCTGGCAAATAGAAGGGGAAGAAATGGAAGCAGTGACAGACTTTACTTTCCTGGGCTCCAAGATCAGCGCAGATGGTGACTGCAGCCATGAAATTAAAAGACGTTTGCTTCTTGGGAGGAAAGCTATGGCGAACCTAGACAACTGAATCAAAAGCCGAGACATCACCCTGCCAACCAAGGTTCGCCTAGTCAAAGCGATGGTTTTCCCAGTAGCAATGTATGGCTGTGAGAGCTGGACCATAAGAAAGGCAGAGCGCCGAAGAATAGGTGCTTTCGAATTCTGGTGTTGGAGAAGACTCTTGAGAGTCCCCTGGACTGCAGGGAGATCCAATCGGTCAATCCTCCAGGAAGTCAAGCCTGATTGCTCCCTGGAAGGACAAATCCTGAAGTACTCAAGTACTTTGGCCACCTCATGAGAAGAGAGGACTCTTTAGAAAAGACCCTCATGCTGGGAAAGATTGAGGGCAAAAGAAGAAGGGGGCGGCAGAGGAGGAGATAGTTAGAGAGTGTCATCGAAGTGATGAACATGAAATTGGGTGAACTCCGGAAGCTAGTGGAGGACAGAGAGGCCTGGCGTGCTGTGGTCCAGGGGGTTGCGAAGAGTTGGACATGACTTAGCGACTGAACAACAAAGTAAAGCCAAACTTACAAAGTGCTATCTTGGAGTGACACTGTGGCATGGTGGCGTCCGAAGTCATGTCGCTCCTTAACCTAAGTTACTATACGGCAAGCTTATATAGGCTAGGTGCTTGCTTATCAAGCCATCAGTGCTAATTGGCGAAAACAAACTATTTGACAGCACAGTTATGTATGACAAACTACTATGTGGGTCACATCCTTAAGGGCGCAATCCTAAACTGAGTTAGGCTGGCATAAATTGAGCCAGCTAAATTTGGCTGGCTCAAGGGACACCGTAAAGTACGTTTGGACCACTCTCTTAGCTTTGTTGGCATAAGCTAAGCCAGCAAAGTTTGGCCAGCACAAGGGCCACTGTCAAGTATGTTTGGACCACCCTCGGAGTCAGAAAGACCCGCACAGAGACATGAGCCATCCTCCCTGACCCTGAGAGTAGTCCAAAAACGCTTTACGGTGGCCCTTGTGCTGGCCAAACTTTGCTGGCTTAGCTTATGCCGGCCTAATTCCAGTTTAGGATTGCGCCCTAAGGGACCTTTTATCTCAACGAGTGGGTGATGTTCCCCTCATGAGGAGACCTCTTGTTATGCACCTGCGACAGGTAAGGGACATCTCATCAGTCATGTGCAGAGGTAACGGGATGGACACATGCCAATGAGGAGGTCAGTAGGAGATGTTCCCTCATTCCAGTGGCAGGCACCTGGCTTAATTGGTACACAACATCAACATCATTTGGGGCTTCGAAGTGGGCAGCATCTTATCGTCCCATTCTCGTAACAGCGATCAAGGCCAGCGGCCAAAGTCTTTGTTTTGAGTCCAACTTCTCTTGCTTCTCATGGGGACGGCTCAGTGGGACACAGGTAGCCCTCCATGATGTGAGACAGTAGCTAGATCTTAACTTAAAATGGGAGGCAGTAGCTTGGCCTAACACTGGCCATTACAGGTGGGGACGTTAGGTTGACGAGGCTAAAGTCTAGCGGCCGCCACAGGAACTAGGTCCCATCCAGTGGTGTCATCTGGCAACGAGCTGCCGGAACGCTAGGCGGGACTTACCACCTGATTGGCTGCCCGTCCATGACGTGTCGCCGCCTGCCCGCCCGCCGTGCAGGCACCCCTGGCTTAGGAGGGGGTGCCCGCTTGCCTGGGGGCACACCGAGTGCCTGGGCAAGCAGCGGAGGGGCGCGCCAACCGGAGGGAGACCGCACGGCTGGCGGGCGGGCGGCAAGACGTCACGGACAGCCTGTCAATCAAGCGGCAAGTCCCGCCTAGCGTTCCGGCAGCTCGTTGCCGGATGACACTACTGGTCCTGTCAATTTGACCCTGTTCCCTGTGCCTGAGCGCACCCTGATGAGGCAGCACAATGCTTGTCACTGACAAATAGCCATGAGGAGTCTGTCCTGGCCGCAGGGAGCCAAGCCTGCAGCATCCCACAAGCCAGGGCCAAGCAGCGCCTATGTGGCTGGATGCCAGGCCTCGCTTCTGGGGGCAGGCGGAGGGGATGTCTCAGGGCTGAATCCAGCAGTGTTATTCTGCCGGAACGCTGGGCGGGACATCCGGGTGATCGACAGCCCGCCTGTCGCGTTCCGCAGCGTTACGCCGTTTGCTGAACCAATTATGCCGCTTGCGTACGTTACGCAAACGGCGGAACGCTGCGGAACGCAACAGGCGGGCTGTCGATCACCCAGATGTCCCACCCAGCGTTCCGGCAGAATAACACCGCTGGCTGAATCTGTTCAGTGCACTGGGGCTGTCCTACCTTTGAGTCCTACCTTGGCCAGAACCTTTCGACGCAAAGGGCAGAACTTGAAAATTGCCTCATTTATTTCCGAGTTCTGGCCCTCGATGAATGAAAACAGGAGGACCCGAACCATTAACTCGTGTCCTTTGGAACCCTTCCCTCCAGCAGACAAATGTCTGTTTTCTTCCTTCCCGGCGAGAGAGGAAGTCATGGAAGCGGCTGGTGAAGCCTTTTCCCAGAGAAGAAATAAAAAGAGCCCAGTGTGGACGCAGAGGCATTTATCTTCGCGAGGAGGTCTCCGGGAAGCTGGACGCCAGGGCGTGATTTAACGTTGGCCCCCAAAATCCAGCGCCAAAACTCTCAGGCTCTCAGCCCAGTATGGCAGTATGCTGCGGTTTCCCAGTGGTGAAACCTCAAGCAAGAGATTCTCCTTGTTCAACAAAAATTATATGCACACCTGGTTGCCTCTCTGTGAGCCGATTGGAGGAGTCCTTTTTCTCCTCTCTGGAACTGGGCCAATCGTTGATGAGACAGAGAAGCTCGAGAAACGATGCTCAGCAAATCAGCAAGCTTCGGGAAGGCGATGCCTTTTCCAGTTCTTCTTTGGAACTTTGCAGGTGCCTTCCTACTCTATGGTTCTATGAGTCTATGATCCCCTGGGAAGGGGCGGGGCTGGGGGTTGGCGCTGGGAGATCCTGGGCCATCTGTGCCCAGATGGAGCTCAGCACAGGGGTTGGCAGGGCTATACGAAGTGAGCGAAAGGGCCAAGTTTTATTATTTTGGCTGTCATAAGAACATAAGAAGAGCCCTGCTGGATGAGGCCAAAGGCCCATCTAGTCCAGCTTCCTGGATCTCACAGCGGCCCACCAGGTGCCCCAGGGAGGCATGAGACAGCAAGATGCTTGCATCCTGTTGCCACTTCCTTGCACCCAGGACTCTTAAGTAGCCCACCACCTTTGTAAGGAGGTTGCACAATCCATCATTGCCTATAGCCCACGATGGACCTTTCCTCCAGAAATCTGTCCAATCCCCTCTTAAAGGCATCCAGACCAGATGCCATCACCACCTCCTGTGGCAAAGAGTTCCACAGATGAACTACCTGCTGGGTAAAAAAAGTACTTCCTTTTATCTGTTTTAACTCTTCCAACCCTCAGTTTGAGCGGATGCCCCCTGGTTCTGGTGTTTTGAGAGAGGGAAAAGAACATCCCTCTATCGACTCTATCCCTTCCGTGCATAATTTTGTATGTCTCAATCATGTCCCCCCTCAGGCGCCTTTTTTCTAGGCTGAAGAGCCCCAAACGCTGCAGTCTTTCTTCATAAGGGACTGACCAGAAAACACAGGCTGGCTCCTCTGAATCGGGAATGCTTTGACTCTGCTAAGGTTGTCAATGGGAAAAAAGGGCTGACTCTCCGCAACTGCTCTTTCCTGGGGAAAAAGCTTGTGAATGTCACCCAAGTTGCTCTTGGAAACGGGGCAAAGCATTTCTCTGGTTAAGGTCAGAGGGAGGAAGGCTGCCCAGACCTCCTCCTCCTGACCTGCAAAGCTGCTAAAGACATACAGACAAAAATCCATTCGGAAGAAAAGGAGTCGTGTTGCAGCTAAACAGGAGAGGGGAAAAGAGGTCGCGAGCTGGATGTTTGGCAGGCTGGGAAGATGAGGGCGTTCAGGAGGCCACGCAGGTCATAGGGATGCCAGCACTCTTGAGGGGAGAAGAGGAGCTGGAGAGCTGTTGAAATTTAGCCTCCAAGATCAAATAGAACCTCTGGATAATTTGTATGCAATGCCCAGCTCTTCCACCCCTGTCCATGTTTTCCTCATTAAAACCAGACTCTTCCTTCCTTCCTTCCTTCCTATGTACCTACCTATCTACCTACCTACCTACTTATCTACCTATGTTCATGGTGATGGCATCTGGCCTGGATGCCTTTAAGAGGGGATTGGACGTATTTCTGGAAGAAAAGACCATCATGGGCTAGAGGCCATGATGGATTGTGCAACCTCCTTACATTAGTGGTAGGCTACTTCAGAGTACCGGGTGCAAGGGAGTGGCAACAGGATCCAAGCATCTTGTTGTCTCGTGCCTCCCTGGGGCACCTGGTGGGCTGCTGTGAGATACAGGATGCTGGACTAGATGGGCCTTTGGCCTGATCCAGCAGGGCTCTTCTTATGTTCTTGTGTTCTTATGGAGTTAGGCCGGCACAGTTAAGCCAGTCAAGTTTGCTCCTTTCCCTTGGAGTTGCACTGCCCTTACCTTGGTGCTGGAAAGTTGGATAAGACGGCGCCCTCGGAGTAAGCTAGAAGACAAACCTCTCTGCGACATTCTTTCAACACGTTTTCATTCCTCTGAAGAGCCCTACGGCTGGCAAGCTGAGGGTGTAAAAGGAACTTGGGACTCTCACTGTTGTGGGGGAAATCACATCCAACTGGAAGCATCTGTGCAAGCCTTTTTGATAGCTTCAGTAACTCAGCCTGGCTCCTGCAAGCACTTTCTGGAGGGACGAGCTTCGCCCCCCTAGGAATCCGGAGTCACTCCCTTTAACCCTCTGAGTGCTGGGGGTGTTCTCCATTATTTTAGATTGTGAGCCCTTTTGGGACAGGGAGCCATTGAACTTTAATGTTATTATTTGCCTGTAAACCGCTTTGTGAACTTTGTGTTGAAAAGCGGTATATAAATACTAGTGATTGATTGATTGATAAATGGCCACAACCCCACAAGTGAGGCTTTGTGACTCCATTGGGGTCCCAACCACAAAGTTGGTCTAGACCATGTGCGAGGCATTCTCAGTAGACAACTCACCCCTTAGGGTGTTACGGAGCCATACCTGTGTATAGGTAATCTCAGAAGCCCATCGCTTCGTGTCTGTAGTGTTTTCAGGAGAGGCAGTACCGTGACACCCTGTTAGCCGTTTGGTAAACGGGATTTGATGGATCTTTAATTCACATCTCAATAATCCTAGTGAGAAGGAAGATTAAAGTGTTCTGATGGAAGGCTTTGGGGGGGGCGGGAAAGACGCTTGGCTGTCAAGGTGGGTGGGGGGAGGAGCTGCCTTGTGAATGTCTTGAGGAGTTCTCCTTCAACAGCCCCTCATCTCATCATCCCCATCAGCCAATGGGAATGTCCCCCAGAGGTCCTACCATGAGACAGGGGCCACTGAAGGATGCTCTCATTTGTAGATTGGGGTGGAAGAAGCAGTGGCACCCCAAGCTTCTCCACCGACTTGTGACAACCAAGTGGGGCCTGTGTCTGATGACATACAAGGAGCTTTGCCTGTCATCATGCCAACCAGGTGGGGCTTGTGATGGGCATTTGAAGGGGCCTCTAAGAATGCCAAGTGGGCATTTTCTTGGGAGGAAAGCTATGGCGAACCTAGACAACTTAATAAAAAGCCGAGACATCATCCTGCCAACCAAGGTTCGCATAGTCAAAGCTATGGTTTTCCCAGTAGCAATGTATGGCTGTGAGAGCTGGACCATAAGAAAGGCAGAGCGCCGAAGAATAGATGCTTTTGAATTCTGGTGTTGGAGAAGACTCTTGAGAGTCCCCTGGACTGCAAGGAGATCCAATCGGGCAATCCTCCAGGAAGTCAAGCCTGATTGCTCCCTGGAAGGACAAATCCTGAAGCTAAAGATCAACTACTTTGGCCACCTCATGACAAGAGAGGACTCTTGAGAAAAGACCTTCATGCTGGGAAAGAGGGAAGGCCAAAGGAGAAGGGGGCGGCAGAAGATGAGATGGTTAGAGAGTGTCACCGAAGCGATGAACATGAAATTGGGCGAACTCCGGAAGCTAGTGGAGGACAGGGAGGCCTGGCGTGCTGTGGCCCAGGGGGTCGCAAAGAGTCGGGCACAACTTAGCGACTGAACAACAACAACTAAGAATGCTCCTGTTTGTAGAATGGGGTGCGACCTTGCCACAAGTCTCTCTGCAGGCCTGCCACAGGCCAGAGTTTTAGCCCAACCTGGAGGGGGGTGATCTGTGATGCTCAGGGATCTGCCCAGGAACATAAGAAGAGCCTTGCTGGATCAGTCCAGCTTCCTGAACTTCACAATGGTCCACCAGATGCCTCTGGGAGCATACAACCCACAGCACAATCCTAAACTGGAGTTAGGCTGGCATAAGGTTGGCTAGCAAGGTTTGGCCAGCACAAGGGCCACCATAAAGCGTGTTTGGACCACTCTCAGAGTCAGAGGATGGCTCAGGTGCTGGCCTCTCTGACTCCGAGAGTGGTCCGAACGTGCTTTATGGTGTCCCTTGTGCCGGCCACACTTTGCTGGCCTAACTCCAGGTTAGGATTGCGCCCTTGGGCAGTTCCAAAGAGGACTTGTCCTTGTGGCACCAGGCCAACATTTTCCGCGTGGCTTCAAGAAGAGAGGGAAAAACGGGGAAGAAGGGGAGCTCTTTTAAAGCAAACAAACGCAAGTACGAGTGCAGTAGACAGTGCTTTGGGGAGAGTGGTCCAAACATACTTTACGGTGGCTCTTGTGCTGGCCAAACTTTGCTGGCTTAGCTTATGCCGGCCTAACTCAGTTTAGGATTGCGCCCCCACTCACGCCCAATGAGGTCATAAGAACATAAGAACATAAGAAGAGCCCTGCTGGATCAGGCCAAAGGCCCATCTAGTCCAGCTTCCTGTATCTCACAGCGGCCCACCAGGTGCCCCAGGGAGGCATGAGACAACAAGATGCTTGCATCCTGTTGCCACTCCCTTGCACCTGGTGCCAGTAGCCCACCACCTTTGTAAGGAGGTTGCACAATCCATCATTGCCTATAGCCCACGATGGACCTTTCCTCCAGAAATCCGTCCAATCCCCTCTTAAAGGCATCCAGACCAGATGCCATCACCACCTCCTGTGGTAAAGAGTTCCACAGATGAACTACCTGCTGGGTAAAAAAGTACTTCTAGCAAGGTCTGAAGCCCAGGAGAGTTTTGAGCTGGGTGAACCACTAGTCTTACTCCAAGCGAGTTGCATACATCATGGAAGCCTGCCACTGCTGAACAGGCCACGGGGACAAGGAAGGGGTCACTTTGAACCCCCAAATTGGAGCCACCATTCTCTTTGCAGATGAGGGTGACATCCAACCAGTGCTGCTTCCAGTGGAAGACTTTGGATGTAGGAAGGCAAAATAGAAAAAAAAAATGGATGACTAACAGCATTTCCATGGGGAAGAGGGAAGGGCCACATATTCTCACCAACCAGCTTTTTGAAAACTGATCCAGTCCTTCAGCTTTCCACAGTCCTTAATCCATGTAAGTAATTAGATCATAAACGTTGCTTAAAAATTAGATTATCCCCCACGGTGTCGCCCAGCTGCAGGGACACATCTGCCGCCAAAATCAGGCCACCGGACTATCTCGCTCCTTGCAATGTTCTGTGCTGGCCCTCCAAATATTCTGTAGCCACTTTGCCGAACCTTTTATGGCAGCCATCAGCCGGCCAACCGACCCGGAGCGGAACTTTTTCTCCTTTAATTGACCCTCATTTCCCCAAGCAGTTAATTGTATTTAAAGTGGGTTGTTTTTTTTTTCTCCAGGCGACAGACTGGCTGTAGGCCAAATTCAATAGTTCTTGACTTGCAGGTGGAATCGTAGAATCATAGAGTTGGAAGGGACCCATAAGACCATCCAACCCAACCCCCTGCATGCAGCAGGAAATCCCCCTAGAGCATCTCCAGCAGGTGCCTGTCGAGCCTCTGCTTGAAGGTCTCCAGTGAGGGAGAATCTCCCACCCCCTCCAGTGGCAATCTGTTCCACTGTCGAACCGCCCTTATCGTCAAGAAATTATTCCTGATGTCCAACCAGAATCTCCTCTCTTGCAGTTTGTACACATTGGACCTAGTTCTACTATCAAAGGCAGATGAGAACAGAGTTGTCCCTTCTTCTTTATGACAGCCCTTCAGATATTTGAAGAGTGCTATCATCTCCCCTCTCAGCCTTCTCTTCTCTAAGCCAAACAGACCCGGTTCCCTCCACCTTTCCTCATATGACTTGTTTTCCAGCCCCCTGATCATCTTCGTTGCTCTTCTCTGAACCTGCTCCAGTTTGGCTGCCTCCTTCTTGAACTGAGGTGCCCAGAACTGAACACAGCACTCCAGGTGAGGTCGCACCAATGCGGAGTAAAGTACTTGTGTTACCTGCCTCTAGAAATAATAAAATCATAGAGTTGGAAGGGACCCACAAGGTCATCTAGCCCAACCCTCTGTAGCAGGAAATCCTCCTAGAGCATCTCTAGCAGGTGCCTGTCAAGCCTCTGCTTGAAGGTCTCCAGTGAGGGAGAATCTACCACCTCCCTCTAGTGGCAGTCTGTTCCACTGTCAAACCGCCCTTATCATCAAGAAAAAAAATGCAGAACAACCCCAGCAACAGCCACTAGAGAAGACCCTGCACAGGGGTGAGGAGGGATCATTACTCTCCCCCTGCTAAATCTAAGAGGATTTCAAGCCCCATTCCAAATCTCAAGCTCCAAATTTCAAGCTAAATTTCAAGCCCCATTCCAAAACCTGTTGTTTTGTCGCACTGGTGCATGGGGGGAGACAGGACACAAATGCAGGTACTTTAGCGATGGTTTAGTCTTGGCTTGGCCTCTCAAGGGTTACTCTGGAGGAGAACCCAAAGCGGTAGGCGAGCACGTGGCATCGATTGCCCGATCCCGCTGCCAGGATAAACAGCATCCGTGTTGGAAAAAGGGGGTTGCCCAGCCCTGACAGTAAATCAGTCGCAGCTTTCCGAGGAGGAGTCTAAACATTTCTTGTTCAAAGTTATTTTTGTACGAAGCTGACTCGAGCTGTTCTTTTGTAGAATTTTTTCCCCTCCCTCTCCTGCTGCCATTTGATAGGGAGGGCCGTAAAATAGTGGCTCTGTGTGTGTGTCTTATGGGACAAGAGGCAAGTTCTGTTTGTTTGTTTTCCCCTGGAAATGGATTGTTCGGCACATATTCCTTAGTTTTAATCTTTCCTCCTGTACAGGCTGTGTTTTGACTGTATGTTTGGGAACTGATTCTCCCCAGCCTTTCTAACCCTCTCCAAAGCCAGGATCTCGATTTAGGCTGGCAATCCTAAACTGATTTAGGCTGGCATAAACTAAGCCAGCACAGTTTGGCCAGCACAAGGGCCACTGTAAAGCGCACTTGGACCACTCTCTGAGTCAGAGAGGCCAGCACACAGACATGTGCCATCCTCCCTGATTCCGAGAGCGGTCCAAACACACTTTATGCTGGTCCTTGTGCCAGCCAAACTGTGCTGGCCTAACTCCAGGTTAGGATTGTGCCCAGTGGTGTCATTCAAATGATTTAGGAACAGGAACTCACTTTTGATTGGCACTTGTCAGGAACCCGGAACCAGCCACGGAGCCCGTTAGGATCCGGAACGCCCGTTCTGGTCCGTTCCCCCTGAATGACATCACTGCCTTCGCCCCCCTAGGAATCCGGAGTCGCTCCCTTTAACCCTCTGAGTGCCGGCCAACCAAGAAGAAAAGCTCTTTGCAGAGGAATTGGGAGGGGGGAGGAGGGAGAGTGAAGTGGGCGGAGTCAGCCCTAATTTTAACTAGTGGAACTGAGTTCCCCTGCATTCCCCCTGCATGACATCACTGATTGTGTCCTAAGTCAAAACAAGGAGAAAATCTCTGTGCATTGATCGTTCCATACAGATCTCTTTCCTAGCCCTGTATACAGAAGAACCTTCTGTATACAAAATATGTGCCTGGGGCTGGGGGTGGGGCTTGGCGAGGTCAGCTAGTGGCCAATGACCATCCGAGAACCCGTCTGATCTGGACGACCTCTGTGTCCCCAATATCAAGAGCTCAATGCGTTTCCAGGAGGCCTGCATTATAGTTTTACCCAGGCTCCCGAGCAGCCTGCCCAGAGTTCTGCACACGTCCTTCCAGTGAGCTACATCCATGCTGAACCTTAACCCGTGGAGCTCCTTGCCACAGGATGAGCCTGCGGAACTGCTTGCCACGGGATGTGGAGATGACACCTGGCCTAGATGCCTTGGAAAGGGGATTGCACAGAGGAAAAAGTAAATCACGGTCTACAAGTCACAGTGAATATGTGCAACTTTTCCCTCTCTCAAAACACCAGATCCAGGGGGCATCCGCTAAAACTGAGGGTTGGGAGAGTTAAAACAGATAAAAGGAAGTACTTTTTTTACCCAGCGGGGAGTTAATCTGTGGAACTCTTTGCCACAGGAGGTGGTGATGGCATCTGGTCTTGATGCCTTTAAGAGGGGATTGGACAGATTTCTGGAAGAAAAGTCCATTGTGGGCTATAGGCAATGATGGGTTGTAGCCTCCTTACACTAGTAGTAGGCTACTTCAGAGTACTGGGTGCAAGGGAGTGGCCACAGGATGCAAGCATCTTGTGGTCTCATGCCTCCCTGGGGCACCTGGTGGGCCGCTGTGAGATACAGGAAGCTGGACTAGATGGGCCTTTGGCCTGATCCAGCAGGGCTCTTCTTATGTTCTTATGTTCTTATGTTAACTTCCGGGTTTGAGAGGTAGCCTATCTCTGAATGCCAGGTGCAAGACACAGGGGGTCTTGTCTGCTCCCAGAGGCTCCTGGTGGGCCACTGTGAACTTCAGGGTGCTGGACTAGATGGGCCCTTGGCCTGATCCAGCAGGGCTCTTCTGGTGTCCTTAGCCTACTATCTGCATGACATGAGTGGGGGATGGCTGAGAGGAGGGGGTCGGATAAGTTATGAATAGGACTATTCACCAAGTCCCGCGGTAGACATACTTTTAAATTTACAAGACAGCAAGACACTTCAGGGCTAACCACAGCGCCCCGACCGCTGCCAAACAGAGTTGCCAAGGAAGTTGGAAAAATGAAACCTTCTCCTTAAGACACAGAGCTGGCTGGATACAGCTTGAAGCTTTGTCAGGGCAAAGGTTGGCCAATAAAGCCGCTTGTCTTTCAAGAAGGCCCGGAGAAGCCTTCTAGCTCGGATCCAAGGCTCTGCTTAAAAACAAATTAAAATCCCGAAGGCAGATACTGGGAATCCTTTTCAGCGCTGTTGACCCCGTACGTCCAAGACCCTGAAGGAAGACAGCTAGTCATTTGATCAAGCCATAAAGTTGCACAGTTTTGCTTCCCCCAAATTATTTTTTCAGTAGCTCTTTAATAAAAGCCTTTTTCCTGCCTGCAGCCCCTGTGGACCAGAGGAGGTATAAATCAAAACAAGAATTCCGATGTCGTCCCCATGCAGGCCCAAAATGAAGGTCGCTTTTGTGCACAAGGTTCTTCAGGATAGAAGCTGAAACGGGAGCAGGGGAGAGAAACTTCAGGCACAATCCTAAACTGGAGTTAGGCCGGCACAGTTAGGCCAGCAAGATTTGACTGGCTCAAGGGCCACCTTAAAGTGCGTTTGGACCACTCTCGGAGTCGGAGAGGATGGCGCACATCTGTGTGCTGGCCTCTCTCCTCCGAGAGTGGTCCAAACATACTTTACGGTGTCCCTTGTGCTGGCCAGACTTTGCTTTATTTACCTCAGAATTTTACCTCAGAATGCCAGATACAAGGGAGTGGCGTTTGGACCACACCTGGAGTCAGGGAGGATGGTGAACGTCTGTGTTCCGGCCTCTCTGACTCCGAGAGTGGTCCAAACATACAGTACTTTACAGTGTCCCTTGTTCCAGCCTAACTTTGCTGGCCTCACTGTGCCGGCCTAACTCCAGGTTAGGATTGTGCCCTTCAGCTCTGTGGACCAAGCAGGAGACAAAGAGGAGGTTTCCTGTATTCACGTTGTGTCTGGACAAATCCAGAATCTTCACATCGCCTCCCAGTTGTAGGAGGAGAAGACCGTCATGTCAAGTGTTGGATCTGAAAGGAGCCACTTGCAAGGAACCTACATGCCACCTGCAGGAGTGGGAGAGCAGGGGGCCTTTGTCTCCTGCTGCGGGGAGACTCAGGGGCATCTGGTGGGCCACTGTGAGATGAAGGAAGCTGGGTTAGATGGGTCCTTGGCCTGATCCAGCAGGACTCCTCTAGGAGAGGCATTACACATTACTCTGGTGCCTGGGCAGTGACATCATGTGAAGTCATGTGGTTCTCCCCCAGAGGAGGGAGAGCTCACTATGGTGGCCTTGTGCCCT
>JAJKFI010000144.1:37029-67450 GCA_029204185.1 Lerista edwardsae
TACCTCATATTTACCACAGAATTTTACCTCAGAAATTTACCTCAGAACGCCAGATACAAGGGAGTGGTGTTTGGACCACTCTCGGAGTCAGGGAGGAGGGCACACGTCTGTGTGCTGACCTCTGACTCCGAGAGTGGTCCAAACGTACTTGATGGTGTCCCTTTTACTGGCCAAACTTTGCTGGCCAAACTGTGCCAGAATAATTCAGGTTAGAATTGCGCCCTGATTCAGCCCTGAAAACAACATTGCACAGAACACATTGTGGCTTCTCTATGCCGTTGCCGATCCAAGTGGTAAACCCAAATTTTCGATACTCAAAAGACTATTTAAGCTCCTCTTCCCTGGGTGCCGAGACTCACCTAGACATGCACATGGATGGTGTGACATGCTTGCTCAGAAAGAGCCAGGAGAGACTTTATCACGCGCATACACAACCACGCAAAGATGAGCCCATAGCAAGGCTAATTTCCCTCGCAGCCACAAGCATGGAGGAAGTGGCAGTTCAATGAGGAAGCTCCTTCCCTAGCCAAACCGAAGCCTCCAGAATGGTGGTGTCCAGCTTTTTAAGATGACTGCCCCAAGCTCTTTGTGACCCCCTGAAATTTGGTTTGCGGCCCCTTTGTGGGTCCCGACCCCCAGCTTGGGAACGACTGCTGTAGCAGGAAGAGTGGAATGAATTATCCCCTACAGAAGAGGAACTCCAGCTTCCTCAGCGGCTCACCCTGGGAAATGAACCTCGGGATATTTAAAACGATCCTGCTATGAATTTTTGCAAGTAATGTTTCCACCAGACCCTGGTTCGTAAAAGTCGATCCAGCGATCGTTAATGGAAACACCAGCCTTTCAGGGCCTGTTATTCAGGACATATATTAAAAGTATCACTTCACTTGTCTTCTGAGCAGAAAAACATTCTGTTCCTCCGCTCACATTTCGGCCCGTGCCAGCTCTGTAACGGGTCAAATCCAGCTGGAGACAATAGCCTGGATTAGAGCAGCCAAATATTGGCTCAAAGTTTTTTATGACAAGGACGATAACTTATTATACCACCTTCTTCGCGATCCATATTTTTTAGATAACTTTTGGGTTGCAAAAATTAAGCAAATTGGAGTAGAACCTGATTTAATTGGCTCCCCAACCCGGGATGAAGCATTCAGATTAATTAAAGGGAGACTCATTGATATCCATGCTATGAACATCTTAAGTGCAGCCAACAGAACTTGCTCCCCATTGCACTATCAATTACCGATCATTGTAGGGAAAACGCCTGTTTGTTTATATATTTTGGAGTGCCCTAAAATTAGAAGAGCTTTCACCTTGGCTCGTTGCAACGCTATTCCATCTGCAGTTCTATGGGGTAGGTTTAGTGGTATCCCCCCCCAAGACAGACTTTGCCCGTGCCCCATGGGTGTCGTTGAATCAACTGAGCATCTTCTTTTTCATTGCCCCATCCACATTGAGGCTAGAGAGAAACTTTTAGCTCCTCTTCAGCAATTAAATCCCTCACTTGTGGGTCATGAATATTGGAAGTATCTTCTAGCTTCAACTGATTCTTTCATAATTAGCCAACTAGCTATGTTGATTTTTCATGTTGCGGTCTCCAATTCTAGGCGTGCCTCAATCGTTTGAATTCTGTGTTTTGATGTTTATTTGTATTTATATTTTATTTGTAATTAAGGTTTATATGCCAATAAAGGTTTTTTGATTTTGATTTGATTTGACATATATTAAAAGTATCACTTCACTTGTCTTCTGAGCAGAAAAACATTCTGTTCACTCAAATTTTGGCCCGTGCCAGCTCTGTACCAATAGCCGTCCTCCAGTGTCATTCCTGGGATGAGGAATTGAGCATCAAACCAACTTTACTAATGTTAACCACTGACGTTTCGCACCCAGGTGGGGAAAAAAAAGCAAACCAGCCAGGATAGGGCATTAGAAATTGGCAGCACGAAGGGTGTCTTTTGGTGGAAAGGAATGATAAAAAGCCATTCTTTGGGAGCAGGAACACTTGTGCACGCATAAAACTGCCTTTCACCTGGTCAGCAATGCTAAGCATCAGAAGTTCTTCTGGGTTTCAGACAGGAATTTTTTCCTTTTTTTTACTAAAGATTTTATTGCTCTTCACATAAAGGATAGGAAGAGTGGATGAGGATTAGCTATGGGCAGTTAAAAAGGTAAAGGTTTCCCCACAACCGAATGGTCTAGTCGTGACCGACTGTAGGGGGCAGTGCTCATCTCCATTTCAAAGCCTGTAGAGCCGGCGTTTTGTCTGAGGACGAGCTTCCGTGGTCATGTGGCCGGCATGACTCTAGTGCACGGAACGACGTTCCCTTCCCACCGAAGTGGTCCCTATTTATCTACTTGCATTTAGGTGCTTGCATTTAGGTGCTTTCAAACTGCTGGGTTGGCAGGAGCTGGGACAAGCAACGGGAGCTCACTCCATCGCACAGTCTTGAACTCCCAACCTTCCGGTCGGAAAGCCCAGCAACAGCAGATTAACCCGCTGCACCACCACATCCCTAACATGGGCACTTACAACACTGTTCATTATGCTTCAATACAGCTTTCAATATCTATTTATTCTACAAATTCTTTACATATATACTCTAATATTTTTAGCTTTATCCCTACTTGTAGTAGCATAGATTCATTTCATTATCCTCCTTAATTTTAATGCAAGTTCTTTGTCCAGTCATAGAAGGGTTTCCAGTATCTTTGTATCTTCTCACCATTTCCATCTTTCAAACGGTCCGTCAAGACATCCATTTCTACCCACTCAAAAATTTTGTCTCTAAGCATCTCTTATGTGGGGCCATCTTGGTGCATAAATTAACCTCGCTACAGTATTTACGTGTATAATTATGTGTCTGGTTGCTTTATCTTGAATCACTGGTATAATATTTAAACAGACAGGAATTTTTTCAGGGTCATCTCAAGACCTGCCAACATTTGGGACGGTGTGCCACTTGTCATCCACTTACCTGCTGATGTGCTAACCTCTGTTCCTCCCTCTTCCTGGACTGGAAAAGAAAGATGGAGATGGAATGGGAAAGTGGCAGGCTAGAGCTTTTGACTCCCTTAAAATCTGTCAAAATACTTTCCCAACCTATAGGTTAAATATTGGTATTGCTCAATGGACAAAGCAGATTACCATATTAGGAACACCAGGAAAAGATGAACAGGTTTTGGTCTCTAATGCTGAAAACCATTAAAGACACATCAGGATATGAGATGGGGGCAGAACCTTCCTAAGGTTTTAGATTTGACTGGTGCTACAGACATCATGAATTTAGATGTAGTGTTGACACCTCTCTCTCTCTCTCTCTCTCTCTCTCTCTCTCTCTCTCTCTCTCTCTCTCTCTCTCTCTCTCTCTCTCTCTCTCCCCTCTCCCCTCTCCCCTCTCCCCAATCCTAACTTGGAGTTAGGCTGGCACAAGGGACACCATCAAGTATGTTTGGACCACTCTCAGAGTCAGGGAGGCCAGCACAAAGAAGTGCGCCATCCCCCCCCCCTTGACTCCGAGAGTGGTTCAAACACCACTCCCTTGTATTTGGCATTCTGAGGTAAATTTATTTATTTATTTATTTATTTTATTGAATTTTTACCCCGCCTTTCCGCCCGAAGGCCCTCAAGGCGGCATTACAAAAACAAGTTAAAACAAATAAAATACAACAGAATTAAAAACAGTAATTAAAAACAATATAAAAAATACAATATAAAAGTACAATAATCATCCCATGGACATAAAAGTATGGAAATCTAAAAAGAATACAAAGACCAGCCAGCCTGTCAGCAACTAAAAGCCTGCTGAAATAAAAAGGTCTTCAGCCCCCGCCGAAATACCACCAAAGAGGGAGCAGTTCTTAGCTCTAAGGGGAGGGTATTCCAAAGTTGGGGTGCCACCACCGAGAAGGCCCTATTTCTGGCCGCCACCCCTCTCACCTCTCCTAGTGGCGGCACAGTCAAAAGGGCCCCCCCGGATGACCTCAGAGTAGGGGTGGGATTATATGGGAGGAGGCGGTCCCTCAAATACCCTGGGCCCGAGCCGTAAAGGGTTTTAAAGGTCAAAACCAGCACTTTGAATCTGGCCCGGAACAGAACCGGCAGCCAGTGTAGTCGCCGAAGCAGTGGCTCGACAGAGTCAAACCGACGTGCCCCAGAAACCACCCGAGCCGCCGCGTTCTGTACTAGTTGTAATTTCCGGACCATCTTCAAAGGCAGCCCCACGTAGAGCGCATTGCAATAGTCTAATCTAGATGTCACTAGGGCGTGGGTCACTGTGGTCAGGTCCGCACAGCTCAGGTATGGTCGCAGCTGGCGGATCAGCCGAAGCTGAGCAAAGGCTCCCCTGGCCACCGCCGACACCTGAGACTCCAGGTGCAGCTGTGAATCCAGGAGAACCCCCAAGCTGCGAACCTGCTCCTTCAGAGGGAGTGCAACCCCATTCAGAGCAGGGCGATAATCCAATACCCGAGCTGTGGATTTCCGGACCAATAGCAGCTCTGTCTTATCCGGATTTAATTTCAGCTTGTTCGCCCGCATCCAGCCCCCAACTGCTTCCAGACAACGATTCAGAACCTCAACCGCCTCCTCAGAATCAGGGGGAAAGGAGAGAAAAAGTTGGGTGTCATCAGCATATTGATGGCACCCCACCCCAAACCCCCGGATGACCTCTCCCAGCGGCTTCATGTAGATGTTAAATAGCATGGGGGACAAGATGGACCCTTGCGGCACCCCAAACTTAAGAGCTCGGGGTGCCGAACAAGCGTCCCCCAGCACCACCTTCTGGGATCTGTCAGCCAGGAAGGAGCGGAACCACTGTAAAACACTGTAAAATTTCTGAGGTAAAATTCTGAGGTAAGTATGAGGTAAATAAAGCAAAGTCTGGCCAGCACAAGGGACGCCGTCAAGTATGTTTGGACCACTCTCAGAGTCAGAGAGGCCAGCACACAGACGTGCGCCATCCCCCCCCCCGACTCCGAGAGTGGTCTAAACGCCACTCCCTTGTATTTGGCATTCTGAGGTAAATTTCTGAGGTAAAATTCTTTGTGCCAGCCAAACTTTGCTGGCCTAATTGTGCCAGCCTAGCTCCAGGTTAGGCTTGTGCCCTCAAATAAATATGGCTATCAGAAGAAATCCACAATACCAATTATATTAGGGTGTTTTTTTTCCAAGTCGAAACCGTGGCACTAGTTAAGGCCGCAGACCTGTTCATGTTGACGTGGGAGTAGGTTGTAGAATCAATGAATTGGAAAGGACCTACAAGATCATCAAATCCAAGCCCTTCCAAACATGTCAGTGGAAAAAAGGTCCCAATGTACTTTCTGGGCCAGTGGAAAAAAAGTGCGAGGAGTCGGCCAGCATGGCATTTGTATGGGCTAGAGGAGGTCGGGGGGACTGGATGCTTCCCCACCTTGGCCGAAAACCTTCAGAAGATGAATGTTTGTAAAACAGAGAAGCTTGCAGTGAGCTTTCTCTAGGGAGAAATGAAGGCATAGCATTAGCCTTGGCTGTTCCGCTGGAAAAATATTTGCTCCGCATGGAAACACAAACACAGCAACATGACAAACGGAAGAAAAATGTCTCCCTGAATGTAAAAGTCCTTGCTGTCTTCCTTTCCCAACGTCTACCAATTCTGCATTTAATTGCATGCCCAGATAAAATAACAGTCGGTGCTTCTCCATCATATCATTGGCCAGGCTGAATCTTAACAGGGGTTGTCAGCTCACCACCCAGGTACGTTCCATTCAGTGATGTCATGCAGGGGGTACGTGGGGGTACGCGAGTACCGGTTTCTAGGATTACGGCTGGCCCCGCCCATTCGCCCACCCACTCGTCGACTCCGCCCCCTGCAACATTTGAATTTCCTGCATGTTTGAGTTGCCTGCATGTTCTCAGAGCCAGGCAGGCAGGCAGCGAGCAGAACCTTGCCTTGCCTTGCCACTGAAAAAGGAGCTGCTCTGGGGTTTTGGAACTGTTGGGTCACTTTTAACATGATGCCAGGCCTCCTTAACATGTTCTGGGGGTGCTGTGGAATACTGTTGCAACTGTTGGGTCAGTTTAAAATGGTCTGAGGCCTCAAAAAGGGCTTTTTTCATGTCCCTTCCTGCCACAACATCACTTCCGGCTTATGATGTCACTTCCGGTGGGCGGGTCCCGACACCTGCCAATCAAAAGTGAGTACCTGTTCTTAAATCATTTAGATGACACCACTGGTTCCATTCCTCTTCCTAGCACATTAGTGGCTCCCTGAACCCAGCCCAGTTGTCCACCTTTTTGTGTATAGAATATGCAACACACCTGGAATACTGCAACAATAGCAGGTGAGGAGGGGAGCAGGCCAGAGAGTCTGGTTGTCTGTGTGGTAATCAGGCAGCGACCCTGATCCCAAACAATCAGGGTTCCCGATCGTCACTGTGACAACCTACCGCTTCATAATCTGCAAATATTTGGTGCAGGAAATGCTGAAGAGGCTACTTTTATAATGATATTGCTGTTTCTGCCAACAAGTGTCTGCTTTTTGAATGTTAACTCCAGGGAACGGCCAGCCGAAATTTGGGTCTCTCTCTTGGTGAGACCTCACCTGGTGTACTGTGTTCAATTCTGAGCACCTCCGTTCAAGAAAGATGCAGCCAAACTGGAGCAGGTTCAGAGGAGAGCAACAAAGGTGATCAGGGGTCTGGAAAACAAGTCCTAGGAGGAAAAGTTGAGAGAACTTGACATGTTTAGCTTGAAGAAGAGACGGCTGAGAGGGGAGATGATAGCACTCTTCAAATGTCTGACGGGTTGCCATAAGGAAGAAGGGACAAATTTGTTCTTATCTGCCTTTGACAGTAGAACTGGGCCCAATGGGGACAAACTGCAAGAGAGGAAATTCCGGCTGCACATCAGGAAGAATTTCTTGATGATAAGGGCAGTTCGACAGTGGAACAGATTGCCACTGGAGGGAGGTGGTGGATTCTCTCTTGCTGGAGGTCTTCAAGCAGAGGCTTGACAGGCCTGTACTGGAGATGCTGTAGGAGGATTTCCTGCTACAGGCAAGGGGTTGGACTGGATGACCTTGCAGTTCCCTCCCAACTCCCAATTTTATGAATTTTATTAATGTGCCCTTGCGCCGAGGAGGCTCCTGATGCCTCCTGAGGTGTGTTGGATGCAGCTTAGGCTTGGGTCGTCGTCGTAAAAAGTCGCCTGTTGATGGCACAACGATGATTATCGTTGTTAATGCAAATGGGTCCTTTTCTGCTGTGAGGCAGCTTTGTTTACCTTATCCCATCCACCCTCTGCAGTGATTTAAGTGCTTGTGAACTGTTTTGACAGGAGGGAATTTAGCTTCTGCTGAGATCCTCCAACCAAGGCCAGGAAAAAAAAAAGAACACACACACACGCGCGCACACACAAAGACACAGTTTAGGACGACTGTGGAGACTCTTCAAGTGGATGTGACAGATCTATAACAAATGACCACAAAGAGGGAGCTCAGGTTCCCAGCTCTTTCTTGTGTAACCTGGAAGGAATGACATCAGACTCCCAGCCAGGAAGAAGCAGATTCTGTTTTATTTTGAAGGAGCAGGTTTCTATAGGAGAAGGGAGCGTTTCTCCAAAGCACCTTTGACTAGTGGAGGGTAATGTTACGTCGGATGTTACGGAACATTCAGCGGCAAAACATTACAGGATCATATTCTTTAGAAACAAGGAACGAGAAACCACTATTAGCTCATCTTGTCTGTCTTTCGGAAGGGCCATCGCCAGGTTTTGAAGCAGGAGCTAACAGGAGCCAGCAAATCTATAGAGCTTGTCCGTAATGGGATCTGGGGATTGACTACAGGAACGCTGGGCGGGACTTACGCGTGATTGGCAGCCCGCCCGTTTTGTTCCTTCGGCTGCCTGCCGGCCGCGTGGGCTTCTCCTGGGGAGCGCGCCCCACTGCTGCTCGTCCGATCACCCAGCGTGCCCCCACCCGTCCCCCCCAGCGAGCCAGCACCCCTCCGAGGCCAGTGCGGGTGGCGGACCAAATGGACAGGCAGCCAATGATGCATAAGTCCCGCCGAAGTCCCGCCCAGCGTTCCTGTAGTCAATCCCCAGATCCCATTACTGGAGCTTGTGCTTATTTCACTCCCCATTATAAGCCCGGAGTCTGGTACCTTCAGAGCGCGATCCTAACATGGAGTTAGGCTGGCACAGTTATACCACAGTTGGGACAGCACAAGGGCCACCGTGAAGCACATTTGGACCACTCTCGGAGTCGGGGAGGATGGCACACGTCTGTGTGCTGGCCTTTCTGACTCCAAGAATGGTCCAGTCATACTTGATGGTGTCCATTGTGCTGGCCAGACTTTGCTTTATTTACCTCCTATTTACCTCAGAATTTTACCTCAGAAATTTACCTCAGAATGCCAGATACAAGGGAGTGGCATTTGGATCACTCTCGGAGTCAGGGAGGATGGTGCATGTCCGTGTGCTGGCCTCTCTGACTCCAAGAGTGGTCCAAACATACTTTATGATGTTCCTTGTGCCAGCCAGAATTTGCGGGCCTAACTGTGCCGGCCTAACTCCAGATTAGGACTGCCCTCTTAGCCCCACTCCTTTCCATGGGACATAGTCATGAGTAGCTTTTTTGGAGTGCAAACTATAGAATCATAGAACAGGATTATATATACAGTGTTTGTGTTACGTGGGGAAGGGGGAAAGACCAACAAGTCGCTTTCAAAACTAGCTAGTGAAGATCTGAAGTATCAGATTAAGAGCGCAATCCTAAACTGGCGTTAGGCCAGCATAAGCTAAACCAGCAAAGTTTGGCCAGCACAAGGGACACCGTAAAGCACATTTGGACCACTCTCGGAGTCAGGGGGGATGGCGCACATCTGTGTGGTGGCCTCTCGGACTCCAAGAGTGGTCCAAACATACTTTACGGTGTCCCTTGTGCTGACCAGACTTTGCTTTATTTACCTCATTTTTACCTCAGAAATTTACCTCAGAACACCAGATACAAGGGAGTGGCATTTGGACCACTCTCAGAGTCAGGGAGGATGGTGCACATCTTTGTGGTGGCCTCTCTGACTCCGAGAGTGGTCCAAACATACTTTATGGTGGCCCTTGTGCTGACCAGACTTTGCTTTATTTACCTCATTTTTACCTCAGAAATTTACCTCAGAACGCCAGATACAAGGGAGTGGCATTTGGACCACTCTCGGAGTCAGGGAGGATGGCGCACGTCTGTGCGCTGGCCTCTCTGACTCCAAGAGTGGTCCAAACATACCTGACGGTGGCCCTTGTGCCAGCCAGACTTTGCTGGCCTAACTGTGCCGGCGAAACTCCAGGTTTGGATTGAGCTCTCAGAAAGGCCTGTCTTTCATTATTGCAAAGGGCAAAACGCCTAGCGCCCATGCTTAGGGAAGGCATGTATACCACATAGGCTCTTGGGAGTGGGACAGTGCGCCTCTGCATGTCACATTGATGCACCATCCCGCAGAATCACCCTCATTGATGAAAAGGAATGGACTTTCGCAAGTAATAGTTGGGTTGCTACGTACATCAATACTATAGTGTCTATCTATAAGGGCACAATCCTAACCTGGCATTGCGTGGGCACAGCACTCTTGTGCTGTACCAGTGCCATCACAGACTGTAAGGAATGTCTGCAACATTGATTCAGTCATCTCCCTATTTTGTTCATTTCATGATCACAATTATTCCTACCATTCAAGAGAGCCCATCAAAATTTTCCAAAAAAAAAAAAAAAAAAAACTTTTAGGAGATTGTTCTTATTACAGAATTAGAATTTCTGGTTGCTGTGTTATTTTTTTGTATTGTTTCCTTTTCCTTTGTATGCCAATAAAGGTTATGACTATAGAACTAACATCCTCAGCTTCTGCAGTGTTTTCTTTACCTTCAAGATGACAAATGTCGCTCTCCTTGAGAAAGTTATTTACAGGGCAACCGAATTTCTTGGAAAATTCAAGAACTGTCAAAACAGTAAGAGAAAATCCTTCTTTGACATCTCGCATGAGTGGAAACAGTTCGGAACCGATTTCTTGTAATCGGTTTTCCTTTTCTTAAGAAAGCAGAGTGGATTATGAATGTATTTCTTTGGATGGAGGGAGAGCCCTTCTTTTCTTTTTCTTTTTTTACGCAACAGTGTGTGATATAACAATGAGAGTTCATGTGACCCAATGCAAAGAACAAACACTTTCTGATTTACCCAGGGTATATCAATGCAATTCCCAAGAAATGTTCCTCTCCAATTTATCATCAAACCGGGTTGAATTGTTATTATGTTTAGCAAGAAGACAGTAGCATGTGTCATCTTCAATTTTCCACAAAAAAAAAATATTTCCATCTAGTGTTGATGAATCCAGCATTCCTGGCTGACAGTCCATCTATTTACAAGCTTTGTGCGTAAGTGGGGGAGGAGGAGAACAATACGTATTGCCAAGTAGATTCCGTTCCCGTACCCATAACTCAAAAAGTGGGTTCCCTAAATCAGAGAAGGAACTCAGGATGGAAATTTTGCTCTCAAAAAGAATGGAAGACTTAAAAAGAAAAAAGAAAAGAAAGAAACCCGGGGTTTATGATCAAAAGCCTGTGGCATCGATTCATTGTCCCATTCCCACATCAAAGTTTATAGTGTTCCCCAGTTTTTGGAAGATCCTTTTGGCCAGGCCATTTGAAAAAGAAACCAAGGAGAGTTTCAAGAAAATCAGGTCCACTCTCAGCATCTGTGGGTGTTCCGTTTCCAGAAGCCCCTTTGCCCCCATGGCTGTAGAAAGCTGCAGATAATGAAATCCATAGCTAGACCTGGTGCTCTGAGACAGTAGTGTCAACCTACCGGTACGCTGGGCGTGTCTTCCGGGTGAGCGGCAGCACAATCGCTCCATTGTGTTGCATAATGGTGAAAGCCCGCCCGCTGCAGGCGGGCTTTCTCCATTACGCAACACAACGCAGCGATCGTGCTGCCGCTCACCCGGAAGACACGCCCAGCGTACCGGTAGGCTGACACTACTGCTCTGAGACATAGGGAGGTTACACACAACCTCCCTGCACCACAGGAGACCTCCAGGACCGGACCTTCAGTCACATTCAAGAGGTCCTCTAATGTGGGTTTGGAACACACCGGGGGTGCAATCCTAAACTGAGTTAGGCCGGCATAAACTAAGTCAGCAAAGTTTGGCCATCACAAGGGCCACCGTAAAATATGCTTGGACCACTCTCAGAATCAGAGAGGACAGCACACGGACGCGTGCCATCCTCCCTGACTCCAAGAGTGGTTCAAACACTACTCCCTTGTATCTGGCGTTGTGAGGTAAATTTCTGAGGTAAAATCCTGAGGTAAATATGAGGTAAATAAAGCAAAGTCTGGCCAGCACAAGGGACACCGTAAAGGATGTTCGGACCACTCTCAGAGTCAGAGAGGCCAGCACACAGACGTGCCCCATCCTCCCTGACTCCAAGAGTGGTCCAAAAACGCTTCATGGTGGCCCTTGTGCTGGCCAAACTTTGCTGACTTAGCATGATGGCCTAACTCCAGTTTAGGATTGTGCTCTAGGTCAAATCTGCACATTCTGAACAAAAAATGGAAAAGGATGAGTCATTGTAAAATGCTCTGGACCCAGGAAATCTGGGATCAAAGGAATTACTTTTTTACCCAGAGGGTAATTCATCTGAGGAACTACTTGCCACAGGAGGTGGTGCTAGCATCTGGCCTAGGTGCCTTGAAAAGGGGATTAGACAGCTTTCTGGAGGAAAAGTCCATTGTGGGCTATAGGCCATGATGGGTGGTGCAACCTCCTTATGTTAGTAGTAGGCTACTTCAGAATGCCAGGTGCAAGGGAGAGGCAACAGGATGCAGGCATCTTGTTGTCTCGTGTGCTCCCTGAGGCACTTAGTGGGCCACTGTGAGATACAGGAAGCTGGACTAGATGGGCCCTTGGCCTGATCCAGCGGGGGTCTTCTGATGTCCTTATGTTCCTAAATCTGAAAGGCCACCTTCTTTCAGATTACACTTAAGGATGAAATTATCTTCATCCCTCAGCCCAATCCTGTTGGGTTTATACACCGACCCAGTAAGCATCCCGTCGGCGTAGGCTTCCTCTCAAAGGGTTCTCAGACCAAGACAAGCTTGCGATTAATATCCCAAACAAAATTCCTTTAGCAGAAGGAGAGACTGACCCAGATGCTCAGCACCTTGGTTTTACACCCCCTTCTCGTGCGCATTTGCCATGATTGATGCATTGCCTCAACTGAAGCATAAAACATGAAAGGTAGCGGGCGTCTATGCCTGTCTCCAGCATCTGCGCACCATAGGGAGGTGGCCGTCAGATGACATCATCCCACCTGCTCGCCCGTCCCTGGAAAAAGATCTGACGTTTTCAATTTCTTGAAAGGGGAGATTATCAGGTCAAGAGATACGTACGTTCAGGACGGAGAAGAAACTGGAGATGGAGCTAGCTAAGAGATAAGGGGGCAGCCATTGACCCTCAAGGTGAAGAAGCCCTTGCTTCACACTTCAACGCCAGATTATGGCAATGTGATTTCTGGACGATTGCAGTGTTGATAGCTTTCCTTGTACCACAGGCTGGTGGCTTCTAATTAAGTTCCAAGAAGTTTCCTACTGAGCAAAGTGTTCCCTTTCACTCTGTTCTTTATTAGCTTTCATCTTGAATTTCTATTTCCCCATAGATCGGCCCATAGATCTGATTAGTCTATTTACTGAAAATCTCTCTCTCTCTCTCTCTCTCTCTCCATCACAAGGTAAACTGATCAACTGACATCTATGCATCATATCCTTCTAGATTTTTCAGTGTCCAAGGAATACGTGGTACAGTTGTTCCCAAAATGTGGGTCAGGACCCACCAGTGGGTTACAAGCCAGTTTCAGGTGGTTCGCAAAGCACCTATGGCAGCCGTATTGAACGTATGGGAAGATGGGATGCTGGAAAGGGGGAGGGCTATGTGGTTGTTTTGTTTGGGTCAAGGTTGTAAATAGGTTTTTTTCTTTCTGATTCACTTTGCTACTGGGATCAAATGACATCACTTCTGGTGGATCCCAGACAGATTGCCATTCTAAAAAGTGGATCCGGGTGCTAAAATATTTTAGAACCACTGACGGAATACATACAAACATCACAGACCTGTTGGCATTGCTAGGCTTGAGGTCACACAGAGCGCAATCCTAATCTGGAGTTAGGCCAGCACAGTTAGGCCAGCAAAGTTTGCCTGACACAAGGGCCACAGTAAAACGTGTTTGGACCACTCTCGGAGTCAGGGAGGAAGGTGCACATCTCCGAGAGTGGTCCAAATGTACTTGACGGTGTCCCTTGTGCTGACCAAAATTTGCTGGCTTAATTTGTTGTTGTTCAGTCGCTAAGTCGTGTCCGACTCTTCGCAACCCCCTGGACCACAGTACGCCAGGCCTCCCTGTCCTCCACTAGCTTCCGGAGTTCACACAATTTCATGTTCATTGCTTCGGTGACACTCTCTAACCATCTCATCCTCTGCCGCCCCCGCCTCCTTTTGCCTTCAATCTTTCCCAGCATGGGGGTCTTTTCTAATGGCTTAATTTGGGCTGGCCTAATTTCAGGTTAGGATTGTGCCTGCAGCATATGACTGCATTGGGACATCCCAGCACAAACCAATGTTCATTCTCAGATGTTACGTAGGAGTAACAGAAAATATGCAGGCATCAAACAAGGGCATTTCGGTTCCACAGCAATGATTTTTGCCAGCGTTTTGCTTTTTTTTCCACTGTGTTCTTCTGTGTGTTTCATTGAGTGTTGGGAGAGTTAAAACAGATAAAAGGAAATACTTTTTTTACCCAGCGGGTACTTAAGCTATGGAACTCCTTGCCAAAGGAGGTGGTGATGGCATCTGGCCTAGATGCCTTTCAAAGGGGATTCGGACAGATTTCTGGAGGAAAAGTCCATTGTGGGCTGGAGGCCATGATGGGTTGGGCAACCTCCTTACTTTAGAAGTAGGGTACTTCACAATGCCAGGTGCAGGGGAGTGGCAACAGGATGCAGGCATCTTGTTGTCCTGGGTGCTCCCTGAGGCACCTGGTGGGCCACTGTGAGATGCAGGAAACTGGACTAGATGGGCCTTTGGCCTGATCCAGCAGGGCTCTTCTTATGTTCTTATGTTCACCCCACCCCACCAGTTGCTTAAGGAAATGAGCCTGTAAGGGTGTTCCTCGAGCAAAACATTGAATCCCATCTCAAACAGCCAAAGCACTCTTCATTCCATACTTCGCAGGGTTCCCATCTAGTGCCAGCTTTGCAAGGGTTGGTTCTTGCATTGTATCAGGGCTTTTTCCTCTTTTACAAGAGGGCCCTCCTTTTGCATCCAGCAGTTTCGATCTTCAACATTTACTCAGAGTAGCAGTGCAAATCAAAAAAGGGCGGAATCCTTTGGCACTCTCTGCATAGCAAACCACTGATCTTTTCCAGGCTTTTAAAAAAAAATGCATTGGATTCGTTGGCATTTGTCCCTTGGCACCAAAACGGGGCCTGGGAGATGTTCACCAGGGCTTGGTACACGTGGTACATTCCAGGATTGGATTCTAATGGATTTCTACGTAACGTGCTATTCATTTTTTTATTATTATTTTTGTCCAAATCACAAAGTGAATATTTGCTCCACTGCCGAAGGAGGAGATCATGTCTCCACTCACTTCCCATTTGGGATTCAAAAAATGAATTAAGAACATAAGAATCACTCAGACGGAGAAGTCAAAATCCCATCTTAATTAACATGCTGCTTCTCAGGGTGGCCAGCCAGAGACTTCTGGGAAGACCATCAGCAGGAGGTGGACGCAGCAAGGTGGCCAAGTTTGCGCTTCACACGAAACCTTTCTGGGTGGTGAAAACCAGAAGGGATTGTGAAGAGCTCCAGAGGGATCTCTACAAACTAGGGGGGGATGGGCAGCAAAAGGGCAGATGCCTTTCAGTGCAGACAAGTGTAAAGTGCCAATGGGATGCAGGCAGCGATGGGATCTGCAAATTGAGAAGGGGAACGCTGGGCGGGACTTACGCGGGACTTCCACGTGATTGGCTGCCCGTCCCCAGCGTTCCATGGTTGCCCTGGCCTCGGGGGGGGGCTGCCCCCGGTTGGTGTGCCCCACCGCTGCTCGCCCAGGCACCCAGCGCACCCCCCACTCGTTGTCCGCGGCAAGCAGGAGCCCCCCCCCGAGGCCAGAGCAGCCGCGGAATGCTGCGGACGGGCTGCCAATCATGTGTAAGTCCCACCTAAGTCCCGCCCAGCATTCCCCTTCTCAATTTGCAGATACCATCGGTGGATGCAGGCATCTTGTTGTCTCATGTGCTCCCTGAGGCACCTGGTGGGCCACTGTGAGATGCAGGAAGCTGGACTAGATGGGCCCTTGGCCTGATCCAGTGGGGCTCTTCTTAGGTTCTTAAGGCCCAGATTGTGTTTACCTCAGAAATTTACCTCAGAATGTCAAGATACAAGGGAGAGGCGACAGGATGCAAGCATCTTGTTGTCTCTTGTGCTCCCTGAGGCACCTAGTGGGCCACCGTGAGATGCAGGAAGCTGGGCTAGGTGGGTCTTTGGCCTGACCCAGCAGGGCTCTTCTGATGTTCTTATGTTCTTCACCAATCATTACTCCCCTTTCACTGGTATTTGGAGATACCCTGCTTCGAAACCTGGCAGGAGTACTCAGCCATCCTGAGAAGTAGCCATTGATAGTTTTATCCTCTAAGAACTTATCTAGTCCACTTTTAAAATGAAGCTAGTAACGACCCTCCACATCCTACAATAGCCAAATCTATATACTAGATATAAATATGCCTGTGTGAAAAGGAACTTAAGAACATCAGACATGCCCTGCTGAATCAGGCTTCCTGTATCTCAGGCCCACCAGCTGCTTCTGGGGGCCTTCAAAACTGTTGCCACTCCATTGCACCTGCCATGCAGAGATAGGTGACCTGTGAAACCCTCTACAACCCAGAGACTGCATATGGTTGTCATAGCTTAAAACCTGTGACGGATATTTCCTCTGTCCAATCCCTTCTTAAAAGGCATCTAGGCCTTCAGGTGCCATCACCACATCCTGTGGCAAGGAGTTCCACAGACTTATTATGCATTGGATAAAGAACCCTTGCCTTTTGTCTATTCTGATTCTCCTGCCAGTCAATTTGAGTGGACATCCATTCTGGAGCTGTGTGAGAGGGCAAAAAAAAAAAAAAAAAGTTTCCCCTCTATCCACTCTTTTTGGCCCATGCATAATTTTATGTCTCAGGCTGCAGTCCTATCCACCTGAACTTGGGAGTAAGCCCCATTGCATACAATGGGACTTGCTTCTGAGTAGACATGCATAGGATTGGGCTATTAGTCCTGTCCCTCCTCATCCTTTCTCTTCAACAAATTATGTATTTATTGACTGGCTCCTGGTTCATAACCACCTTAGAGATGCTTAGCAAGTCTTGGTGTGGCCGGTTGATGAAAGCCCTCTTACCTTCCATGATGGCAGGCAGGTGGGATATAAAGGTAATCAATTGCAAGTAGGAGCGCAATCCCAACCTGGAGTTCGGCTGGCATAGTTAGGCTTGCAAAGTTTGGGCTGCCCAAAGACCACCATAAAGTGCATTTGGACCACTCTTGGAGTTAGGGAGGATGGCTGCGTCTGTGTGCTGGCCTCTCTGACATTGAGGGCACAACCCTAAGCTGAGTTAGGCCGGCATAAGCTAAGCCAGCAAAGTTTGGCCGGCACAAGGGACACCGTCAAGTATGTTTGGACCACTCTCGGCATCAGAGAGGCCAGCACACAGACGTGCGCCATCCTCCCTGACTCTGAGAGTCATCCAAACACCACTCCCTTGTATCTGGCATTCTGAGGTAAATTTCTGAGGTAAAATTCTGAGGTAAGTATGAGGTAAATAAAGCAAAGTTTGACCAGCATAAGGGACACTGTCAAGTATGTTTGGACCACTCTCGGAGTCAGAGAGGCCAGCACACAGACGTGCGCCATCCTCCCTGACTCTGAGAGTCGTCCAGACACCACTCCCTTGTATCTGGCGTTCTGAGGTAAATTTCTGAGGTAAAATTCTGAGGTAAATAAAGCAAAGTCTGGCCAGCATAAGGGACACCGTCAAGCATGTTTGGACCACTCTTGGAGTCACAGAGGCCAGCCCATAGGCATGCACCACCCTCCCTGACTCCGAGAGTGGTCCAAACGTGCTTTATGGTGGCCCTTGTGCCAGCCAAATTTTGCTGGCCTAACTAAAGGTTAGGACTGCGCTCCGAGAGTGGTCCGAACATACTTTATGGTGTCCCTTGTGCCGGCCAAATTAGCTGGCCTAACTGTGCCAGCCTAACTCCTGCTTAGGAATGCGCCCTGATTTTAGTGAAGATGTCATCTGACGCCTGGCCTGTTTCTGGGCTGAAAGTCCGAGAACGTTCTTTGGTGACACACAGCAATGCAAGATCCTAACCAGGGGCTCTTCAAAAAAAAATCACCGGCTTCAGCCCCTTCCAGATGGGATGCAGCTGCTTTCCACTCTGCCGTGGATGCACAGCTCTGGTTGCTTAAAGAAGAGGCAAGAAGCCAGAGAGCCCCTCTTCCTCCCCCCTTTCCCCCAGCCCTACATCCCCGCCAAAGCAGGAGAATGTAAGCAGATCCCCAGTGTTCCTTGTTTAAGAGGAGAAAGAGCTGCGGCTTCCGTATGAAGTAGTGGAAATCCTGACATCATGTTCAATAACGAAGAGAAAAAAGCGGGGACAAAAGCCCTTCCTCAGCCCCCCAGCCCCGACTGTTTCTGTTGTAGTTACATGCAGATTTCCAACATTTAAAATGACTTCCCTGGAGAGGGAGCGAGAGCGTTCTCCGAAGACTACTGTTTGTCTAGCCTGCCGATGACTCACTCCAGGCAGCCTTTCCCAGTCTATTAACAGACTGCTAAGATCAGAATTGGGACGGGGCCGGGAGCAACTTGCAAGAGGATTTGCCCGGGGTGGGAAATGTAAGTCAGCCCCGTGCTCAGGGAGAAGGGAAGGAAAGTTATTTATGGAAAAGTCCAAAGCGTGACTCCCTGTTTCTGTGTCATGTTTCCTGAGGTTTCTGTTCTCGTTCTGCAGGGACAACGCAGGGCTCGCTCGTTTCGGTGTGCAACTGTACATGTGCACTGCCGGTTATGTAGCATGGAGACATTTCTTCTGTTGGGAGCTGCTGGGGCACTAGAAGCCGGCGATGCTCCTAGAGTTGGCTCTGGGAGGCCACATGCCCGCCGCCAGGCAACCAGCCTGTAGGGGCAGTGCCCAGACATGTCACGTAGCGGGTACGCGGGGGTACACGAGTACCCGTTCCTAGGATTAGGGCTGGCCCCGCCCATTCGCCCGCCCACTCGTCGACTCCGTCGGTGCTCCGCCCCGCCCCCTGCAACGTTTGAATTCCCTGCACGTTTGAGTTGCCTGCACGTTCTCAGAACCAGGCAGGCAGGCAGGCAGCGGAGCAAGGGAGACCGACAGCGGCGGCAGCGTGAGCAGGTAGGCTGCCTGGGGCTCCCTCCCTAGGAGGCACGGCGGTTCCTGGGGGGGAATCAGTAGCCCGTGCGGCAGCCCCGGGGAAGGCCCGGGACTCCCGGGACTTCTCCTGGGCCGCCGCGCAGGCTACCGAGGAGGCGCGGCGGTTCCTGGGGGCAGTTCCTGGGTTCCGGCTATGACCTCACTTCCGGTGGGCGGGCCCCGACACAAGTGCCAATCAAAAGCGAGTACCTGTTGCTAAATCATTTAGAGGCCATTACTGGCAGTGCCCATCATGGAGCTGCCATCACCTGCCCCCTGGAGCCCTCCCAAGGAATGTGCAGGCCATATGCAGCATGCTCCAGCCCTCCGAAAGCATTCTGAGCCCTCCAGAGGATTCTTAAACATGACCCCAGGTTTTAGCAGGCGCAGAGCTGAATATGCTGTCCGGCCCAAATCAGGAAGCTTGGGTGCAGCCTAAGGGCCGCGTCCCAGCTCCACCCCCTTCCCCAGGCAAACATGCCTCCAGGCCCACCCACCCTCCACCCAGGAATGACTCCCACCTTCCTTTGCACCACCCAGAACCGCTCCTTTGCCGGCTGAGCTCGGCTGGCACAGGAGCTTTGCAGCGCAAGCGTCTGCCCGGCAGACACAGCACTGTTGCGAGGGTCCAGGACCAGTGTTGTCATCCAGGGGGAACGCGCCGGAACGGGTGAATCGGGTGTTAGAAGTGTATGAGTGACACGTTGATGATGGGAAGAAGCGATCTTCTCCTGAGTCGCTCTTGCTCCGTCTTGCTTATGGCCCACATGGATGGAGAGCAGCCGCCCAGGGTCTATCCTCGCCCACCTTGGAGATGCCACAGATTGAACCTGACAAACCTCTACATGCCAAGCACGTGTTATGCCAGAAACACCTGCTGGGTCTCCCTGAGGCCTCTGCTGCCCGCTCTAGGCTGGCTAGTTTCCCCTTCAAACAGTCCTGTTGCAGCAGTGGAGCAAACACAACTAGGCCTCACCTTCTCAGCAAGTCAGGTCCAGTTATCCACAAGCCAGTCCAAGGTCAGCAAGCCAAGTCAGTCCAGGTCCACGTTACGCCAAGCCAAATCAGAATCCAGAAAGCAGAGTCAGTTTGTCAAGACAGCCCAGTCTCTCCTACTCCCACCAAAGTTTCTCCTACTACACACCCGCACCTTCTCCTTCCGCCAGGTGCTCCTTATATCCTAGCTTGGAGCCTCTGAGTGGCTGCAGGTGTGCAGCCCAACCCCAGCTACCTCCCTGGTGTTGATCCTGTCTGTACTTAGCTCCCTGGTGTTCATCCTGTCTATACTTAGCCCAAGGGACACTGTTGGCACCATCTCCTGCCTCCTCGAGGGGGTCTTCTGCATTTTTACTACAGCATGTGATCTATGACAGAGCTACGGACGCTCCTGGTCAACACAAGAACATTAAGCAGACCATTAGCCCATCTTGGTCTGTATTGTGGAGACTGGCTGGCTGGCATTTTCCAGGGTTTGGTCAAGGGTCTTTCTCAGAAAAGGAAATACTTTTTTTTCCCCAGCGGGTTATTAAGCTATGGAACTCCTTGCCACAGGAGGTGGGGATGGCATCTGGCCTGGGTGCCTTTCAAAGGGGACTGGACAGGTTTCTGGAGGAAAAGTCCATCGTGGGCCATGATGGGTTGTGCAACCTCCTTACATTAGTAGTAGGCTACTTCAGAGTCGATAGAGGGGTGTTCTTTTCCCTCTCTCAAAACACCAGAACCAGGGGGCATCGGCTAAAACTGAGGATTGGGAGAGTTAAAACAGATAAAAGGAAGTACTTTTCTACCCAGCGGGTAGTTAATCTGTGGAACTCTTTGCCACAGGAGGTGGTGATGGCATCTGGTCTTGCATGAGCCCTGGGGCGCCATAAGGTGGGGGGCGCCATTGGCATGGCGCCCCGCCCCCCCCCGCACGCAAATTTGTGGGCCCCCGCGCCCCAAGGCGCCTTGGCGGAGTCCCGGCCTGCCACTGGGACGCTTTAAGCACTTGAGCGGCAGCCTGGGGAAGGTTTCGCCCAGGTACGCGCCTGTGGTCTTGATGCCTTTAAGAGGGGATTGGATGGATATCTGGAGGAAAGGTCCTTCGTGGGCTATAGGCAATGATGGATTGTCCTTACAAAGGTGGTGGGCTACTGGTACCGGGTGCAAGGGAGTGGCAACAGGATACAAGCATCTTGTTGTCTCATGCCTCCCTGGGGCACCTGGTGGGCCGCTGTGAGATACAGGAAGCTGGACTAGATGGGCCTTTGGCCTGATCCAGCAGGGCTCTTCTGATGTTCTTATGTTCTTATTTCCAAAGCGAAGCTCTCCCCGAAGATTTCAACAGATTCGAATCTGGCAGAGCTGCTCCGAGAATCCCAGCCGTCTCCGAAGCTCAAATGTCAGCCATATTTAGAGACGTTCCCTGACCACTTGTCAAAGCAGGCTTTTCACGTTGTTGCCGCAGTGACAAGCCGCATTAAAATCAGACGGCCTGCACGTCCAGGGACAAAACTGAATTATGACCATCTCCTGAGTCCGTGAAATCTCCTTTTATGCCGTGAGGCAAAACAATGCCATATTTATTTTTACAGAATTATCGCTCTCGGCTGGCTCGCTCGGCGTTGCCAGAAGCCGCTTAGAGAACACAGGGGTTGGGTCTGTAATGCATTAAAACGCGGCTGTTGTCGGGGTTTTCCCTTGCACAACAACATCCTAAGGACTCACAGCTCCTCACAAAAGCCACCAAGAAAGGCAAAGAGGCAAGCGTTGCTCTCTGCTGCCCTGTTTGCAGGGCCTTGTGCAGGCCTGTACGATCCATTAGGCTGAGTAGGCTGAAGTGTAGGGACTCGGGCAGTGATGTCATGCAGGGGGAACGCGGGGGAACTCAGTTCCACTAGTTAAAATTAGGGCTGACTCCGCCCACTTCACTCTCCCTCCTCCCCGCTCCCAATTCCTCTGCAAAGAGCTTTTCTTCTTGGTTGGCCGGCACTCAGAGGGTTAAAGGGAGCGACTCCGGATTCCTAGGGGGGGGTGAAGGCAGTGATGTCATTCAGGGGGAACAGACCAGAACGGGCATTCCGGATCCTAACGGGCTCCGTGGCTGGTTCCGCGTTCCCGACAAGTGCCAATCAAAAGTGAGTTCCTGTTCCTAAATCATTTGAATGACACCACTGGGAACAGCCCAGTCTTAGCAACAATAACACAACCACCGACATAGCTGCAGCAACAGAGCATGCACTATATCCTATGGGGGGGAGGAGTCATGGAAGTCTCCTTGGGGGAACATGCATTCCCTTACCCTGGGGCAAGCCTCTGCTGCCCCAACAGGTCTCTTCCTTTTGCTGGCATAGAGCTGAGGAGTAAGGGAGAGGGAGAGGCAAAGGGTTAGGATACTGGTGCAAGTTGATGCTGTGGCTATTCCTCTCCTCCAGTGATGTCATGCAGGGGGAACGCGGGGGAACTCAGTTCCACTAGTTAAAATTAGGGCTGACTCCGCCCACTTCACTCTCCCTCCGCCCACTTCACTCTCCCGCCTCCCCCCTCCCAATTCCTCTGCAGGTGCCTCAGGGAGCACACGAGACAACAAGATGCCTGCATCCTGTTGCCGACTCCCTTGCACCTGGCATTCTGAAGTAGCCTACTATTAATGTAAGGAGGTTGCACCACCTATCATTGCCTATAGCCCACGATGGACTTTTCTTCCAGAAATCTGTCCAATCCCCTCTTAAAGGCATCAAGACCAGATGCCATCACCACCTCCTGTGGCAAAGAGTTCCACAGATTAACGACCCGCTGGGTAAAAAAGGACTTCGTTTTATCTGTTTTAACTCTCCCAACCCTCAGTTTTAGCGGATGCCCCCTGGTTCTGGTGTTTTGAGAGAGGGAAAAGAACATCCCTCTATCGACTCTGTCCCTTGCGCGCATTATTTTGCATGTCTCAATCATGTCCCCTCTCAGGCGCCTTTTTTCTAGGCTGAAGAGCCTGAAACTCTGCAGTCTTTCTTTGTAAGGGATGTGCCCCAGCCCCGTAATCATTTTTGTCGCTCTCTTCTGCACCTTTTCCAACTCCACTATGTCCTTTTTGAGGTGCGGTGACCAGAACTCAGTGATGTCATGCAGGGGGAATGCGGGGGAACTCAGTTCCACTAGTTAAAATTAGGGCTGACTTCGCCCACTTCACTCTCCCTCCTCCCCCTTCCCAACTCCTCTGCAAAGAGCTTTTCTTCTTGGTTGGCCGGCACTCAGAGGGTTAAAGGGAGCGACTCCGGATTCCTAGGGGGGGCGAAGGCAGTGATGTCATTCAGGGGGAACGGACCAGAACGGGCGTTCCGGATCCTAACGGGCTCCGTGGCTGGTTCTGGGTTCCCGACAAGTGCCAATCAAAAGTGAGTTCCTGTTCCTAAATCATTTGAATGACACCACTGGATTAGGGCCCATCAAGAGGGTGTGTCTTGGCATCAGCCTAATGCAGGGGTCTCCAGATCCAGCCCCTGAGGACTCCCCATCCGGCCCACCAACCCTCCAGCCAGGAGGAGACTACAGCAAGCCCAACCCTTGCAAAGGCTTGGGAGCTTCCATGCAAGCCTGGGTCCATCTGTGAGTTTGGTTTTCCCCTTAGTTGTTCCCAACTGAGAGCGCAATCCTAAACTGAACGTCTAGATGCCTTAAAAAAGAGATTCTATAGTTTGATGGAGGGAAAGTCAATCACAGGTGACAATAACTATATTCAGCCTCCGGGTTTGAGATGTAGCCTGAGAGCACAATCCTAACCTGGAGTTAGGCCGGCACAGTTAGGCCAGCAATGTTTGACCAACACAAGGGCCACCGTAAAGCACTTTTGGACCAGACGTTTTCTTCTGTTTTCAGAACAGAAGTCCCGCCCAGCGTTCCCATTCCTTGTTTGTAGATGACACCATTGGCTTAGGTGCTTCCTCTGAAACTTTGAGAAAAAGCATTAGGATCAGCAGGAGGCAAACTGAGAAAGTTGCCTAGGAGCACAAGTTAATGTTCAGCTATGGTCTTTCTCTACTAGAGCTTCCTGAGATATTGTATGTAGTTCATGCTACATTCAGGGTGCAATCCTAACCTGCAGTTAGGCTGGCATAGATAGGCCAGCAAAGTTTCACCGGCACAAGGGCCACCGTAAAGCATGTTTGGACCACTCTCAGAGTCAGGGGGAATGGCGCACGTCTGTGTGCTGGCCTCTTTGATTCCAAGAGTGGTCCAAACATCCTTTACGGTGTCCTTTTTGTGCCAGCCAAACTTTGCTGGCCTCGCTGTGCCGGCCTAACTCCAGGGTAGGATTGTGCCCTGAGTTTCTTTTAGAGTTATACAGAGGGGTAGAATTGTGCTTGCTCAGAATACTTTTGAGTTTCAATTTCCATCTCCTGCTGTGGACTTCTTTTTCTGTGGTCCTTTCTCGCTAATGCCGAGTAGAGTTCTTGTGGAATTTTGCAAGCAGAGATCAAGCTGAGGTCTATCCCAAAGCCCGATTTCCTGGGCAAGTAAACCGCACCCCAACTCAAACACATCTCGAGACTCGTACAGTCGTTGGCACACATGCGCTGGGCTTCTGGAATGGCGCAAGAGGTCATAATGAGTTCTTCAGGTGCAGCTGAAATAATACCTCTCACAGTCAGACCATGCGCTTCAGAAATACCTCTGCATATTTTACAGTCTTCTCCAGCTTGCCAGTTGACAAATCTTGAAAGGCTAAAACTTTCCCCGGAAAGAAACTGAAGTCGTTGACTCATTCACACCCAATCTGGTCTCAGTTCACCCATGAGAAGGAAGAAAGATGTCTCATTTTAAGACGGCATTTTCCTCCTTGGGGATTCTTGTCCTTTCTCCTCCCATTGACTAATGGTCGTTTCAATAGTCTTTGAATAAAGGTAAAGGTAAAGGTTTCCCCACGACCGAATGGTCTAGTCGTGACCGACTGTAGGGGGCGGTGCTCATCTCCGTTTCAAAGCCTGTGAGCCGGCGTTTTTGTCCGATCATGGAGGCCAGCATGATTCTACGCCGTAGCACACGGAACGCCGTTACCTTCCCACCAAAGTGGTTCCTATTTATCTACTTGCATTTTAGGTGCTTTCGAACTGCTAGGTTGGCAGGAGCTGGGACAAGCAACGGGAGCTCACTCCGTCACGCAGTCTCGAACTCCCAACCTTGCGGTCGAAAGCCCAGCGACAGCTTAGTTTATTCAGGGCACAATCCTAACCTGGAGTTAGGCTGGCACACTTAGGCCAGCCACGTTTGGCCCACGGATCGCAGTCTTGACCCTGTTCCTTTTGGTGCTTGGGCCACCTGCTCGGAATTACAGGCTGAAGTTCTTTTCTTCTTGCTCTTCCCTCTTTCCATACAATCCAACTCTGCATTATTAAATATCCCATCCTCTGATAGAGGAAGCCAGTAATTAAGTCCATACATAAAGCAATGGTCTGATGCCAGGAACATTATCTCTGTAGCCTTGCTCAGCATCCAGGGGAAGTAACTGTGGCTTTGCAAGTTCTGTCTTCAATATGGCTCATTTCCATTTTCGGCTCATGATGCTCCAGTTGTAGAGAACAAATAAGGTCAGGGATGGCATTTGGGGCCTTATAACCTCACAGTGCATGTTGGTTTTTCTCTTGCATAGGGATAGCCTTGATCGGATTTCAAATACAGATGGAACAGCAAGAGGGAGCCCTCCAGAAAAGAGGGCTCCTTTTGTTTTACATTGTTATCATCCAGCATGTCCCGCCCCAACATTTAATATTTCATTTTTGAAATTATTCAAGAGCTTCTACTGCACCTTCCATGAGAAAAGCGAAGGTTGGCCCCACTCTTTAACCCATTTGCTACCATGGGTATTTTTGCGCAAAAGTCTTTTGCCTTTTGAAACATGTACAGCCACTGCCCTTCTCAGTGCAATTATGTTTTTGGAACATGTCAAAGTGTTCCCATATACCTGAACTGAAACTGGTGTTTTTGCCCGCCAATGGTACTGAAAGTTTAATGTTTACTGTCCAAAAATGGTGTGCTATCCAAGGTACTGCGTATCAATTTCTATGGACGTGTTGAAAAAAAGCTACCTTTATCCCTGAAAAACTCATTGTTCACTGAGCATACAGCTTGCTTACTTCAGGAATTTCCAGAAGGGGGCCCTAGAGTACAAATCCTGAAGTAAGAAGTTCATTCTTGCAAAGCTGAATTTTTTGCAGAGGTTTGAGTGCTACAATTTGGTTAATTAGGTCTTTTGCAGACTTCTGGTACTTGTTTTACACCCCCCTAATGAGCTGGAGACAGAAGTCTTCTAAACTTTCCTTGACCCTTCTCTGCCTTATAAACATATTGGGAAAAACCCTATTTTTTCAGAGCTGGCTTCTGCAGCTTGCAGCTTCAGAACTGATATACTGATATAAGGTCAACCTTTCACCCACCCCAGCCCTAGAACAAGCTGTGGAGAAGAAAAAAAATCTTTCTCATTACATTGATTTGTCCTCTAGCAGCTACAGAGGCAAGAAATAACCCTTTAGTTGCTACAAGGATGATTCCTGTGTGAAACAAAGCAAAATCATCAGTCCCATCTCCCAGCATTGGACTGTGTCCAGGTGCTGATTTGGAGGAAGCGTATTTGAATCTTCTTCTGTGTTCTTGCACCATTGACAAGACTGATTGTACAACTAATATAATTTATTACCAGTATGTGTCACTGAGTGTCACTAGCCTGAGGAACTCTGAGGCCTCCTGAGGAACTCTGAGGCAGTGAAGCAACTAAGTGCCCAATCCTGTTCAATTTTTCAGTGCTGAGGCAGCCACAATGAAACCCCAAGGTAAGAGAATAGTTGTACCCTTACCTTGGGGAGACTTCTGTGACTGTCCCCACACTGCAGGATGCAGCACATGCCTCACTGGTACAGCTGGATCACCACTGGAAGGATTGGGCCCTAGGTACTCATGCCAGTGCCTGCAACCTGGGTCATGAGTGCACAGAAGCACCATCATGGTTTTTTTTCTTCCCTTCAGCCAGTAGGTAAATGGTAAAGCTACAGTTTATGACTGAAAGCAAAGATGCATCACAGATTGTGGGGAAGTATGGCACAGTAAAGCTATGGCACAGTAAAGTTTCCTGCCATGGTGCAAGAACAGGATGACCCTCACAGCATGAATCAGCTTTGTGAGAAATCAGCTTTGTGAGCTTTGTGTCTGCAGTGAGATATCTAGATCAATTGCTTTAGACCCAAATCTGCTCAGAGAAACCAGGTGAGCAGTAGACTGTGTGTATTTCTGTACCTTGATAAGGCAACAACAACCTATTTTTGTTTGTTTGTAACACAGAGGTCACCTATTTTCTAAATGCTTTGTGTAAATCTCAGTGATTAGTGACTATTCACTCTAAAATGCAGATTCTTTCTAAATTGCTCTGCAATTGTCAGTGATTGTTGTTGTTGTTGTTGTTGTTCAGTCGCTAAGTCGTGTCCCTGTCAGTGATTAGAGGACTCAATAGGTGTGATCAAGTTTCTTCTGTAGGAATGCATGTTGCAGCTTTCTGGTAATTGTCCTCATGAAGCCTGTCTTCATAGTGAGATGCTTTATTCTGGTAAACATGGTAGTAAATTGCCTACAGCCTTATGATATTTGATCTAGAGCTGCCTTCTACAGTTTTGTGGAGTATAAAAAACATTTTTTATTGCCAGATGCAATAATTCATTCACAGTCTCTGAAGACATCAGAACATTAAAAAATAACACAGGACAATTAGGAGATATGTGTCTATGTTTTCACCTAACTTGTCCCCCAAAGTAAAAAGATAGTTAGCCTCTACAAAGTTAGCCCATAGTTTGAATTGAAGTACGCGCGTTTCCTACCATCGGTGTATTTGCCCGCCAATTATTAAAAAAATTATTACAGGTGCTAATTGTACCTGAAAGCTTTAAAGTTGACTCAGTGAGAAAGGTTAGCCCCTGCCCTAACACAGGAAGCTAAAATGGCAACTTTCATTTCAGATTTGGGGGGCCCCAATCAGATTCAGAAACGGCACCCCATAAAACAAAAAAACCCAAAATTCTGCCCCTGTTTCTTAAATGATAACATGGGTGGACAGTCAAAACAACTGTACCTCTAAAAAGGTCTATCCTTACACTGTTTACAGAGCAAGTTTCAGGTAATTTGGTGCAGCCACTTTTTGAAAATCTCTAAAACATTAATTGAAATTAATTGGCGGGTGAATTCACCAATGGTAGTAAACGGGTTTTAATCTGGAGAATGAAATCACTGGGAAGGAACTCCAGGGTTTCTCCCAATGAAAATCATTTGGGAATTTGCAAGGAAAGCCAGACCCGGTTCGAAAGGATAGGGTGAATTTCCCAGGATGCTTTGGTGAAACCTCTCTGGATAATGACAGTCCTTGCAGTGATCCAAACGTGCTGTATGGATTGTGCCCTCAATCCATGAATCAATCAATCTGGTAACATTTGTTGAGAAAGGTTGACACATTCTAGGCCTTCCAATGTAATCTGCATTGTGGTTGGACCACTCTTGGAGTCAGAGAGGCCAGCACACAGATGTGCGCCATCCTCCCCTGACTCCGAGAGTGGGCCAAACATGCTTTACGGTGGCCCTTGTGGCAGCCAAACTTTGATGGCCTAACTATGCCGGCCTAACTCCAGGTTAGGATTGCAACCTGAGAAACATCTCTAATGAGAATCATTTTGCCTCTAACATCTCTGTTCACCAAACTACTGTCAAAAATCAGCAGTTTGTAGGTTGTAAAATACATACATTTATGGCAAACGTATAGGGCCCAATTCTGTTCCACTTTCCAGCAGCAATGCAGCCCTGAGATTTGGGGGAAAAAATGTTCCTTTACCTTGGGGAGGCCTCTGTGACTGCCCCCAAACTATAGGATGCAGCCCACACCCCATTAGCCAAGCTGCATCAGTGCTGCAGAGTGGGATAGGATCGGGCCCTTAATTAACTTTGGCTTCTGAGGGTACTGTGAGTTTGGATGAGATAATCACTGTGAAGCTCTCTAGGCAAGAAGGGATTAGGAGAACTTGTGCCGAAAAAGATTGCAGCTCAGTAGCAAGGATGAAGGGATGAATTGTGGAATAAAAAGCCGCCGCCCCTCCCCCAATTTACTTAAACCCTTACTGTAAAATTGACTAGAGCAGAAAAAGGAGGAAAGCCACAGCCTTGATGAAATCTGCAAGTCAATGGAGGAATTCACACTTCTGAATAGAGAGAGAAAAAGTGGTGAGTCAGTCCCTTCTTCTGAGATATAATCCCCTTTGCTTTCCTCCTTGAGTCTCTGGCAAGTCCCGTCCCCCCAGCTGTAGGGCTGACCCCTTGACACAACGCTTTTTAAACAAGCCATTGCTCATTCAGGATGTCTTCCAGTAATTTAAAGACATCTTGGCAAGAGAGGGGCTGTCGGAAAAAAGGAAAAGAGGTGGTGGTGGTGGTGGGGAGGTCTATGACATCATCCTGGCTACACATGTCCAAAAATCTGAAAGCATGCTTGTCTGGTGCAGGGAAGGGAATTGGGGTAGAATTTAGCTGTGCAGATGTGGCGATGTGCTCAGGAAAAAAAATGTATTCCAGATCCTGTAACTGTGATGAATCTGGAAACCAGGATTCCTGATTGGTTAGGCCCACACAAATTAAGTGGAGAGGAATCACACAAAGCATATACTCCAAAATAGGAAGGCATAATATGTCAGCAGAATGAAAGAAAAAAAAAGAGGTTCATTTGTCTGTGGATATGTGACAGTGGAAGAAACATGGGCCTCATTCTTCCAACCATGCCTTCAACCGTCAAGGGCTGTCCCTTGAAGATGAACTTTTGAGTGGTGGTTCTCTAATATTTCATGGTGAGGACGAGCCACTGTCTCTATTCAACTGAGAGCGCCATCCTAACCTGGAGTTAGGCCGGCACACTTAGGCCAGCAAAGTTTGGCCGGCATAGGGGCCATCATAAAGTGCGTTTGGACCAGTGGCGTTTCTACAGGGAGGGCAAAGCTCTAAGTGTTGCAAGGAGCCTTACCCTGTCATGTAAATCCCTCCTCTCCCTTGCTGCTGTAGCCAGTAAGCAACACCAAGATGTTGCTTTTCCCTGTGAGGATTGGCTAAAACGGTGCAGGAGAGGAGTGATTTCCACTGCAAGGTAAGGCTTCTTGCAAAACTTAGAGATTTGCCCTCCCTGTAGAAACGCCTCTGGTTTGGACCACTCGCGGAGTCAGGGAGGATGGCGCACGTCTGTGTGCTGGCCTCTCTGCATCTAAGAGTGGTCCAAACATACTTGACGTTGTCCTTTGTGATGGTGTCCCTTGTGTCCCTTCCTGTGATCTGCTGGTTCTGAGATATTTACCCCAGCACATTTAAGTGAGCTGCTTGTGGGGTGGGGGAATGGGTGTCCGTTAAAGTGTGTGTTATATTTCTGAGGTGTGTGTGGGTGCTTGGAGGAATCTTGGAACTTTGAGCCCATTCATTCATTCATTCATCTGTCTATAATGTATTTATTTAAATTTTGTATTTAAATTTCTTTTTTCAATTTTTCTGGCGCTTAACACGCCAGATATTTGATGCGACCTTCTGGCTAATAAGTTTGGAGACCCCTGTCCTAGGGAGTGGGGGTGAGAAATGAAAAGATAACTCTGCAGAGGATGATGGGGAGCAGAAGTACAATTAAATTCTCTTGGGGAATCTGCAAAATTAAGAAGAGAGAGAAGGGACTGGGCAACCAATGGGTAAAACAATCCCAACTTTAGATCTTTGGGTTAGAGGAGTCCAGAGGCCAAATAGGGCATAGGAGCCAAGACCCCAAGAGTCCATTCAAGTGTATGCCATATTTCTGTGGTGTGTGTGGGTGCTCGGAGGAACCCTGGAACTTTGAGCCCATTCATTCATTCATTCATTCATTCATTCATTCATTCATTCATTCATTCATTCA
>JAJKFI010000144.1:67460-79142 GCA_029204185.1 Lerista edwardsae
TCATTCATTCATTCATTCATTCATTCATTCATTCATTCATTCATTCAGTCTCTAATGTGTGTATTTAAAATTTGCATTGAAGTTTCTCTCTTTATTTCTCTGGCCTTCAACACTGTGCCCTCAACCTCTGTCCAGGCACATTTCCTGGACACGTTTTCTCAAGAATGATAATCACATAAGAACATAAGAAGAGCCCTGCTGGATCAGGCCAAGGGCCCATCTAGTCCAGCTTCCTGAATTTCACAGCGGCCCACCAGGTGCCCCAGGGAGGCAGGAGACAACAAGATGCTTGCATCCTGTTGCCACTCCCTTGCATCCGGTACCAGTAGCCCACCACCTTTGTAAGGAGGTTGCACAATCCATCATTGCCTACAGCCCAAGATGGACCTTTCCTCCAGAAATCCATCCAATCCTCTCTTAAAGGCATCCAGACCAGATGCCATCACCACCTCCTGTGGCAAAGAGTTCCACAGATTAACGACCCGCTGGGTAAAAAAGTACTTCCTTTTATCTGTTTTAACTCTCCCAACCCTCAGTTTTAGCGGATGCCCCCTGTTTCTGGTGTTTTGAGAGAGGGAAAAGAACATCCCTTTATCAACTCTATCCCTTCCATGCGTAATTTTGTATGTCTCAAAATTATTTTGTATGTCCACTTCCTGGACACGTTTTCTCAAGAATAACAATCACGATTGTTTCTTGGTCATGAGAAATGCAAGGAAGAACCAGGGGCGGACCTATTCAAAATGGCACCCGGGGCACCCAATAGAAGTGCGCCCCCACGGGAGCCCAGGTCTACCCATTAGGACCAGCCGCAGGTAGACCTGGGCTCAGGTCTACCCATTAGGAACGGCCGTGGGTAGACCTGGGCTCCCTGTAGGAGAAACAACATTATAAACAACAATGTTGCGGGGGCCACTGGCGCCCCTCTAGATGGCTCCAAGACAGCGCCCAGGGCTCGTGCCCCCCTGCCCCCCCTAGATCCGTGACTGGGAAGAACACCCTCCCTGTGGCCCACCCCAAGCGATGACACCACCACTGCAGCTTTGACATAAGTGCATACATCTGGGTGCTCCCTTTTTAAATCTGTTCTCATTTTGGATGACAGGGGCTCCCCCACCCCCCAACAAAAGTTCAGGGCAGCTTTAATTCAGCTGTGCATTTCTCTGCTCGAGCATGTAGTCCTTGTGGTTTTCTTTGCAGCTGGGCTGGGGGAAGCCTGTTCTGCTGCGGTCGACGGTCCCTCTTGCCTCGGTATGCGGCATCTGGAGGAGCAGGACGAAATCAAGAGCCTCCAATATGGAAGCCGTTCTTCCGTCCCACCCACGGATCTTGCTAAGGTTCTTTTAGGTCAGAGGAAGGAGCGAGTCTAGAAGCTGACTTGCACAAAAAGGACTTTATTGCAAACACCCACAGACGGACCAAAACTCACAAGCATCAAACACTGGAGCATCAAACACAGAGGCATCTCCAGACACAAGCAGTGATGTCATGCAGGGGGTACGCGAGTACCGGTTTCTAGGATTACAGCTGGCCCCGCCCATTCGCCCGCCCACTCGTCGACTCCGCCTCTGCAACGTTTGCATTTCCTGCATGTTTGAGTTGCCTGCATGTTCTCAGAGCCAGGCAGGCAGGCAGGCAGGCAGCGAGCGGAGCCTTTCCTTTCCTTGCCACTGAAAAATGAGTTGCTCTGGGGTTTTAACCTGATGCCAGGCCTCCTTAACATGTTCTGGGGGTGCTGTGGAATACTGTTGCAACTGTTGGGTCAGTTTAAAATCATCCGAGGCCTCAGAAAGAGCTTTTTTCATGTCACTTCCTGCCACGACATCACTTCCGGCTTGTGACGTCACTTCCGGTGGGCGGGTCCCGGCACGCGCCAATCAAAAGTGAGTACCTGTTCTTAAATCATTTAGATGACACCACTGGACACAAGCCTACGTTCAGACACACTTCCTGGACAACGCAGCCCTCCAGAGTCAACATAAGGAGCATAGCGAGGCAACCTGCCCCAAGTGACGTAGCCTCCAGGAAGGTCTGGGGTGGAGTGGGGTGTGTGTCCAGGCAACCCTCCAGATGACGCAGCCTGCTAGCGCACATCATCCAATGGCTCTTTTATTGGCCAGCATGCCAGCGGCCAGGAATTAGCCAATGAGGGCTGTGCCTGGGCTGTGACTAAGGTCCCCCTTCTCCAGCATGCAGCTGATCACAATTAAAAGATGAATTAAAAAGAAGAATTAAAAGATGTCAGCTGAATGATTTAAGAACAGGTACTCACTTTTAATTGACGCGTGTCGGGACCCGCCCACTGGAAATGACATCATAAGCTGGAAGTGACGTCGTGGCAGGAAGTGACATGAAAAAAGCCCTTTTTGAGGCCTCAGACCATTTTAAACTGAACCCAACAGTTGCAACAGGATTCCACAGCACGCCCAGAACATGTGGAGGAGGCCTGGCATCATGTTAAAGTGACCCAACAGTTCCAAAACCCCAGAGCAGCTCATTTTTCAGTGGCAAGGCAAGGCCTGGCCTGGCCTGGCTTGGGAAGGCAAGGCAAGTTTTAAAAAGCCACCAGCTCATTTCAGCAATTCAAAAATCTTTTGGAGACAAATTCCAAAATCCCCCCCCCCTAGGAACTGCCGCACCTCCTCTGGAGAGGGAGCCCCAGGCAGCCTACCTGCTCACGCTGCTGCCGCCGCCGCCAGTCTCCCTCGCTTTGCTTAGCTCCGCTCTGCTTGCTGCCAGGCAACTCAAACGTGCAGGAAATTCAAACGTTGCAGGGGGCGGAGTGGAGCGCCGACGGAGTCGACGAATGGGCGGGGCCAGCCGTAATCCTAGGAACGGGTACTCACGTACCCCTGCGTACCCCCTACATGACGTCACTGAATTGTTCTCACCGTTAGGGAGAACTGGCAGCAGCTGGGGCTCTTGGGGGTGTGCCCAACTTCTCCTTGCTGGTTCCGCTGGGAAACAGCTCTGCAAGGACTCCCAGAGGCGAGGAGAGAAGCAGATGGTGCTCATGGTTTTGTACCCTGGTGCAGAGGTCAAAATGTTGCCGCGGAAGTGATGTCATGACAGGAAGTGATGTCACTGCTGTAGTTTCATTTTCTCGGGTTTTTGGGCCATAGCTTTTGATTGAATGAAGATATTCTACTCCGATTTGCTCCATTGGATTCTGCATTAAATTCTGTATCGAATGGTGTAGGATGGTATTGTTCGTACATACCAAGATTTTCATAGTTTTGGCCGCTAGTGTCAAGCTCAGCTTGTTGCCCCCTTAAAGCTTGTTGCCCAGTACAATTGCACCCCCTGCACTTCTTTAGCTACACCCCTGCACTGGTCATTACAGCCGTTTCTCTCCTAGCCTTCCTTTTTCTCCTGATTGTCCTCTTCTCTTAGTGGCTTTTCCCCTCATTTGCTCCTTTTCTCTTGTTAGCCCCTTGATGGCTTTTTCCTCCTCTGTCATGGGACGTGGTGGCGCAGTGGGTTAAACCGCTGCTGCTGGGCTTTCCGAGTGGAAGGTTGGGAGTTGAAGACTGCGTGACCGAGTGAGCTCCCGTTGCTTGTCCCAGCTCCTGCCAACCGAGCAGTTCGAAAGCACCTAAAAATGCAAGTAGGTAAATAGAGACCACTTCGATGGGAAGGGAACGGCGTTCCATGCGCTACGGCGTAGAGTCATGCTGGCCACATGACCACGGAAGCTTGTCCTTGGACAAAACACCAGCTCTGCAGGCTTTGAAACAGAGATGAGCACCACCCCCTACAGTCGCTCACAACTAGAACATTCGGTCGTGGGGAAACCTTTTCCTTTTTAGGCAGGTAAGCAGCCATTTGTGATGGGGGGGGACGCTTTGACTAAACTCACCCTAAATCAAGGTGTCAAACCAGTTTCATACAGTGGGCCAAATTAGCATTCATGATAACATCTAAATTTGAATTTGTTATTTATTATTTATTTCCTTTATGATTATGACTATGCCAATAAAGGTTTGAAATGAAAAAAAAAATGATAACATCTAAAGGCCAGGAGTGATGTCACTGAGCAGGAAGTGATGTCATTGAGCAAATCATAACCAGAAATAAACACCTTTTTTCAATAAGAAACTCATTAGCTGCAAATGACAGAAAATGAACAAAAATCTTGATGGGGTTTTCAATAAACGGGAGCGCTCAATTATAATGCGGTCTTCCCTTTTAGCAGTGACACCTCAGCTGAGAGCAGGTAAAGAGCTTCCATGGCCCACACCTGGCCTGTGAGTCTTATGCTTGACACCTCTGCCCTAAATCCATGTGTGTATCTACTCATTTGTTCGCTCTCCATTTGAACCCAGCAGCAGCCAAAGGGTAAAACATGAGATGTGTTTAGAAGAATGAAATTGTGGGATGGGAGAAAGCAGAAGATGCCAGACCAGAACTCATAAATGTGACATCGAGGAGCTAAGTTCTCCATTCTTGGCCCTGACATTTTTCTCTGCTTATTGTCCCAGCAATAATTTGTTTTTTCTTTATGTGACTAAGAGCACAATCCTCACCTGGAGTTAGGCTGGCACAGTTAGGCCAACAAAGTTTGGCCGGCACAAGGGACACTGTAAAGTATGTTTGGACCACTCTCGGAGTCAGGGAGGATGGCGCACGTCTGTGTGGTGGCCTCTCTGACTCCAAGAGTGGTCCAAACGTACTTGACAGTGTCCCTTGTGCTGACCAGACTTTGCTTTATTTACCTCATACTTACCTCATATTTACCTCAGAATTTTACTTCAGAATGTCAGATACAAGGGAGTGGCATTTGGACCACTCTCGGAGTCAGGGAGGATGGCGCACGTCTGTGTGCTGGCCTCTCTCACTCCGAGAGTGGTCCAAACATGCTTGATGTGTCCCTTGTGCTGGCCTAACTGTGCCGGCCTCACTCCAGGTGAGGATTGCACTCTAAATGTGCTGGCATTTCAGTCAAGTAATTTTATTAGCTCAATTGAAGAATTTCTCTGAGGGAACAGCTCTCCTACATCAGGTCATGGCAGAAAAGCCAAGAGAGCGGAGAGGACGACCCTGAGACCCAGACATTTCTATTTATGTTAGATGGTCACCTTGTTCCTTTTTTTGCAAGATATGAAAACAAGGGCCATTATGGGCCAACACTAACGCAGAACCAAGTGCGCTTTGACCCGCTGAGCTTATGCGCGGGTGTTCAGCTGTACATTGGCTTTGTCACGGCAATGGCTCGGCAGTTCAATCCTCACTGTCTCTTGCTTAAAGACTAAAAGGAAAGAAAGCTTGCCACATCCGGTGGCAAGCCAGGATGGTGTAGTGGTTTGGGCGCTGGACTTAGACCTGGACATCCCAGGTTCGAATCCCGGCTCAGCCACAAAGCTTCCTGGGTGACTTTGAGCCAATCATGATCTCTCAGCCTTGCCTACTTTGGTGGGTTGTTGTGAGGACAAATGGAGGGAACCATGCAGCAGTGTTATCCGGCAACGAGCTGCCGGAACCAGTGGTGTCATCTAAATGATTTAAGAACAGGTACTCACTTTTGATTGGCACATGTCGAGACCCGACCACCGGAAGTGACATCGTAAGCCGGAAGTGAGGTCGTGGCAAGAAGTGACATGAAAAAAGCCTTTTTTGAGGCCTCAGATGATTTTAAACTGACCCAACAGTTGCAACAGTATTCCACAGCACCCCCAGAACATGTGAAGGAGGCCTGGCATCATGTTAAAGTGACCCAACAGTTCCAAAAGTATTCAAGAGCAACCCCTGAGCAGCTCATTTTTCAGTGGCAAGGCAGGGCAAGGCTCCACTCGCTGCCTGCCTACCTGCCTGGCTCTGAGAACGTGCAGGCAACTCAAACGTGCAGGAAATTCAAATGTTGCAGGGGGCGGAGTCGACGAGTGGGCGGGTGAATGGGCGGGGCCAGCTGTAATCCTAGAAACCGGTACTCGTGTACCCCCGCGTACCCCCTGCATGACATCACTGGCCGGAACGCTAGGCGGGACTTACCGTCTGATTGGCTGCCCATCCATGACGCATCGCCGCCTGCCCGCCCGCCACACGGACACCCCTGGCTTCAGAGGGGGTGCCCACTTGCCTGGGGGGCATGCCGGGTGCCTAGGCAAGCAGCAGAGGGTGGCGCCAACCGGAGGGAGCCCCCGCGGAGGGCGGGGAGGCAGCGACGCGTCACGGACAGCCTGTCAATCAAGCGGTAAGTCCCGCCTAGCATTCCGGCAGCTCGTTGCCGAATGACATTACTGGAACCATGCCTGCCACCCTTGATGTCATTCTAGGAAGGCTGTTATAAAAATTAGAAAAAAATAAATGCAGAAGCTGCTGAGAAATTCCCCTCGTTCAAGAGACATCCAAGCAAGTTCAAGAGACTTCCGATGATCCCAAACTGGCGACCTTCGGATGTTATCTGCAGGCAAACGGAGGCTTTAACCCTCTCGACTACAACCTCCTGCCCAAAAGTCAAAATAAAAGTCAAAATCCTTCCCAGGCATCCTGAGTTTCAAATGATGTGTACACACCTGGACTGGAGGCAGGCAAAAGTCAGTCCCTTTGCATCTGTGTCTGCTCCATCAGAACTAAAAATAAGATTGAAAAAAGGAGCCAAAAAAAAAATCTGAGAGTTTCTGCCTCTCCAGGCAAAAGACAAAGACACGAATCTGCCAAATGCATGTGGCTTTCTTAATGAATCCCACAAATGAGTCAGATTCTGGTACCTTGATCTCTTCCTTCCCGTTGGGCCTATTTTAGGAAGTGTGATGACATTCTCTGTGTATGGTGGAGCTGGCGCTGGAGTGAGGGCTTCTGGGAAATATCCGATGCTCCTCAGAGTCCGTTGGTGGATAAGCATCAGTGGAGTTGTGGTATCACCTCTGGCAAGCATGCTGGCAATTTGGGCTGCGCATGAAGGGTAAGCTTGTGCAATGCTCTGGAATCATATGCTGTAATGTCTAATTAATCTAAAAATTCCCCTCCCTCCATTTAATAAGCTGAAATGTTTCTGTAATTAATCGAGCCTTCCAAGATGTTAAAAAAAAACACTTGGAGATGACTGGTGGAAATGCTACTCTGAAGGCGCAATCCTAAACTGGAGTTAGACTGGCATAAGCTAAGCCAGCAAAGTTTGCCCAGCACAAGGACCACCATAAAGTGTATTTGGACCACTCCCGGAGTCAGGGAGGATGGCGCACGTCTGTGTGTTGGCCTCTCTGATTCCGAGAGTGGTCCAAACATACTTGACGGTGTCCCTTGTGCTGGCCAGACTTTGCTTTATTTACCTCATACTTACCTCAGAAGCTTACCTCAGAAATTTACCTCAGAACGCCAGATACAAGGGAGTGGCGTTTGGACCCCTCTCGGAGTCAGGGAGGATGCTGCACATCTGTGTGCTGGCCTCCTTGACTCTGAGAGTGGTCCAAACATACTTTATGGTGTCCCTTTTGCCGGCCAAACTTTGTTGGCCTCACTCCAGGTTAGTGCCGGCCTCACTCCAGGTTGTGATGGCGCCCTCAGTGACATGGATTGGTAGGAGATGTGATGTAGGCTGGACAAAACTAGGTAATGCTGTGCATCAGTAGACAGTGGAACTCTTGCTACAAGATGTAGTGGCGGCTATTACCCAAGTTGGAAGAAAAGGGGACGGGAGAAATTCAGCTCTATCACAGCCCAATCCTGAGCGGCCTGGCCACTGTGAGTGCAACGGTAGCCAGTGTTCTGCCAAATCCTGTCCTGCAACAGAGAACTTAAAGTTATGTTCTGCCAAATTCCCTGCCGGGCCTCCCCAAGGACCTCCATGCCCACATTAGGCTAACTAGTTTCCCCACAGAGCAGCCTCAGAGATAGGCAAGAGGGAGGGGGTTCAGTCACCCACTGGACCGCCTCTCTTTCTGCAGCTTTTGTTTTGGGATCACTGGCTGGTCAGCCTCCTCCAGACTGCCCTCATCACCGGCTTTGCTCCAAACAAACCCCACCACCAAACAATAGCTTGTCCCAGCTACAACTGCCTCCTCCACTGGTGGCTCCAGGGGCGTGGCAGCCAAACAACCGTTTCCCACAGTCAGCTTACCTTCTCTAGTCTTCCAGCCAGTTCCTCAGTCCTTCAGGCAGTCAGGCAGCACTCCATCAGGCCAGCAAGGCATCCCAGGTACCATCCTCCAGTACCTACCAAGCTCCTTACCAAGGTACCATCCTTCAGTTCCCTTACTAGCACCTTCCCAGGTCCCATGCCAGACCTTCCCAGCTCCTCTTCTCCATCTCCCCTCCCAGCTTTATACCTAGGCCAATATACTGAGGCCAATCAGTGGGCAGGCTTTAATTCATCAGCCACACCCATCTGCACCTGTGCAAGGCTTGCAAATACCTTCTGGGATTAACCCTATAATCCCTGGTTTACCTGGGACAAGGGGCCTTTGCTGATACCACTCCCTATCCTTGCGGTGGCTCCTGCCTTTTCCAATACAGCCAGGCAGTTGCTGAAGGCTCCTTGGTGGAAGGGGGCCTTTCTCCCCTCCCTCTGGGTAAGGGCACAGGGTGGGCAATGGGTCTCCTGGCCTCTGCACAGTCCAACATGGAGGACAAGGTCCTGTGGCAAGGGTCACTGCTGATCCTCCCCACCCTGTCCCTCCCCTCCCCTCCCCATGCCAAGTTCCACCCTTCTGCCCTGCCCAAAATCGGTGCAACACCAACGAGGGGTAAAGTCTTTGCAGCCCTGCCGGCTGTGCCTTCCAGCATGTTTGTGACGCCAGCACAAGTGCCCACGCTGGAGGGCTCAGGATGGTGCCCTCAATGGCTGCTGGTCATGTTGGCTATGAGCCACCTCCAAGTTCAGTGGCATTGGCCTCTGAATACCAACGGCAGAGGAGCAACCGAGGGGAGAAGCGCTCCTTTTCCTCCTGCTTGTGGGCTTCCCAGAGGCAGCTGGCGGGTCCCTGTGAGAAACAAGGTGCTTCATGGTAGGCCTTCATGGTAGCAGATTCATAGGACTCGGTTACTTCTTGGGAGGAAAGCTATGGCGAACCTAGACAACTTAACAAAAAGCCGAGACATCACCCTGCCAACAAAGGTTTGCCTAGTCAAAGCAATGGTTTTCCCAGTAGCAATGTATGGCTGTGAGAGCTGGACCATAAGAAAGGCAGAGCGCCGAAGAATATATGCTTTCGAATTATGGTGTTGGAGAAGACTCTTGAGAGTCCCCTGGACTGCAAGGAGATCCAATCGGTCCATCCTCCAGGAAGTCAAGGCTGATATGATTGCTCCCTGGAAGGACAAATCCTAAAGCTGAAGCTCAAGTATTTTGGCCACCTCATGAGAAAAGAAGACTCTTTAGAAAAGACCCTCATGCTGGGAAAGATTGAAGGCCAAAGGAGAAGGGGGCAGCAGAGGATGAGATGGTTAGATAGTGTCACTGAAGCAATGAACATGAAATTGGGTGAACTCCAGAAGTTAGTGGAGGACAGGGAGGCCTGGCGTGCTGTGGTCCAGGGGGTCGCAAAGAGTTGGACACGACTTAGCAACTGAACAACAATAACAACAACAATTCATAGGACTCAGTAGACTGTTACACAAGCTGGTCATGGTAAGTGGGAAGAAGATTATAGGGACCCACTCCAAGCCAAGCCGGAATGCATCTGGAAGCATTCTTCAACCTCGACTCTGCACCACCCCTGAATCACTTAGCGCATGAAAGAAGCTTGCAGCATCAATAACTCAGATCTTCCCCTAGAGACAAGCAGAAGACGAGCAGCAGGAATAGATTCCCTCGAGAACCAGCCCTGGGAAGAAACGAAACAGTCATGGAAACGATGGCTAAACGGGACATGACTGAGTCAACGGAGCGTTTCTGAGTCTGGCACAGAGCAGGAGAGTCTGAAAATGTCCAAGAAAGGGAAAGGGCAACTGGTTTTGATCCCGTGTGGAAGGCGGGTCATTTATGGCTCAGCTGGTCTTGACGTCGGCAGAGTTGAAAACACAAGACGATTGACGGGTCAGCTCTTGACCACTGGGCAGGACAATGATAGCAAAGGTGCTATCATTATCATCAGGATAGCAAAGGTGCCTTTGACAGGGTCACACTGTTGTGCTAAAATACTGGAAGGCGCTGTAGATCCTCTCAAGTGGTGAGAGGTTCCACAGGCGTCGTCCCCAAGTCGCCAAGCAGCAATTTCTCTTGGAGGAGAAATATGACCCCTCTCTGATTCTATTCTCGCAACAACCCTGCAAGTTCAATTAGGCTGAACAAAAGTGAATAAGCCAAGGTCACTCAGAGCGCAATCCTAACCTGGAGTGAGGCTGGCACAATTAGGCCTGCAAAGTTTGGCCTTCACAAGGGACACTGTAATGTGTGTTTGGATCACTCTCGGTGATCCAAGGCCAGGTGATCAGAAAGGTCAGCACACAGACATGCGCCATCCTCCCTGACTCCGAGAGTGGTCCAAACGCACTTTGCGGTGTCCCTTGTGCCGGCCAAATTTTGCTGTGACTCACAGAGACTGACAGCTCCTGTTGGAGAGTTGATGAGGCATGACAGTGTCTGGAGAATTCTGGACAACTTTACCGTATATCTGCCACATGAGACAGAACCGCCACACCAGAGTCCACCAAAAAGTGTCACTGCTGAAGCAGTGCAGCATAATGTACGTTTGGACCACACAGATGTGTGCTAGCCTCACTGACTCTGAGAGTGGTCCAAACATGCTTTATGGTGACCCTTGTGCTGGCCAAACTTTGCTGGCCTAGCTTAAAGGTAAAGGCAAAGGTTTCCCCACGACCGAATGGTCTAGTCGTGACCGACTATAGGGGGCGGTGCTCATCTCCGTTTCAAAGACTGTAGAGCCGGCGTTTTTGTCCCAGGACAAGCTTCCGTGGTCGTGTGGCCGGCATGAATATACGCCGTAGCGCACGGAACGCCGTTCCCTTCCCACCGAAGTGGTCCCTATTTATCTACTTGCATTTAGGTGCTTTCAAACTGCTAGGTTGGCAGGAGCTGGGACAAGCGACAGGAGCTCACTCCGTCACGCAGTCTTGAACTCCCAAACTTGCGGTCGAAAGCTCAGCAGTAGCAGGTTAACTCGCTGCGCCACCACATTCTTTTTTTTATAAGTACGTCCCTAGCTTATGCCGGCCGAACTCCCATTTAGGATTCCACTCTGAAACAGTGGATACCAAATCAGTGGAAAAAAATCCCCTCCATTCAGATTAACCTACAGTGCTTTTGCTTTTCCATGTACTATGGGGTCTGTGCTTCAGTTGATGGGGCTTTCTTTCTTTTCAGCATCATGTTTGGGGCTGGGGGGGGGCGGCAGCAGCCGATAAACAGCAACCTAAAAGGGTGACCTACGTGACAATACTAACTCATTTCACGCTGCCTGGCTGGAAGAGATCTGGAGTCCCGGGCGCTGGGAGTTGACCGCTCCAATATACAAGTCACATTGTGCTTCCATATGGCAGAGGAAGTCCAGGGATTCTGAAGAACGCATTAACCATGTTCCATTTGGAAAGCCTTCAGTCGCTGTAAAATAAACACAGGCTGGAAGAGATCTCTCTCTTGGGTCTCTCCCTTTCCCCACTGTTTATCTCAAATGGAAAGGCCTGTTATTGTATGGGAATGACACAGCTCTCTGCATATGGTTTTCAGGGCAGGGAAGGCTGTGTGTGTGTGTGTGTGTGTGTGTGTGTGTGTGTGTGTGTGTGTGT
>JAJKFI010000144.1:104794-129087 GCA_029204185.1 Lerista edwardsae
TGTGTGTGTGTGTGTGTGTGTGTGTGTGTGTGTGTGTGAGAGAGAGAGAGAGAGAGAGAGAGAGAGAGAGAGAGAGAGGGAGAGAGAGAGAGAGCGCATGGGGGAATGTTGAAGTGTACCCCTGCCATAAACACAGACCTTTCCCCCCCACCTCACCCCACTGAGCTTATACAACAGTAAACCAACTTTAATAATCCTTTTATTAAAGTGTTTTCTTCTCTTACCACTTACTCCTGTTTTGAAAGGTACTCAATTTCATTTAAAGCACTAGCCCAGTGGTTCTAAAACCTTTTAGCACTGGGACCCACTTTTAGAATGACAATCTGTCCAGGACCCACCAGAAGTGATGTCATGGCCGGAAGTGCCGTCGTCGTGACGCCAGAGCCTGCTGCTTTCCTGAGAATGCAGCAATACATTGGGTGATTTCTGGGCCATTTTCCAGTAGCAAAGTGAATTAGAAAGAAAAGAAAAAAAGTCTATTTACAACCTTGACACAAGCAAAACAACCACACAGCCCCATGGCTGCTCTCATGACCCACTGGTGGGCCTGGACCCACAGTTTTGGGACCACTGCTCTTGCCCATTTCATCCCAGACCCTTAGACTAATAGGTTAAACCAGCATATCTCAGAGTATGCTGTGCCTTCCGGAACTCCATGGGCTCACAATAAGTCGCACAATCTGCACACACACTCGGCCAGGTCTGCTAGTCCATCCCTCCCTCCTCGTGTGTTTGGGGTCCTTCTTCCTCATTCCCTACCTGGTCCACCTCTTTGCCAGTATTCAGCATTCAGCTTGGCTCTGTACCACTCTGTTCATAAGAACATAAGAACATATGAAGAGCCCTGCTGGATCAGGCCAAAGGCCCATCTAGTCCAGCTTCCTGTATCTCACAGCGGCCCGCCAGGTGCCCCAGGGATGCTTGCATCCTGTTGCCACTCCCTTGCACCTGGTAGCACACCACCAATGTAAGGAGGTTGCACAATCCATCATTGCCTATAGCCCACGATGGACCTTTCCTCCAGAAATCCATCCAATCCCCTCTTAAAGGCATCCAGACCAGATGCCATCGCCACCTCCTGTGGCAAAGAGTTCCACAGATTAACTACCCTCTGGGTAAAAAAAGTACTTCCTTTTATCTGTTTTAACTCTCCCAACCCTCAGTTTGAGCGGATGCCCTCTGGTTCTGGTGTTTTGAGAGAGGGAAAAGAACATCCCTTTATCAACTCTGTCCCTTCCGTGCACAATTTTGTATGTCTCACACATGTCCCCTCTGAGGCACCTTTTTTCTAGACTGAAGAGCCCCCAACGCTGCAGTCTTTCTTCATAAGGGAGGTGCCCCAGCCCCGTCATCATTTTCGTCGCTCTCTTCTGCACCTTTTCCAGCTCCACAATGTCCTTTTTGAGGTGCGGCGACCAGAACTGTACACAATATCATTCTCTGGCACCCTGAGATGCCAGCACACAAACATGCGCCGTCCTCCCTGACTCCGAGAGTGGTCCAAACATACTCGATGTTGTCCCTTGTGCTGGCCAAACTTTGTTGGCCTAACACTGACGGCCTCACTCCAGGTTAGGATTGCACTCTCAGACCAGTACCCCTGTCTTCGAAGTTAGACGTTCTTTCTTGGAGGTTTTGAAGCTAGCTGGATCCACTTGCCTTCTCCAAGAAGGTGGAACAGTTATTGCAATATCCTTAGGGTCCTTTTTAAACATAAAAATGAAGCCATCTCAAAAGGCCTTTGAGGTAGCTGGAAATGGTGACCAAATTCCACATATAGGGTGTCTGTCCTGTTAATCATGGAAATCTGAGTGAAGTCATGTTCTGGTGAAACGGGTTTTTGTGCAGGCAAGCTGGAGATTTTTCCATTACACGAACAGTAATTTCTGCAAGAAAACAAAAACAAAAAGCCAGGATTGTATGGATTTACAAGAGACGGGAGGGGGCGTTTTCCCCTATTCTTACTGTGAGTCCTTTAAGGAGGTAGGAAGTCTAGGAGAATATTCCTTCCATCAAGCTCATGACATGGGCACATCAGAAGAGCCCTGCCAAAGGCCCATCTAGTCCAGTTTCCTGCATCTCAGTGGCCCTCCAGATACCATAGGAAGCACAGGATGCCACTCCCTTGTACCCAGCATTCTGAGGTAAATTTATGAGGTAAAATTCTGAAGTAAATAATAACTTGCAATCCAGTCTAGGCCTTAAGAACATAAGAGGTCTGCTGGATCAGGCCAAAGGCCCATCTAGCCCAGCGTCCTGCATCTCACAGTGGCCCACCAGATGCCTCAGGGAGCACACAAGACCACCAGTTGCCTGCATCCTGTGGCCATTCATTTGTACCCGGCATTCTGAGGTAAATTTATGAGGTAAAATTCTGAAGTAAATAATAACTTGCAATCCAGTCTGGGCCTTAAGAACATAAGAGGTCTGCTGGATAGGCCACGGTCCATCTAGTCCAGTTTTCTGTATCTCCCAGATGCCTCAGGGAGCACACAAGACAACAAGATTCTTGCATCCTGTTGAGACTCCCTTGTATCTGGCATTCTGAGGTAAATTTCTGAGGTAAAATTCTGGGGTAAATAATAACTTGCACCCCAATGTGGGCCTTAAGAACATAAGAAGAACCCTGCTGGATCAGGCCAAGGGCCCATCTAGTCCAGCTTCCTGTATCTTACAGTGGCCCACCAGGTGCCCCAGGGAGCACGCAAGACAACAAGATACCTGCATCCTGTTGCCACTCCCTTGCACCTGGCATTCAGAGAGAGGCTACCTCTCAAACCTGGAGGTTGCATAAGTGGTGTTTACAAAGGGGGCAAAGCACTACGTTTTCAGGTGCCTGAATGCCCGTGTACAACGGCCCTTCTCCCTCACCTTCAAAACTATCCACAGCTCCGGGAGCCATGTGGAGGCATCTTCTCAGAGGAGATGTTTTAAAAAGACCCCACATTTTATAGCTTGATGAATACAGTTGTTGCCTGGGTATCGCAGTGGTGGAGTGGTAATAGGGCGAGACATGATGGCTGCCCGGGGTGCCGTTTGTGGAGGAACTCTGGGACCGTCGCCATGTGTGGCCTGCCCACCTGCCCTTGTATTTAGAATCACTGGGGCAAGTCAGCCTAATGGATAATACGGCCCTGCCTCCGCGGCCCTCCGACAGCTTTGGCCACCTTCCAAGGGTCCAGATCCAGCCAAGTCCGCAGGTTTGGAACCCGCCGTTAGTGAAAACAGCAGGTCCCAAACTGGTGGATAAGCAAGTTGAACTTGCACCATCAATCAATCAATCCATATCTGTATCTATAAGGTAAAGGTTTCCCCACGACCGAATGGTCTAGTCGTGACCGACTGTAGGGGGCGGTGCTCATCTCCGTTTCTAAGCCTGTGGAGCCAGCGTTTTGTCCGAGGACAAGCTTCCGTGGTCATGTGGCTGGCATGACTACACGCCAAGGCACACGGAACGCTGTTACCTTCCCACCGAAGTGGTACCTATTTATCTACTCACATTTTTAGGTGCTTGGTTGGCAGGAGCTGGGACAAGCGACGACAAGCTCACTCCGTTGCGTAGCCTTGAACTGCCAACCTTCCAGTCAGCAGCTCAGCGGTTTAACCCACAGCGCCACCACGTCCCTTTATCTACAGTATATCTATAGTCATATCTTTATATCTATATCTAGCTCTTTGTTTATATATTATTCTTGTCATCTATTATTAGGTGTCAGAGCCCATACAGAAACAAAACTCATGGTGCGATTAGTAAAATTTATGACACATAAACATAAATTTATGTTCCGGTTCCTTTCTAGGCCCGATTCAAAGTGCTAGTTTTGACCTTTAAAGCCCTTTACGGCTCGGGTCTGGGGTATTTGAGGAACCGTCTCCTTCCATATAATCCTGCTCGTACTCTTAGGTCATCTGGGGGGGGCCCTTCTGACTGTGCCACCACCAGGAGAGGGATGGCGGCCAGGAATAGGGCCTTCTCAGTGGTGGCCCCCCGACTTTGGAATACCCTCCCCTTAGAATTGAGAACCCCTCTTTGGCAATATTTCGGCGGGGGCTGAAGACCTTTTTATTTCAACAAGCTTTTAATTGTTGACAGGCTGGCTGGTTTTTTATACTCTCTTTGTATATTTTGGGATCCACGGGGCTTGTTGTTTTAAATTTCAGTTATCTTAATATTGTTTTTAATTATTGTTTTTAAATGTCAAATTGTGATTTTATTGTATTTTAATGTTGTAAGCCGCCTTGGGTGCCAATGGGGCAGAAAGGCGGGATAAAAATTAAATTAATAAATTAATAATAATAGTAATAATAATAATAAACACAGCTAATGAGTGTAATAAATTATCAAACAGTTCCAAAATGCAGAAGGGGGATGACGTCTCCTGAAAGGTGAAATTCCTATGTATCTGCGGAGCTAATATGCTACTAACACAAGGGGGCGCAGTAAGATAACAAGTCAACAATGTCCTGTGTGCACACAGAGCTGCCTTCTTCACTGCAGTCTGTCTCCCTATGTCCAACTTGCAATGAGTTTATGGAGCAGCGGGCATTGTCGGACATTGCTTTCATTATTCCAAGTGCCACTTTCACGTGGAGAGTGTTTCCATAATTATGGTAATTATTTTATATAATAATACTAATAATCAAACGCTCGGTGAGTAATGAGAGTGCCAAATCGAGCCCCACAAACCATAATTTTATCGTGCAGGGCTATAAATCAAAAATGCAGGCTTGATTTTGCGGCTTGCTGAGTGCTTTTGTGTAGCCTGAGCATGTCCGTGCTCAGCAGAAGCTGCCTGCTCCAAAGGGCCAAATCTCTGGCAGTAAATTCATCTTACAGGGAGCTTAGAGCGCAATCCTAACCTGGAGTTAGGCTGGCACAGTTAGGCCAGCAAAGTTTGGCCAGCACAAGGGACGCCGTAAAGCGCATTTGGACCACTCTCGGAGTCAGTGAGGATGGCACACGTCTGTGTGCTGGTCTCTCTGACTCCGAGAGTGGTCCAAACATACTTGACGGTGCCCCTTGTGCTGACTAGACTTTGCTTTATTTACCTCATATTTACCTCAGAATTTTACCTCAGAATGCCAGATACAAGGGAGTGGCGTTTGGACCACTCTCGGAGTTGGGGAGGATGGCGCAAGTCTGTGTGCTGGCCTCTCTGACTCCGAGAGTGGTCCACACAGACTTGACGGTGTCCCTTGTGCAGGCCAAACTTGGCTGGCCTAACTCCAAGTTAGGATATCATTCTAAGACCCCAATCCTATCCAGTTTTCCAGTGCTGGTGTAGCCATGCCATTGGGGTGTGTGCTGCATCCTGCAATGGGGGAGCAGTCACAGGGGCCTCCTCAAGGTATGGGAACATTTGTGTCCTTACGTTGTGGCTGCTCTGGTGATGAGAAATTGGAGAGGATGGGGCCTCCAATCTCAAACCCAACACAAGCCAGAATCACCTGTGGAAGGGGTACCTTTTGGGGTATCATCCACAGGGCCTTAGCCTACTTCTCCCAACCTCCTGAAGAATGTCTGTGTCAGAGCCAGACACTTTCAGGTGCCAGCATGTTGGTTGGTTTCCACTCTCCATGCAGGTAGACAGCCTGAAAAAGAGTAGTCTGAGGGGAGAGTACAGGTATGCCCCAGTATCCACGGTTTCAGTTATCCATGGATACCATGGATTGTTGTTGTTCAGTCGCTAAGTCACGTCCGACTCCTCGCGACCCCCTGGACCGCAGCACGCCAGGCCTCTCTGTCGTCCACTAGCTTCCTGAGTTCGCCCAATTTCATGTTCATTGCTTCGGTGACACTCAGTAACCATCTCCTCCTCTGCCGCCCCTTTCTCCTTTGGCCTTCCATCTTTCCCAGCATGAGGGTCTTTTCTCAAGAGGGTCTTTCTCTCTTCTCAGGAGGTGGCCGAAGTATTGGAGCTTCAGCTTCAGGATTTGTCCTTCCAGGGAGCAATCAGGCTTGACTTCCTGGAGGATTGACTGACTGGATCTCCTTGCAGTCCAGGGGACTCTCAAGAGTCTTCTCCAACACCATAATTCAAAAGCAATACCATAGATACTGGGATGGTATTAAAAAGACAGGGGACGACTATTAAAAAGACAGGGGATGATTAAACAAATCTCTCTCTTTTGCTTACCTTGTTGAAGCAAAACCACTGATGTTTCCCTATCTTTAAAACGGTGATCCCAATCTCCACGATTTCAGGTATCCACGGTGGGGTCCAGAATGGAATCCCAGCCAATACCAAGGCATTGCCTATATATGTCCAACACTAGTCTTCTAAGAGCCCAATCCTAGCCAGTTTTCCAGTGCTGGTGTAGCCATGCCATTGGGGTGTGTGCTGCATCCTGCAATGGGGGAGGAGTCCTCAAGGTATGGGAACAGGTATGGACTGATGGTTGAGCCGCTGGTACTGCCTGAAGCTAAGCAGGAAAATCTGCGGTTTGCTTTTGGATGGGAGACAGATGCCAGGCTGTGACAAGCTGCAGTACCTGTGGTGGCAGAACAGAGTCGCTGTGGAGCTGATTAGCTCACCGCAAGGGAGAGTTGCGGTGGAGTGTGTGAGGAGGCCAGCCGGCAAAGAAGGGAATGTGACCTTGAGGACCTGTCCAGGCTTGACTGGCGATTGTCTGCTGAGGCTGGATGACGGGCAGCCAAAGGAGAGAACCACACTGGGAAGGCAACATCTGGGCCTGAGGATTGGCAGATCACAAGAATACTGTAGATTTGTAAAAAAAAAAAAAAAAAAACATTGGAAAAAAATGGTGGTTTACACTAGCCTGCCCATGTAAGCCGCCTTGGGCATTTGCTTTGGCATGGGAAAGGCAGGGTATAAATTCTTCAAATAAATAAATAGTCAGAGCAACTTCTTCCCTCGGAGCTGTCCAGAGTCCTGCATCTCTGCAACAGCCCAATCGCAACTTCATGGGCAGATCTGGCCCATGAGCTGATTAACATATGCAAATGAACAGCAGCCACCACTCCGGCAAGACAGGAAGTAAATTGCCCTGATTGACAGAACCCGTTCATAAATTCTAGGTAGCGGCTTCTTTTCCCTGAGCACAAGTGCTGAGAAATTCAAGGGGCAAATTTAAGAGACGCTTGTAATGTCATCCATGGCTTGCTCAGATACAGGCTGCAGGTGGCATTCGATGATGTTTGCATCCTCCGCCATCAATTCCTAATTGGTAGCATCCGCAGGCACAGATAGATGTCAAAGAGACTTCCGCTTTTGTGCTCAAGTGTCATTAGAGGAGCACTTCAGCATGCTTAGAGGGGAAGATATTTGGGCCCTCGTTGACGATGGGAAGAGATGGCAACAGCTCACCAGGGGCGCATTTGTCGGCACAGAAATGCTCTTAAACCTCCCACAGGAATACTCTTTAGAGACACGTTTCATCAACAGACTATTTTCGTGCATCTGGCGAGCAAACATCGCTTTGGGTGTAACATTTTTTTTTTCTCCTCGTTCTCCGGAAGGGGACACATTGCAAAGATGAGTGGCCTGACTGCAACTCTTCAAACAAGATGTGACAATTAGCTGGAAAGAAGCAACCAGATCTCACCGTGGGTGGAGATCCGACTCCAGCAGTGCAAGTCTTTTATTGATCGCAAATTTTATTGATCGCAAATTGGAGAGTCGTCACCTGGGATAAGGTTGGTGTGCATGGTGCTTTTCACAGAGTAAGGGCGCAATCCTAATCTGGAGTTAGTCCGGCACAGTTAGGACAGCAAAGTTTGGCCGGCACAAGTTGCCCCCGTAAAGCACACGTGGACCACTCTCGGAGTCAGGGAGGATGGCGCAGGTCTGTGTGCTGGCTTCTGACTCCGAGAGTGGTCCAAACATCCTTTGTGGTGTCTCTTGTGCCGGTCAGACTTTGCTGGTCTAACTGTGCCGGCTGAACTGAAGGTCAGGATTGCGCCCTAAGATAGGTTCCATGGAAATCATGCAAAAAAAGGCTGAAACCCCAGAAAATATATATTAAAAAAAAACACAAGGTAAACAATAACACAGCTTAAATATAGCAGGATGCAACAACAGAAAGTTTAAGCATTTTGCAGTCTCTCATAAGAACATAAGAAGAGCCCTGCTGGATCAGGCCAAAGGCCCATCTACTCCAGCTTCCTGTATCTCACAGCAGCCCACCAGGTGCCCCAGGGAGGCATGAGACAACAAGATGCTTGCATCCTGTGGCCACTCCCTTGCACTGAAGTAGCCTACTGAAGTAGCCTCCCTTACTCTGGGAGGCACTGAAGTAGCCTCCCTTACTCTGAAGTAGCCTACTACTAATGTAAGGAGGTGACAACCCACCATGGCCTATAGCCCACGATGAACCTTTCCTCCAGAAATCCGTCCAATCCCCTCTTAAAGGCATCAAGACCAGATGCCATCACAACCTCATGTGGCAAAGAGTTCCACAGATTAACTACCCGCTGAGTAAAAAAGTACTTCCTTTTATCTGTTTTAACTCTCCCAACCCTCAGTTTGAGCGGATGCCCCCCCCCGGGTTCTGGTGTTTTGAGAGAGGGAAAAGAACATCCCTCTATCGACTCTCTCTCTCTCTCTCTCTCTCTCTCTCCCTCTCTCTCTCTCTCTTGCTCTCTCTCTCTCTCATTTATTTTCCATCAATTTCTCCAAGTGTGGCTGTTTAGGAGTACACAATGATGTCACTTCCGGCTTAATGACATCACTTCCAGTCAGGGGCGGACCTAGTCAAAATGGTGCCCGGGGCACCCAATAGAAGTGCGCCCCCATGGGAGCCCAGGTCTACCCACCAGAAGCAGCCCCGGTTAAGGGAGCCCAGGTCTTCCCATTAGAAACAGCTGCGTGTAGACCTGGGCTCCCTTCGAGGGAGCCCAGGTCTACTCGTGGCTGGTCCCAATGGGTAGACCTGGGCTCCAGAGTCCAGGTCTACCTGCACAATGTTGCGGGGGCCACTGGCGCCCCCCTAAATGGCCCCAAGATGGCGCCCAGGGCTCTTGCCCCCCCTGCCCCCCTAGATCCGCCACTGCTTCCAGTCTTAAGGAGTGGGAGAGGTCGTGATATGTTGCTGAATCTAAAAAGTATGGCCTCTGGGAGCCTCCTGAGCTTGGCTTTGACCCTGTAGCCAGCGATGCTTCTTCTGAACTCCTCCCTCCCACACACAGAGATAGGCACTGAAGCAGTCTTCTTGCCGCAGCTGAGAGAGTGGAGGGTGCACAGCGGGTAGAGGGTGGAGGGCCCTGTGCGAATGCCCCACATTGGGCCCTGGGTGGCACTGTATGACAGGGCAGGCAAAGTGTGTGTGTGTGTGTGTGTGTGTGCACCCGCGCACCATGCTGCTCTACCCCATCACCTGGCCCCGGGTATCTCCAGGGTTGGCAACACAAGTAGTGTTATAATAACAGGCATAATAAACAGGGTTAACCTCCCTGTTGATTGTGGCTGCAATTCTATCTACATTTACCTGGGAGTAAGGGATGCGGTGGCGCAGTGGGTTAAACCACTGCTGCTGCTGATGGAGTGAGCTCCCGTCGCTTGTCCCAGCTCCTGCCAACCTAGCAGTTCGAAAGCACCTAAATGCAAGTAGATAAATAGGAACCACTTCGGTGGGAAGGGAACGGCGTTCTGTGCGCTACAGCGTAGAGTCATGCCGGCCACATGACCACGGAAGCTCGTCCTCGGACAAAACGCCGGCTCTGCAGGCTTTGAAACGGAGATGAGCACCGCCCCCTGCAGTCGGTCACGACTAGACCATTCGGTCGTGGGGAAACCTTTACCTTTTAAGTCCCATTGACTACAACAGAGCTTGCTTCTGAGTCAATTGGGCTCTGTGTTGCCTATCGATGGGGAGGCACAATCTGCCTTTCCCAGCTGTAGCCCCACCTGGCTCAAACCCCTGCCTTCAGTTGTTCCCAGCTGGACTGGAGAGGCTGCCAGAGGCTGAGCACGGGAATTTCTGCATGGGCTTGGCAAGCGATGCAGAATAGATTGGAAGGAGCCAAGTGTCTTCGACTTCAGGCGAAAGAGCCCTTCACAAACAGGAAATGTGGTTCTGAAGCTGATGCGAGACCCTCGTCTGAAGAAGGAACGATTCCTTGATCTTGCGAGGGCAAGTCTGGGCACATTGAGACAAGCCCGGGCTTGCCTTCTCCACTGTGCTTTCAGTGCCTGCAAGCACCGTGCTTGCATGTGACTGATCGAGGCAGCCCTGCCCCTTTTAAGGCAGGCAGGAAGACCTTCCGAGCCACAAACAATTAGAGTGATTTATCCATCATCCCTTTTAAAAAAAATTCCAATCCGGCCTGTTCAGTCACAGACATGCAATGACCCAAAAGGACAACAAACAGTCAAAAGTAGTAAAGCTTACATGTAACAGCAAAAGAAAGAAAACAAACACAGGGTTGCTGCAATGGAAGCAAAATAAGCAGGATCCTGGGATGAAACAGCAGCCCTACCTCCAGGTTAGGATTGCACCCTAAAATGTCTCAGGGTAACTTCCACATCTGCTGATGTCGGGCACTGAACTTTTGCCAGAACCACATTCAAGTTTTGGTTCTGTTCCTCCCCTGCACCATCAAGCAGAGGCAGATCTAAGGGAGGGCAAAGCTCTAAGTCTTGCAAGAAGCCTTACCTTGCAGTGGAAATCACTCCTCCCCTGCACTGTTCTAGCCAATCCTCACAGGAAAAAGCAACATCGTGGCGTTGCTTACTGGCTGCAGCAGCAAGGGAGAGGAGGGATTTACATGACAGGGTAAGGCTTCTTGCAACACTTAGAGATTTGCCCTCCCTTAGATCTGCCTCTGCCATCAAGTGAAAGCAAACAAGCTTCTAGAAGAGACCGTCTCCGCACGTCCAAGCCTGGCATCTGATTGCAGCGCATGCTTGTTATTTAATGCAGCAAGTCAAAAATGCAGCTCCAAATGCATGGATTTTCTTCAGCCACTATCTCGAGGGGGAAGCCTCTTGCAGCCACTTGCCACAAACCATATGGAAAACCTGAGGCACTGTCCGTTCTGATTTTTTTTTGGAATGCAGTAAATATTTGAGTCAGTCCGTCTTTAATCCATAAACACAGCTGGGTTCAAGCAACAATCCCTGCAACTTTTTTCTAATTTAAACAATCGGGTAACCCGAAAAGCCAAGCTGTGGTAATCGCTGCAGCTTTCTAAGGACATCGGGCACAACCTTCCCAGCAAGTTGACATGACAGGCCTTGTAATTACATCCAAAAATAAACCAACAAATGCTAAGATAAGCACTTTCTCGGCTTTTTTCAGGAGCGGAAAGGCGGAGAAGGCTTTCGGGAGGCAAAGCCAATATTTCGTAGCATTTCCGTCCATTTTCCAACAGGAAATATTGAGCTGGAAGGGACTTCTTCTGTATGTCATCCTCCAAGATGTAGTCAATTCATAGCTTTATGAACCGCACCCGGACTAAGCCAGTCGCGCAACTGAGCCTTACAGCACATTTGCAACAGCCTTGGGTCCAGCACAGTGTCCTATTACTTGAGCTGATCTTTTTGGTAAGGAACAGAATCTCAGTAGCTTTACCCATGTACTACTTTGGTGTCTTCCCAAAGGTGTTCCTAGGAACCTTGAGTTGCTTCAGAAGTTTGGCAATGATGGTCGAAAAATAAAGAGGAAGGCATACTCTCCAAGTTCTAAAGTCTGTGGGGAGAGAGCTGAACCTGGATGAACCATAGGTTCACATAGATCATGTGACCACATAGATCATGTGCAGGCACCTTTTGTGATGTGTGATCTATGACCACATAGATCATGTGCAGGCACCTTTTACGGAGACAGACCCTTGGTCAGTGGTGTCATCCCAATAAAATGATTTAGGAACAGGTACTCACTTTTGATTGGCACTTGTCGGGGTCCGTCCACCGGAAGTGATGTCATAAGCCGGAAGTGATGTCATGGCAGGAAGTGAGGCCATAGCCGGAAGTGATGTCATGATGCCGCCGCCACCACGCTGCCTGCCTGCCTGCCTCCTCACAGAAAGTGCAGGCAACGGCTGCGGGCGTGCAGTACGCATGCGCAGCTGCTGAGCCAACCAGCCGACGGGGCCAGCTTCGAGTGGGCGGGGCCAGCTCAACTTCTAGGAACCGGTACGCACGTAGTGGTGCGTAGTGGGTGCATGACATCACTGGATCTACCCCCAAGCACTGACTGGCAGCAGCACCCCAGGGACTGAGGCTGGGCTAAGTCCTTCCTGGAGATGCTGCCAGAGATTGTCTGCCAACACGCTTCAGCTGAACTACAACCAACACAGGTTGTATCTCAAAAAAAAGAAAAAAAAACACCCACAATTGTGCTCCCAGAGGCTACACAATAGCAAGCTGGTGGATCTCGAATTGAGATCAGTGAGAGCTCGATTTCCTACACACGTTTTTCTTGGAGCTCAAGCTTTCTCTCTCTTCCCTGCTAGATATTTTTTTCAACATCACTATTCCCAAATTTAGGATTGCTTTCACAAAAGCTAGGCTGAACGCTTTGTTTTCATCAGTCCTTTTGGGACGTTTTTTCTAGGTGTCCCTATTTAGAGAGACGGTGTCCCTGCTCTCAAAATGTGGTGGAGACAACACGACCACATTATTTTGCAATGTCCAATTTATGATGATCTGAGGGTCAAATTTAATTTCCCCACTCTCAGTAATATAATGGGGTTGCAGGAGGAAGTACAAATTGCTTTTTCTTCTTTCTGATTCTGATCCGGACATATCTTTTGGGGATGCCCGTTTCTGTCATGCTGCTCAGTTGGCAAGAAGGAAATTGGAGTGTACAAATGCTTGATTTTATGTTTCTGTGTAAATTTTCTGTGTTTCTGTTTTGGCTGGTCGGCTGACCGTACTAAAGTATCTTATCTACACAATAGCAGCTGCTCTAGGGGAAATAGTAGACACCAGACATGAGATAGATCTGTGTGGAGGGACGGTTGTAAGTTTTAGAGCAGTGGTTCTCAAATGCTGTTGACCAAGACCCACTTTTTAGGATGGCACTCGTGTTCAAGACGCACCAGAAGTGCTGTCATTAACCTGGAAGTGATGTCATAGCCAGAAGTGACATCATCACCTTGCATCATCCAAGGTGGCTGCTCCCAGTTTCCCGCGACCCACTTGACATCAGGTCGCGACCCACAAAGTGGTTCCCAACTAGACTTGCCAGGTGTCCCTTATTATAAGGGACTTCCCATATTTAAGATTTAAAAATCGTATCCCGTACCTATATTGAATTCTAAAATTCTATTCTATTTTATTCTATTCTATTTTCTATTCTATTCTATTCCCCATTCTAAAATTCTGCTGCTCTTGCTGCTGCCTCACCATGGCTAACTGCATAATTTTTATATATTTCTGGTAACAATAGAGTGGCTTGATAGAAAGCTGGATCCCAATACCTGTGTGTCACTTACTGCCTTTTTGAAAACCGGGAAAGTCTATTCCCAACCCGCAGTTTGAGAAACACTGTTTTAGAAAGTTTACCTTGGGGTGTTGACCAGAAAAAACACCAGGATCTAGGAAGTGGCCTTAGATAACAGAAGCCGTACAGTTCTGGTCGCCGCACCTCAAAAAGGACATAGTGGAGCTGAAAAAGGTGCAGAAGAGAGCGACAAAAATGATGACGGGGCTGGGGCACCTCCCTTATGAAGAAAGACTGCAGCGTTTGGGGCTCTTCAGTCTAGAAAAAAGGCGCCTGAGGGGGGACATGATTGAGACATACAAAATTATGCATGGAAGGGATAGAGTCGATAAAGGGAGGTTCTTTTCCCTCTCTCAAAACACCAGAACCAGGGGGCATCCCCTAAAACTGAGGGTTGGGAGAGTCAAAACAGATAAAAGGAAGTCCTTTTTTACCCAGCGGGTAGTTAATCTGTGGAACTCTTTGCCACAGGAGGTGGTGATGGCATCTGGTCTGGATGCCTTTAAGAGGGGATTGGACAGATTTTTGGAGGAAAGGTCCATCGTGGGCTATAGGCAATGATGGATTGTGTGCAACCTCCTTACATTAGTAGTAGGCTATTTCAGAGTACCAGGTGCAAGGGAGTGGCAACAGGATGCAGGCATCTTGTTGTCTCGTGCCTCCCTGGGGCACCTGGTGGGCCGCTGTGAGGAAGCTGGACTAGATGGGCCTTTGGCCTGATCCAACAGGGCTCTTCTTATGTTCTTAAGCAGTTGGACCAGCTAAAGATGCTTCGGCTCCTGGTGCTGAGGTCTGAGCCTCGGAGACCTTCTGCATGGGAAAACGTGTGCTCTTCCCCTGACTTAGGGCCCTCTCGTGGCAGCAAGCCCCCCTGGCCATTTGCCCAAACAGCAATCGAGTCGATCCTGGCTGGAGAGGTCGTACTTCCTTCCCCAACTGTTCTAACTCTGTGTAACAGGAGACGTTGTCTCCGGGTCCTGCCAGATTATCTCAACAGGCAGGGGGCTCACATAGGGGGAAGCTCTTCCCAAGCTGTTATTCAAAACAAGGTGTTTGCATGGGAAATAAACTGTGGGCAAGATGCACTTGTGGGGGGAGACAGGCTGTTCCCAAACTGTTCTTGGAGGACCTCTCATGCAAAGTCCTCTCAGGTTCACCGTGTCTATTTCTTCTATTTTTAATTTAAGGGACAAATTTTATTGCTCTTAATTTCTTGCAAATGTACAGAATATAAACAATACCAAGCCGGACACCTCCAGCTCAGCTGCTACTTGCCCCAAGTAAGAGAAACAGAGAGCAGGGACCAGGATGGAGCAAAAAGAGGAGGGGGAAAGAGATGAGGACCATGTCATAAGAACCTAAGAAGAGCCCTGCTGGATCAGGCCAGGGCCCATCTAGTCCAGCTTCCTGTATCTCACAGTGGCCTACCAGGTGCCTCAGGGAGTTCAGTAGACTACAAGATGCCTGCATCCTGTGGCCACTCCCTTGTATCAGGCATTCTGAGGTAAAATTCTGAGGTAAATATGAGGTAAATAAAACAGAATCGTCTAAGAACATAAGAAGAGCCCCACTGGATCAGGCCAAAGGACCATCTAGTCCAGCTTCCTGTATCTCACAGTGGCCCACCAGTTGCCTCAGGGAGCACATGAGACAACAAGATGTCTGCATCCTGTGGCCACTCCCTTGCACCTGGCTTTCTGAAGTAGCCTACTACCAACGTAAGGAGGTTGCACCACCCATCATGGCCTATAGCCCGCAATGGACTTTTCCTCCAGAAATCTGTCCAATCCCCTTTTCAAGGCACCAAGGCCAGATGCTAGCACCACCTCCTGTGGCAAGTAGTTCCCCAGATTAATTACCCACTGGGTAAGAATGCATTTCCTTTTATCCATTCTCACTCTCCCCAACACTCAATTTTAGTGGATGTCCTCTGGTTCTGGTGTTGTGAGAGAGGGAAAAGGGGCTGGACAGATTTCTGGAAGAAAAGTCCATCACGGGCTACAGGTCATGATAGGTGGTGCAACCTCCTTACATTAAAAGTGGGCTACATTAGAATACCAGGTGCAGGGGGTGGGCCACTGTGAGATGGAGGAAGCTGGACTAGATGGGCCTTTGGCCTGATCCAACAAGACTCTCCTTATGTTCTTAAGACCCAGATCATGTTTACCTCATGTTTACCTCAGAAATTTACCTCAGAATGTCAAGATACAAGGGAGAGGCAACAGGATGCAGGCATCTTGTTGTCTCATGTGCTCCGAGGCACCTGGTGGGCCACTGTGAGATGCAGGAAGCTGGACTAGATGGGCCTTTGGCCTGATCCAGCAGGGCTCTCCTTATGTTCTTAAGACCCAGATCGTGTTTACCTCTTGTTTACCTCAGAAATTTACCTCAGAATGTCAAGATACAAGGGAGAGGCAACAGGATGCAGGCATCTTGTTGTCTCATGTGCTCCGAGGCACCTAGTGGGCCACTGTGAGATGCAGGAAGCTGGACTAGATGGGCCTTTGGCCTGATCCAGCGGGGCTCTTCTTAAGTTCTTATAGGCCATCCCAAGTAGAGCCTCTCCAGAAGACCTCACATCTCCAATGAGGTCCCATCCGTCCATCCCTCTTCCTTCACTGCAGCTGTCTCCTGGTGTCTTTCTGTGAACAAACACCACACAGCATCTGCGTTCCTCACCAAAGGAGGCTCCCCTGACAAAGTACAAAATGTTCCTGAGACGAAAAACATGCATTTTTTTTTTTCAAACGAGGTCAAAAAATCAGGCAAATGCTCTCGGAATAATCCCATGGCTCTGCCTTTCACCTCTTGTCCTGCCACTTCCTGTGACATCATGCTCAGCTTTGCCGCTGAAGTTTTACAGTGTGGCGGAAAAAAACAAAATCTTAGCAGAGGACAACAAGTCGGGCGCCACACAGAGGGAGTATCTGCGTATCTTCAAAAGCCGCATCGCGCCACAGTGATCCAGGCATGCGCTTTCCTGAAGCGCATTTCCTTTATTGATGTGGGATTAACTCCTTATATTATTACACGCGCTCGCTGGAGTGTGCCGTTCCGCCCAAGGAATACTCTGTACCCCAAAACGAGTCAGAACAGCTGAAGTCGCTATCTTCCATCTTGCCAAGCAGAGAGGGGAATTGCTTGCTTTTCATGATTGTCTTTTTGGATCTAGGATTTATTTGTCCTCATTGATGTGATTAACTCAATACTTGGCAATGGGAAAGGTGGATTGTTTTCAGGGCCCCTTGCCATGATTTTATTTACACAAATTCTCTCTTTTTTAATCATCAGCTTCTTCCCCTCTTTACCCTGACAACAACCCGGTAGGGTAGGTTAGACTGACCAATTGAGCCAAGGCTGCAGCTCAGTGGGAGAGCCTCTGAAATGTACAGACGTGCGCTCACACAGACGGGCGCTATCCTCTCCGACTCCAAGAGTGGTCCAAACACCACTCCCTTGTAGCTGGCATTCTGAGGTAAATTTCTGAGGTAAAATTCTGAGGTAAATATGAGGTAAATAAAGCAAAGTCTGGCTGGCACAAGGGACACCGTCAAGTATGTTCGGACCACTCTCGGAGTCAGATAGGCCAGCACCCAGACATGAGCCATCCTCTCCGACTCTGAGAGTGGTCCAAATGCCACTCCCTTGTATCTGGCATTCTGAGGTAAATTTCTGAGGTAAAATTCTGACGTAAATAAAGCAAAGTCTGGCCGGCACAAGGGACACCGTCAAGTAAGTTTGGACCACTCTGGGAGTCAGAGAGGACAGTGCACAGACGTGCGCCTTCCTCCCCGACTCTGAGAGTGGTCCAAACGCCACTCCTTTGTATCTGGCAGTCTGAGGTAAAATTCTGAGGTAAATATGAGGTAAATAAAGCAAGGTTTGGCCGGCACAAGGGACACATGTTTGGACCACTCTCAGAGTCAGAGAGGCCAGCACATAGACATGTGCCATCCTCCCTGACTCCGAGTGTGGTCCAAACGCACTTTACGGTGGCGCTTATGTCAAGGGTTACCAGATCCAAACTGGGACAGAGTGCCTCTACCTTTAACCATTGCATAGAAGAGGGAATTTGGGTAGGTGCAGCTCAGCATGGAAGGGTTTCAAAAGCTGCACCTTCCCAAATTCCCTCTTCTATGCAATTACTTTATAAAATACTTTATAGTGGCCCTTGAGCCGGCCAAACTTTGCTGGCCTATCTTTTGCTGGCCTAATGGAGCACAATCCTATGCATGTCTACTCAGAGGTAAGTCCCATTATAGTCAATGGGGCTTATTCCCAGGTAAGTGTGGATAGGATTGCAGCCTCAGTCTAAGATGGCTTTGCATGTCCTCCTTTTCCTTTGGCCAAGGGGCTGACCTGCTCCTTAACAATACAAATGAGGCGATTCTCAGTTACCTTTCTGATGACAATGTGATGCAGCTCTTGACTGATGAATTTCCTCAACCCGCCCCCCCCCCAAAAAAAAACAAAAAAACAAAACAAAAAAATCCTGGCAGACACAGTCCTCCAATTCATTCCCCTGATCCAACATGTTGCAATGGAACGAGACGGGGTGTATTGAAATGACAAATTTGAACCGGTGTCAAAGCAATCCAATCTTGCGGGGACACGGCAGGCCAGCAAGTGGCTGCCTTTCGCTCCAGCTCCCTTCCCTGGCAGTGGGGGAAATGTCGCCCTCCCCCCTCCTCCCGGCACCCACGCCAACTCGAACCAAATCAATTTTCTCTAATTACCAGAGACTATAAAATTGCCGCTTTGGAGACACGGGGGCTGAGATTCGCGGATTGCTCAGAGCGAGGAGCAGAACGTTTCTGGTGATGGAAAAGGGACGGACTCTTGCAAGAAAACCGGGGGAGGGTGTCAGGCACAGCGATAGGTTGGACCCGGGGCAGTGGCATGGCCAGAGGGGGGGCAGTGCAGCGTTCTGTGTAAGCAGCCCCTGCCACCGCCGTCAGAGCCATTCAGGGTAATGATGGCAATCCACAGGCACCTGTGCCTTTTTCTGATTTGAATGGCTCTGACGGCAACTGGGAGAGGCCATTCACACGGCAAGTTGTGGCATTTTTGCACTTACCACCAACCTCCTTCTGGCTGTGCTGCTGACCCCAGAGCCAGCCCACGATCTCCCCGTGCCTGAAGCACTGTGCAGAATGCGGCCTCCCATTGTCTGCTGTTCCTTCTGCTTCTTGCACTGGGAAAGGAAAATGAGGACAAAGAGGCAGAGGCAGATCTAAGGGAGGGCAAAGCTCTAAGTTTTGCAAGAAGCCTGACCTTGCAGTGGAAATCACTCCTCTCCTGCACCGTTTTAGCCAATCTTGGCTTTGCTTATTGGCTACAGCAGCAAGGGAGAGGAGGGATTTACATGACAGGGTAAGGCCTCTTGCAACACTTAGAGCTTTGCCCTCCCTGTAGATCCGCCTCTGCAAAGAGGAAGTGAGGAGGATAGGAGAGTGGTGAGCTAGAACATTGGAGACTCTCTCTCTCTCTCCATCTCTTCTGCTCTGCCCCCAATTCTTTAAAATCCAGGGTGTGGGAGGAGAAGGAAAGGCAATGGAAGTGAGTAGACAAACAGAGATGGACACCTCCCCACCTATGGGATGCCTGAGGCACCCCCCTCAGCTGGTCCCCTGCTTGAGCCTGTCTACACCAGCTCCCTTTTGCTGGAGGCCGGATTGGGTCACCCAACATAAAGAATGGGCTCGTGGCCATCAGCAGAATTAGGTGTGCATCATGCTGTGTCTGGAGACCCCAATTTGAGGAAAGGGGTAGGTTTTGTCTTTCCCCCCCAAATCTGTCCTTTCTTCGTTGACCCTGCTACCCTAAAGGATGAGGGAGGATGAGGGTGCCGTCCTAACCTGGAGTTAGGCCAGCAGAGTTTGGCCGGCACAAGGGCCACTGTAAAGTGCATTTGGACCGCTCTCAGAGTCGGAGGGTGGTGCGTGTCTGTGTGCTTGTCGCACTTGCGCCTGCCGAACAGCAGGTGCCAATCCGATCATGCCCATTGGCCTGGAGGGAGTTTACCCCAGGCCAAGGGGGGGAAACTTTCCCTTGACCTGTGGAGGCCAGAGCAGCCATCCAACCTGCACTGGATGCAGGGTAAGCCGGCCAGCCTGCCTGTTCCAGCTCAGGTTAGGATTGCTTTCTTAATGACTTACGGCACCTTTACTGTGTCCCATCAGGGCCACAAAAAGACCTGGCCAGAGTCACACTTGTGTTCCGTCAAATCCCGTTCTTAGGCAGTCCTTCCTCTAGGCCATCCAACAGGCAGGCAGGCAGTCCGTCCATCCAGCACTGCACCCCAGGTACCATCCTCCAGTACCTACCAAGCTCCTTACCAAGGTACCATCCTCCAGTACCTACACAGCCTGCAGTCCAGCACCTGCCTAGTACCCTCCTCCAGGACCTTCCCAGGTCCCATCCCTTCCTCCCTCTGCTGTCTCCAGCTTTATACTATGGGCCCTATATCCCAACCAATCAGTGGGCAGGCTTTAATTCATCTGCCACGCCCATCTGCACCTGTGCAAGGCTTGCAAATACCTTCTGGGATTAACCCTATAATCCCTGGTTTATCTGGGACAAGGGGCCTTTGCTGATACCACTCCCTATCCTCGAGGTGGCTCCTGCCTTTTCCAATACAACTTGTCAGTCTGCCCCAACTTTGAAGAAACGCAAACCGTGCTGAGAATTAAGAGCGATTATCTTTTTAGAGAGATGAATTCTTCCAGTGTTCCTGTCCCGCTTCCCCCCCTCACCCCCAGTACATTTCTGGGAAAAGATGACACAGTAGGGAACTTCTAGGAAACACTAACGCCTATTTAGGTTTTCTCATGTTTGTACTGATATGAACCTTATATGCGTGTGTACATTTCGGTGCACATTTTAGACACTAGTAAGATACATGTGCTCATTTGTCAATGTTTTTTTTTCTGTTTAACTAAGCAGAATTTTGCCAAATGAACTCCATCTTCCACATTTCATGATAAACATATCCTTCTTCATTGACGGGGCCCCTCCCCACATGCAAAAAAAAAGCCCTCATATTTTGAGGAAAGTCCAGTTTTCTGCCGCAAGTGTGCAAAAGGAATAGCGCTTGACAAAGTACACATGTGCGGGTTGTTGGAAGAAAATGCACTCACACATTTTTTTGTAGGGTCAAATTTAGGAGGCTGCCATGCGCCCTTCTGCTATCACTACTCATTCACACACATGCTGCATATGGTGGACACAGAAGCAGTTGCTTGACCCCGTTTAATTGAATTATTAATTAATTATCTGATTAATTAATTGGGACAAGGCTTGAAATGTTCCCCAGAGGTATCTACACACTGCTGACAGGCACTTACCAATGTATGTGCTGGGACAGTTCTGCGCATCCCTTCAATAGCTTTCCTTAGATCAGCCATCGTCAGTCACTGTGCTGTGCTGTGCTTTGGTGTGCCATGAATGGTGCAATTGTGGGAATTTGTGGGAGAGTTGTTTATTAGCAGGGCCATTGTGGGATGTGAGCCCCACCACCACCAGTGCATAATGCCTGATGGTGCGCCTTGACAATTGTAGCATGTTGTCAGTGTGCCATGAGATGAAGACGGTTGAAAATCACCACCTTGGTTATTCAAGGGCACAATCCTAACCTGGGCTTAAAGGTAAAGATTTCCCCCTGACCTAGTCTAGTCGTGACCGACTGTAGGGGGCGGGGCTCATCTCCATTTCTAAGATGAAGAGCTGGCTTTTGTCCGAGGACAAGCTTCCGTGGTCATGTGGCCAGCATGAATATACGCCGTAATGCACGGAACACCATTACCTTCCCACCGAAGTGGTACCTATTTATCTACTTGCGTTTTTAGATGCTTTCGAATTGCGAGGATGGCAGGAGCTGGGACAAGCAACGGGAGCTCACTCCGTCACGCAGTCTTGAACTCCCAACCTTGTGGTTGGAAAGCCCAGCAACAGTGGATTAACTCGCCGCGCCACCACATCCCTTAACCTGGGGTTAGGCTGGCACAATTAGGCCAGCAAAGTTTGGCTGGCACAAGGGCCACCGTAAAGTGCGTTTGGACCACTCTCTGAGTCAGGGAGGATGGCACATGTCCGTGTACTAGCCTGTCTGAGAGTGGTCCAAACATGCTTTACGATGTCCCTTGGGCCAGCCAAACTTTGCTGGCCTAACTGTGCCGGTCTAACTCCAGATTAAGATTGCGCTCCTAGTGTTGCAGACTTTGTATATGTCTATGTAATAAAGTATGTATTACTTTCCTGCCACTGGTATTTTGCTCTGAGAGGAGTCAAAGAAGACCCTTTCCCCATTATGCTTCTCATTGGCCTCCATGACAAGCAGGAAGCTTACCCAGGTGGACCTTTTTGCATGATCCAGGATTGTTCTTTTCACGTTCCTCTGATCCATGACAGGTAAGAATGGAAGCTCTGAGCTTAGAGAAAGTCTAGTGCAGAAAACAAGGGCTATAATGCCTGTGTGCTGGCCTCTGTGACTCCAAGAGTGGCAGAGGCGGATCTACAGGGAGGGCAAAGCTCTAAGTGTTGCAAGAAGCCTTCCCCTGTCATGTAAATCCCTCCTCTCCCTTGCTGCTGTAGCCAGTCAGCAACACCAAGATGTTGCTTTTCCCTGTAAGGGTTGGCTAAAACAGTGCAGGAGAGGAGTGATTTCCACTGCAAGGGAAGGCTTCTTGCAAAACTTGGAGCTTTGCCCTCCCTTAGATCTGCCTCTGGAGAGTGGTCCAAACATACTTTATGGTGGCCCTTGTGCCGGCCAAATTTTGCTGGCCTAACTATGCCAGACAAACTCCAGGTTAAGGTTGCGCTCTTACTCACAGTAAAGTGTATATAGGCAACCTTAAGTCATTCTGCTTCAAGGCCTTGCCAAAAAAAGTTGGGTTTTAAGAAAGGGTTTAAAGGAAATAAGAGAGGCCTCCTCGAGCCCGGGCACAATCCTAACCTGGAGTTAGGGTAGCAAAGTTTGGCCAGCACAAGGGACACCGTGAAGGTTGTTCGGAACACGCAGACATGCACCACCCTCCCTGACTCCGAGAGTGGTCCAAACATCCTTTACAGTGTCCTGGTGATGTCATGCAGGGGGAACGTGGGGGAACTCAGTTCCACTAGATAAAATTAGGGCTAACTCCGCCCACTTCACTCTCCCTCCTCCCCCCTCCCAATTCCTCTGCAAAGAGCTTTTCTTCTTGGTTGGCTGGCACTCAGAGGGTTAAAGAGAGAGACTCCGGATTCCTAGGGGGGCGATGGCAGTGATGTCATTCAGGGGGAACGGACCAGAACGGGCGTTCCGGATCCTAACGGGCTCCGTGGCTGGTTCCGGGTTCCCGACAAGTGCCAATCAAAAGTGAGTTCCTGTTCCTAAATCATTTGAATGACACCACTGCTCCCGCCTCCCCCAGACGGTGGAGAATTCGGATTCTGTTGCTGGCCTAACAGTGCCGGCCTAACTCCAGGTTAGGATTGCACTCTGTGTGTGTGTGTGTGTGTGTGTGTGTGTGTGTGTGTGTGTGCGTGCGTGCGTGCGTGCGTGCGTGCGTGCGTGTGCGTGCGTTGATGACTGCTGATGTCATCTTGAAAGACGAGCTCCTCCAAGCCTCTATGGTTCTGGTAACGCTTAAAAAAAAAAATCATTAGACTCAGGGCTGGCGGTGCAACGGTGTGCAAATAAATGTGTACCACCCAACCAAGTCACCCAGAGAGGCACGTTCGGCAGTAATTATGCAAATAAATCCACAGGGCACTCTGGTGTACTGGCCGCCTCGTACATTTGTATTAATCAGAGCCGACAGCACTGACAAGGGAATCTGTTTCGCCGCCTTCCCGCTGAGATGCAAATCTAATGATAGGCTCGACGCCTGGAGAGAGGTAGGAGCCGCCGCCGTTCCTCAGCAAGTCCTTCAGGTGTCTCCAGGAGTCCAGGACCGATGGCAGCGTCAAATAAACAAAGCGTTCTCCGCTCGGGAGTCCACCCTACTGGCCTTCCCTGGCTCGCACAGCAAATGTCGATTGGCCCTTGGGTTTGCCGCGTGTTTCACAACACTGTATAGGCAGCGCGGCATCTGCTCAATGCAAAGGTTTTCGACTGTCCTTGGATGAACCCTTCTGACACATCTGACAGCCGCTGACCGTGGGCCAGACTTGCACGGCCCTGGATTTCGTAGTCAAGGTCTTGAGCCTCTGCATTTGTCTCCGGGTTGAAGCCCCTACTTTATCAAGAAGCGAGTGGAAAAAAAACGCAGCCACTTCCCAGGGTTGCTCTAATATATTTTTCCCTTTAAAAAAACCAGACCTTATGCACATTTAAAGAGGAGGCAAAACGGCTCACTCCTAGGGAGCTGGAATTCAGGGCACAATCCTAACCTTAAGATTTAGCTGAGAAGGTTAGCAGAAGATTAGCAGATTTAGCAGAAGATTTAGCTGAGAGGGTTAATGCCTCCATTTGCCCGAAGATAACAGCTGAAGATCTGAAGGTCGTGAGCTCGAGACTACCGGAAGTCTCTGTGTGCGGCAGACCTTGCAAACTGCGGCTGATTAAAAAGCTGAGTCCCAGCTGCCTCGTGGGAGGAGGAGTGTGCTGAAGTCAGCTGCGTCTCTGGTGGGAGCAGGGAAGCCTCTTATCAGCCAGCAGAAAGCAGACGGTTGGCCAAGAAAGAAGGCTAAATCCAGAAAGAAAGATCTGTATGAGTGTTGTTCTTGAAAGATAGAACATTTCTGTAAATTGTAAAAACCTTCGGGTTTGTGAATAAAAGTCTTCCTATGTAAACCGCCTTGAGTTACAGTCATTAGAGAAATCTAGTGATCTTAAGAAGGGCGGTATATAAATACATGTATTATTATTATTATTATTATTATTATTATTATTATTATTATTATTA
>JAJKFI010000144.1:139618-156098 GCA_029204185.1 Lerista edwardsae
AATAATAATAATAATAATAATAATAATAATAATAATAATAATAATAATAATAATAAAATGACACTCCTGATATGCAAATTGACATTCTTGGACTGCAGCATTTGAACAACAGGGAAACAGCCCTGACAGAAAGCAAGATTAAGACAAAAAATTATGTAAAAGCTCTGAACTAGCTCCGGAGCTTCAGACATGTGTCTTTCTCAGACATATATCAAGAGTTCAGTTTGGAGCCTCCTGCTTGCAAAATTTGCACCTTTCCTATGCAATGGCAATGCTAGCTATTCCTCCTTCCCATAAGTCAGAACATTGATACATCAAGTTGGGTATTGCCTCCACTCATCTGGTACTCAACCCCTTAATTCAACTGTACTACAAATCACATCAATATTGCTTATTTTATCGGCCTAACTCCAGGTTAGGATTGCTCTCTGAATGAAATTTAAATGAAAGAATAAGTGTTACATGAATCTTTTTTGGGAATCAGCATGATATGATTCAGAACAAAAGAGAAATCTGCCATTTACAAAGAAAACATGTCATGCTTAGACTGAGAAATGATATAGAATGAGTAAAAGTGCCAAATATTTTAAGTTGCTGTGGGCTGGATAAAATCTCGTGGTGGGCCAGATTTGGCCCCCAGACTGTAGTTTGTAGATCCTTGGCCTAGACCAATAGTTCCCAAACTTACCATGGCCGCAGCACCCTTTGCACTCACAAAGCAACCGGGCATCCTCTTCCTGTCTCGCTGGGCTGTCGTGCAAACTGTTGCACAATTGTGCGAGTTTTTCTACAAACATGCCAAGAAGAAGAGGTCGCACAGTTTGGGATCCTCTGGCTTCCATATTATACCCTTAGGCCTCCTTCTCAGTTTGCCTCCGCATGAGCCAAGTCCTTCTTGGATAATCATTGGGGGAAATGGGCCAAGGGCAGCACCTGAGTGTTCCTGTTGGTGTCATCACACCTCCTGCTGCAGGAAAGTCCCCACAGCAGAGCCTGTTCTTAAGGTGCAACCAGACATGTCATGTAGCGGGTACGCGGGGGTACGCGGGTACCCGTTCCTAGGATTAGGGCTGGCCCCACCCATTCGCCCGCCCACTCATAGACTCCATCGGTGCTCCGCTCCACCCCCTGCAACGTTTGAACTGCCTACACGTTTGAGTTGCCTGCACGTTCTCAGAGCCAGGCAGGCAGGCAGGCAGGCAGCGGAGCGAGGTAGACGAATGGCAGCAGCAGCATGAGCAGGTAGGCTGCCTGGGGCTCCCTCCCGAGGAGTTGCGGCGGTTCCTGGGGGGAATCGGTAGCCCACGCGGCGGCCCCAGGGAAGGCCCAGGACTCCCAGGACTTCTCCTGGGCTGCTGCGTGGCCTACCAAGGAGGCACAGCAGTTCCTGGGGGGGTTTCCTGGGTTCCAGCTATGACCTCACTTCCAGTGGGTGGGCCCCGACACAAGTGCCAATCAAAAGTGTGTACCTGTTGCTAAATCATTTAGATGCCATTACTGGGTGTAACCAACAAAACAACAAGAAAAAAAAAAAAACAAACCATGCTATTTGGACATCCACGGTCTGAAGGAGACCTTTAGATTATTCACAAAGCATCCCTAACTGTTTTAAACGCCGTCGCTTTGCACAAGGCCTGACATCTTCACTGAGGCTTTGGAAATGGATTACATCCCTTGGGGGAGAAACTGTGCAGTAAGGAACCTATCACAATGTGTTAGGAACAGGGAGTAATGGAGAGGAGTCATCCCCTGATCTCTGGCCACAGGAGATGATTACAAATTTAATGGATGGCACTTAAATGCGAAACCATTGTACACTGTGCCCTTTGTGAGGACAGAAACAGCCTGTTCCTTTCGACAGACAAGGATCTCGTCCTTTTCCCCCCATCTCCACACCCTCCATTAGCTTCCAAGCTTGGAGAGAAGGTCAGTGCATTACGTCACCCGTTGCACCTCGCTAGGCGAGAGATGCTCCTCAAACTTCAGCTCTGGAGTCAGGCAAGGAGTGCTGCCAGTGACTGTCCCTTAAGAAAGGAGGCTGAGGAGCAAAGAGGACAGCGAACTGCACATCCGAACCAGCACGCTGGTTTCTCTAATTGTGGCTCCGGCTAAATCAGGGGTCAGGGAACCTTTTTACCTTTTACCCCAAAATATATTTAGATACGCCGATGTTACCCGCCCCCCCGCCCCCCGCCAGAACAAAAGAAAAAAAATTACATATTGGAACCCATGGCTTTTTATTTGATTAATTAATGAGCTGAATTAATGCTATGTAAATATGAAGTTATAAAGGGTTTGGGAAAGTTAGGAAAGTTATTTAAATATTTTTTAATCTTACTCTTATTGTAAATATCTAACCTGCTGAGTTAGATTTGATTTTGTCATATATGCATGCCCGGCTGTGTCTCAGCAGCGCGACCATCCATTACCCCCAGGAATTTCATTTTTACCCCATTTGGGGTAATTTACCCCTATTCCCAGACCACTGGGCTAAATTGTTTAATGCCATTGTGGACCGGCTTGGTTCAGTGACAGGCCATTTTGCTAGTTTGATCTAGAGCAGTGATTCCCAGATTGTGGGTCGGGACCCACCGGTGGGCCAGGAGCCATTCTCAGGTGGGTCGCGGACAGTGATGTCATGTAGCCAGGACGCTCCGGAATGCCGTTCCGGCTGTTCCGTGAAGGGCTGGCTCCGCCCACTGCAGTCGTCGCTGCCGCACGCCTCTGCAATATGCGAATGGGTTCCGGATGTTAGCGCAGGTAGTTTCCACCACTGGTCGCGAAGCACCTAGAGCAGCCATGTTGAAAATCTGGGAAGGTGGGATGCTGGAAAGGGCGGTGTGGTTGTTTTGCTTGTGTCAAGGTTGTAAATAGGCGCTTCTCTTTCTGATTCACTTTGCCATTGGAAAATGGTTGAGAAATAGCCCAAGTTATTGCTGCATTGGCAGGAAGGCGGCAGGCTCTGGTGTCACAATGACAGCACTTCCAGCCATGACATCATTTCCGGTGGGGTCCTGGAAGATTTTCATTCTAAAAAGTGGGTCCCGGTGCTAAAAGTTTTGAGAACTGCTGATTTATAAGAACATGAGAAGAGCCCCACTGGGTCAGGTCAAGGGCCTATCAAGTCCAGCTTCCTGCATCTCACAGTGGCCCACCAGATGCCTGTGAGAACACACAAGACAACAAGGTACTTGCATCATGCTACCACTCCTTTGAACCTGGCATCCAGAAAGAGCCTAAAACCAGCATAATGTGTCTACCCATCATGGCTTGTAATCTGTGACTGACATTTCCTCCATAAATCTTTCTAATCCCTTTTTCAAGATATTTAGGTCAGGTGCAATCGTAACATGCTGTGGCAAGGGGTTCCACAGATTAACTCCATGTTGGGTAAAGGAATGTTCTGATTCTCTGGCTAGTCCCTTGCACTGCCCTGGTTCTGGTGTTCTGTGAGAGGGGGAAGAGTTTCCCACTCTCTCCATCCCATGCAGAATTTTATGTCACAAGGTGCAATCCTGTTGATCTTTCCAGGGCTGATTCGACCTTGCCAGAGTACACTCATCCTGCTGTGGGGGCAGCAGATTGGGCCCTTTGTCGTTCCCCCCTCCCCCAGGAACCTTCTTTCCAGACTGAACAGCCCCAGCTGTTGGCCCAGTCGCGGTGCCACGGGGTTTCTCCTCACAGACATCCTACATTACCAGGGTAGGAAGAGCCAAGCTGCACTTTGGCACGAGCCGTCGGAAATCGTTTTAGCGATGTTTTGCCGTGGACGAAATGCATTTGCCTCGAAGCTGCCGTCCTCACTTCCAGGCAAGCCCTGATGGGCATCCCTACCCTTCCTTCAGGGGCCGATCCGTTCCCATCAGCGTCTGCTTCTTCCTGGCCACTTCTGGTGCCTGCCTTCTCATCTCCGGACCGGCACGAAACGGCAAGCCGGAACCGCCGTCTCCATTTACTCTCCATCGTGGTTTAAGTGGAGATCACCTTGGAGCAGTCCCTCTTGCGGCGGCGTAATAATAGTAATAATAATGCTCGTGTTTATATACCGCCTTTCTTAAGGTCACTAGATTTCTCTAACGGCTGTAACTCAAGGCGGTTTACATAGGCAGACTTTTATTCACAAACACAAAGGTTTTTACAATTTACAGAAATGTTCTATCTTTCAAGAAGAACATTCATACAGATCTTTCTTTCTGGATTTAGCCTTCTTTCTTAGCCACCCGTCTGTTTTCTGCTGGCTGATAAGAGGCTTCCCTGCTCCCACCAGAGACGCAGCTGACTTCAGCACACTCCTCCTCCCACGAGGCAGCTGGAACTCAGCTTCTAGTCAGCCGCAGTTTGCAAGGCCTGCTGCTCACAGAGACTTCCGGCAGTCCCGAGCTGGCGACCTTCGGATCTTCAGCTCTTATCTTCAGGCAAACGGAGGCATTAACCCTCTCGACTAAATCTGATCAAGCAGAGATTACCGCCTGATCAAGCAGAGATTACTAGACATCCAGGCTCAAGAGCTCCTGAGTGCAGTACATAGTCTTCACACACACACCCCCGATTTGGCAAATGCCCGTTATAATGGGCAAAGTTCTGAATTATCTTCCAGTGTTGGTAAACTGCAATGAAAGGCAGGCCTTTACTTTAGCCCGCTGTAACGTTATGCCTTCTGCAGTGCTTTGGGTTAGGTTCAGAGGGATTCCCTACAGGGATGGAATCTGTCCACGTGCTTCGGGTGAGATTGAAACCTTGGCTCACCAGTTCCTTCATTGCCCTTTACATGAAGAGGCCAGCCTAAAGCATATTGACTCATATATTCCCAGGGGACATCAGATTCCAGATTTGGAATGGTTAAGATCATTTCTTCTGTCACCCTATCCGGAATTTATAAAACAACTGACTGCCTTTTTAAACAGTATTGTGAAATCAAACAATAGGAGAACGTATATAGAAGAGTGTTCTTCGGGTTTAGGGTGTTAAGAGTGTTTTTAACCATTATTTTAAACTGTTTAATTTTATATACAAGTGTTTGGGCTAATCATACTCTGGAGGTATTATTTTATTATGCCATTAAATTCCGCATCGGGTGCTATATAACACGATGGCGTTATTCGTGCATATGAAGGTTTTCCCCAATTTTGGCCACTAGTGGTTTAGTCGAGAGGGTTAATGCCTCCGTTTGCCTGAAGATAATTACTGAAGATCTGAAGGTCGCCAGTTCGGGACTACCGGAAGTCTCTGTGAGTGGCGGACCTTGTAATTGCGACTGATTAACAGCTGAGCTCTCTCCGGCTGCCTCGTGAGAGGGGGAGTTGTGCCGAAGTCAGCCGCTTCTCTGGTGGGAGCAGGGAAGCCGCTTATCAGCCAGCAAGAAGACAAACGGGTGGCCAGAAGGAAGGACTAAATCCAGAAAGATCCATCTGTATGTGTGCAGTTCTTGGAAGATAGAACGTGTCTGTAAAAATTGTAAAAACCTTCGGGTTTATGAATAAAGTCTGCCTATGTAAACCGCCTTGAGTTATAGTCATTAGAGAAATCTGGTGACCTAAGAAAGGTGGTGTATAAGTACAAGTATTCATTATTATTAATTAGTGTCAAGCTCAGTTTGTTGCACCCCTAAAGCTTGTTGCACCCCTAAATAGCTAGAATTGCACTCTAGCTATGCCCCTGCCTGATCTCATCAGCCCGGGATACACAGCGTTGCCGGTTCTTGCCTTGTTGAAGGGAAGTCAGGCATCCTTGTGGTTTTCCCCACTCCAGGCATGTTCAGGCATGTCTAGATATTTGGAGAGGAGGGAGGGAGGGACACCACATCCCCTTCCCAATACAGGCCCCCGCATCTCATGCCATCAGGGGCGTTTGACATCGATTCATTCTTCCCAAAGATCCGTTTATATACAAGAGAGACTTTTGATTACGATTTCACTCCGCAAGGCTCCAGCTGCTGGTATTTATCTTCTGACGGAAAAGGCTCAGAAATCAGAGGGACATGGACAAAAAATGATGTAGTAACAGGGGATAGTTGTTTTTTTTAACCAAGAAATCCCTCCCCATCGCTCTGTCACGTGGAGCCAAATTTGGTTCCCCCCCCCGCACTCCATTAGGGTGTCAACAAAAGTCTTCCAGGCCTTCATCCAGAGGTTTTGAAGCTAGCAACCTCAAAGACAGAAATAAAATATGTCTGTGGAGCAGTGTTATTGCTCGAGGCAGTAGTGGCTGGGGCTGTGACATCACAGTGTCATGACATCACTCCCAGGTTCCACTTCTGAGGACCCCATGATCTCCCCCACACACACACAGAGAGAGTGCTCTCTCTCTCTCTCTCTCTCTCTCGCTCTCGCTCTCTCTCTCGCTCTCTCTCGCTCTCTCTCGCTCTCTTGCTCTCTCTCGCTCTCTCGCTCTCTTTTTTAGAGGCTCAACCAGGGTCTATGCTTCATGTGATTATCTCAACACAATTCCAATTGGACTTGCAGAGGAAGCGAAGCCCACCATGGTTCCAATCCAGCCCTGAGGCACCCCTGAGTCTTATCCCAACCCCTCGGTTCTAACCACAAAGACACCCGCTGTAAAATAAGACTACAAATGGGATTAACACCAGCAGAGCAAGCGCTAACAGCAGCAAAACTCAGCACAAAGAGGAAGGCAGCCAGAGAAGGGGAAAAGGAAATCTAACCAACGTCAGGCCAAAAGTCTTACAAAGTGCTAAGGTCTTCAGAAAATGGCTGCACGCCAACCAGGAAGGCAGCAAACAAGCCTCATGAGGCAGGGAGTTCCAAAGATGAGTTGCCACAATCCAGACTGGCAGGCTTCCAGCTGTTGCCCTGACATGATTGTGTTTATGACATTTTTTTTTCATCCTTCCCCTATTTCAAGAACCTCAGGATAGCTCACCTGTCTTCTCATAATAATTTTCAAGGACACAGCAGGGACTGATTTAAAACAAACAAACAAACAAACAAACGAACAACCTATGGCATAAAAAAAAACCCCGATGGCAGTGACTGCAAGCTATTGCTTGCAAGCAACATCACAGCAGCCAGGGGAAAAGAAATCGGAATAGAAATCCCAGAGGAAGTTACACCGATCGGGAAGGAACAAGAAATAGCCAACAAGCTCTAACCAACTAACAAAATAGGTTGCAGCGCTCCCTGGTGTCGCTGTTCATACAATCCATATCCTTGCTCACTAAACACTGTTTTTGCCTAGGTGCAAGGTTGGATAAAAATTGGATCGCCTGTCTTCTCTTTCCAATGTGGAAACTCTCGAGGCAGATAACAACTGATATCAAAAGAAACCAATAAATAAAGAGAAATTCTGTAAAAGCACTGAACTAAGAGAGGGAGCACACATCTTTAAACTCAGGGCGCAATCCTAATCTGGAGTTAGGCCGGCATAGTTAGGCCAGTCAAATTTAGCTGGCAAAAGGGTTGCCGTAAAGCGCTTGCGTATAAAGCCTGCTTGGTTTGAGCTTGGCGGCTGAAATCTAGGGCGCAATCCGAACCTGGAGTTAGGCTGGCACAGGCAGGCCAGCAAAGTTTGGCCAGCACAAGGGCCACAGCAGGGGCGAACCTAGTCAAAATGGCGCCCAGGGCACCCAATACAAGTGCGTCCCCAGGGGGCACATGACATCATGCAACCACCACCCCCCATGGGAGCTACCCCCCATGGTCTACCCACCAGAAGCAGCCGCAGGTAGACCTGGACTCCCTAACAGGGAGCCCAGTCTACCCATTAGAAACAACGGCGGAGCCAAGGTCTACCCATTGGGATCAGCCACGGGTAGACCAGCGCTCTGCAGGTTGGGAAAGCATCCGTAGCATGGACCTTCCCCCACCCATTCAAAACATCTTTCCAGTGCCAAGGCATCTTTAATCTTCATAACTTTTAAGGTCACAGTGAGCTCAGCCTTAGTTTTTTTTTGTAGTCGGTTCTTTATGTTTGCTGACTTCAGTTTGAAATCCCTGTGTCTCCACTTTCAAAAATCTGAGTCAGTGTCTGAAAAAGCCACATGTGAGCAGAGACCATCATGCAATGCTTCCAATTTGCATATATAACGGTGGGGCGGGCACATGCTAATCTCCCATGCAAATTGGAAGCATTGCATGATGGTCTCTGGCACCCCCCTAGACGGCCCCAAGACGGCGCACAGGGCTCGTGCCCCCCCTAGCCCCGCGACTGGGCCACAGAAGTGCACCATCCTCCCTCCCTGACTCTGAGAGTGGTCCAAATGTGCTTTGCGGTGCCCCTTGTGCTGGCCAAACTTTGCTGGCCTACCTGTGCCAGCCTAACTCCAGGTTAGGATTGCACCCTAGATTTCAGCCGCCAAGCTCAAACCAAGCAGGCTTTATATGCACCTTCCCCTTGCAGGCTCACCCTGTGGAAAGCAAATTCAGCCCCTTGTTGTTTTTTCCAGCACATGAATTTTATGTGCAAGTAACACGCATTAGAGCTGTTCCAACTTTTTAAAAATGGGGCCAGGTTGCCAGATGCCGCCCCCAGATGTTGCTCTGGCACAACTCCTTGTTTCTCCAACATACCTAATCTCCCGGGTGCTTATGCAGGAGATCAGATCGGCAAAAAGGTTTCAAAGCCCCGTTTTGTGGTGCTTCCAAAGCCTTGTCCCAGCAACCAAAAGCATTGACCTTGGAGCATGATATGATAGCTCCTTGCCTGGCCCCTTCATAAAGCCATAGGGCAAGGAAAAACCGGATAGGGGACCAGGAATGCCATATCGGGCACCTTTACATACAAAAAAGTGGGGATATGAATGCAATAAACCAATTGCCTGATGCAGAGGTGAGACTGACCTCAGGTTCTCAAACAGATGTCTTTCCCAGCCCTCAGACTAGACGGGCCTCCTCTAGCAAGGCTCTTCTTAAGTCCTTAACTTCAGGACAACCTAAGCCAGTGTTATTTACACTGTGGGTGGGGACCAGACATGTCATGTAGGGGGTACGCGGGGGTACACGATTACCCGTTCCTAGGATTAGAGCTGGCCCCGCCCATTCGCCCGCCCACTTGCCGACTCCGTTGCGCTCTGCTCCGCCCCCTGCAATGTTTGAATTGCCTGCACGTTTGAGTTACCTGCACATTCTCAGAGCCAGGCAGGCAGGCAGGCAGGCAGGCAGCGGAGCGAGGGAGGCCGGCGGCAGCAGCAGCATGAGCAGGTAGGCTGCCTGGGGCTCCCTCCCAAGGAGGCGCAGCGGTTCCTGGGGGCGGTCCCTGGGTTCCAGCTATGACTTCACTTCCGGTGGGCGGGCCCCGACACAAGTGCCAATCAAAAGCGAGTACCTGTTGCTAAATCATTTAGATGCCATTACTGGTGGGGACCCACTTGGTGGGTCACGATCTGATGTCATGTGTGTTGGGGAAAGCTGGGAGTAGCCATCTTGGAAACCATAAGCCTTTGTAGTAGTAGTAGTTGTTGTTCAGTCGCTAAGTTGTGTCCAACTCTTTGCGACCCCCTGGATCACAGCACGCCAGGCCTCCCTGTCCTCCACTAGCTTCCGGAGTTCACCCAACTTCATGTTCATTGCTTCGGTGACACTCTCTAACCATCTCCTCCTCTGCCGCCCCCTTCTCCTTTCGCCTTCAACCTTTCCCAGCATGAGGGTCTTTGCTCAAGAGTCCTCTCTTCTCATGAGGTGGCCAAAGCATTTGAGCTTCAGCTTCAGTCTTTGTCCTTCCAGGGAGCAATCAGGCTTGACGTCCTGTAGGATTGACCGATTGGATCTCCTTGCAGTCCAGGGAACTCTCAAGAGTCTTCTCCAACACCATAATCAGTGATGTCATCCTTCAGCGCCTCCCTGCGCCCGGAATAGGTCCATATTGGAGTGAATCAAGCGCAGGGGAGGGAGGGCGGGTGGGCAGGCCAAAAAGCATTCTGGACCGTCCTGCCCAGACGACATCGCTGACCATAGTTCAAAAGCATCTATTCTTCTGCGCTCTGCCTTTCTTATGGTCCAGCTCTCACAGCCATGCATTGCTACTGGGAAAGCCTTACTCTTTGTGAGTGTGAACAGTTTGAATTTTCAAGTGAGGTGGTTTGTTTGGTTTTTTTTAAAAAAAATGTTCTTAGTTCAGTGCTTTTACATCATATTTTGGCCTAATTTTGCTTTTTTTGTCAAAGATGTTCCAAGGTTGTGCGATGGCTACGGTCCAACAATGCCAGTTTGCATTCCGGGAGTGTCATTTGATTACGACACACTGACAGCACGCTCTGCTTGATGATGGCGCTCCCGGCTGTGACATCGCTTCCAGGCTGATGACATCACCTCTGGTGGGTCCCAGCACGAGTGCCATTCTAAGAAGTGGGTCCCGGTCTAAAAGGTTTGAGGACCACTGACCTAAGCCATGGTCAACAGATCAGGTGGTCAGGTTTGAAGATCCCTGGGACTCACCAGAATGTCTTAACCAGTGGTGTCATCTAAATGATTTAAGAACAGGTACTCACTTTTGATTGGCATGTGTCGGGACCCGCCCACCGGAAGTGACGTCATAAGCCAGAAGGGATGTCGTGGCAGGTAGTGACATGAAAAAAGCCCTTTTTGAGGCCTCAGATGATTTTAAACTGACCCAACAGTTGCAACAGTATTCCACAGCACCCCCAGAACATGTGAAGGAGGCCTGGCATCATGTTAAAACCCCAGAGCAACTCATTTTTCAGTGGCAAGGAAAGGAAAGGCTCCGCTCGCTGCCTGCCTGGCTGGCTGGCTCTGAGAACATGCAGGCAACTCAAACATGCAGGAAATTCAAACGTTGCAGAGGGCGGAGTCGATGAGTGGGCAGGCAATCCCACAGTGGGCAGCTGTAATCCTAGAAACCGGTACTCGCATACCCCCGCGTACCCCCTGCATGACATCACTGATCTTAACCTTTCCAGCAGGGACTGCCTCCCATAGCTGTGAGATCAGCCACACCAGCCACACAGAGGCAACACCTGGCAACCTATCGCTTCACCTTTTGGCCCAGTCGCGGGGCAGCTGTACTCAGTGGTGTCATTCAAATGATTTAGGAACAGGAACTCACTTTTGATTGGCACTTGTCGGGAACCCGGAACCAGCCACGGAGCCCCGTTAGGATCTGGAACGCCTGTTCTGGTCCGTTCCCCCTGAATGACATCACTGGCTGTACTTGTTGTGCGCGATCTTTGCACGTCGAGCTCATGCTCTGAGCAGGCGAGGAGAGGGGAATTGCCAGTAGGGCCTCCATGCGCACATGCTCACACACACACACACACACACACACACACACACACACACACAGATGTGGAATCTGTTTGTAGGGCTCCATCTCTGGGGGCTGACCTAATCCGACTCCGCCGCGCGAGGCCAGCCTTCCTTGAAACTCCCTTAAAACGGCTGCCGTTCCCGTGCTGCTTTGCTCCAAAGAGCCACTCACAGCACAAACCGCGGCGGAACAGGGTGCAATCCTAGCCACACGTCAGGGTGCAATTCTGAGTAGCGCCGGAACAGGCAGTCTGGCGAGCCTGCGCTGTTCCCGGCTTTGCCACTTATGAGGCAACAGGAGCCTCCCCGGGGCAAGAGCAGACATGTCATGTAGCGGGTACGCGGGGGTACGCGAGTACCCATTCCTAGGATTAGGGCTGGCCCTGCCCATTCGCCTGCCCACTCGTTGACTCTGTCGGCACTCCGCTTGAATTGCCTGCACGTTCTCAGAGCCAGGCAGGCAGGCAGGCAGGCAGGCAGGCAGGCAGCGGAGCGGGGGAGACCGATGGCAGCAGCGTGAGCAGGTAGGCTGCCTGGGGCTCCCTCCCAAAGAGGCACGGCGGTTCCTGGGGGGGGGAATCGGTAGCCCACGCAGTGGCCCCGGGGAAGGCCCGGAACTCCCAGGCCTTCTCCCAGGCCACCGCGCGGCCTACCAAGGAGGCACGGCGGTTCCTGGGGGCAGTTTCTGGGTTCCGGCTATGACCTCACTTCCGGTGGGCAGGCCCCGACACAAGTGCCAATCAAAAGTGAGTACCTGTTGCTAAATCATTTAGATGCCATTACTGAGCAAGGGTATATCTGTGTCTGTGCACCAGGGGAGGGTCGAGCTTCCCCGCTGGGCTCCTCGGATCCGCACCCGTGACATCGCAGGCACAGGTCCGAAGAAGTCACACAGCCCAAATTGGGTCTGCACGGCTCAGGGCTAACGACTGCACCCCAACTCCGCCCTTCTCCCCAGGCCGGCATGCCCAGCGACCCACCCACCCTCTGCCCAGGAGCACCCCCCACCTGGCCTCCCTCCTCCCAGAATCCCCCCTGTGCCAGCTGAGTTCGGCTGGCACAAGGGCGGCTCTCTGCCCACGCTCTCAAATCAACGCGACTCATAGCATTGGCCCGAGTGCAGTGATATCATGCAGGGGGTACACGGCAGTACGCGAGTATCAGTTCCTAGGATTACGGCTGTCCCCGCCCATTCGCCCGCCCACTCGTCGACTCCGCCCCCTGCAATGTTTGAATTTCCTGCATGTTTGAGTTGCCTGCATGTTCTCGGAGCCAGGCAGGCAGGCAGGCAGGCAGGCAGCAAGCGGAGCCTTGCCTTGCCTTGCCACTGAAAAATGAGCTGCTCTGGGGTTTTGGAACTGTTGGGTCACTTTAACATGACGCCAGGCCTCCTTAATGTGTTCTGGAGGTGCTGTGGAATACTGTTGCTACTGTTGGGTCAGTTTAAAATCGTCTGAGGCCTCAAAAAGGGCTTTTTTCATGTCACTTCCTGCCACGACCTCACTTCCGGCTTATGACGTCACTTCCGGTGGGCGGGTCCCGACATGTGCCAATCAAAAGTGAGTACCTGTTCTTAAATCATTTAGATGACACCACTGCCCGAGCGCTCTAGCGCCAACATGGGCGGGACTGTGCCCTCAGTAGCATAGCTGCAGACAGGGTGGTGTGGTGAGTATTGGAGGTGCCGCGATGCATTGTGTAGTGCACAGTCCAAAATGGCTAGGACGGCCACTGGGAGGAACCAGACACGGCACATGGCAGCGCCTGCCATATTTATTGCACTGTAGCTGTGCCACTGCTGCATAACATCACACAAAGGTCTAAGATATAAGCTAGCTATTACAGAACAGGAAGATGCACTTCCTTCACACAGGTAGGCCGTTGTGCTTTGGTGGCAAAAGATCCCACCATCGATTTACGGCCTTTCGAGCTTTCGGGGGGGGGGAGAGAAAACACCTGTTCTTAAGACCCTGAATAGTCATCCTCAGTTAGTACAGACAACACTCAGGGCACAATCCTAACCTGGAGTGAGGCCGGCACAGTTAGGCCAGCGAAGTTTGGTTGGCACAAGGGCCATCATAAAGTGCGTTTGGACCTCTCTCGGAGTCAGGGAGTAGAGCTCACGTCTGTGTGCTGGCCTCTCTGACTCCGAGAGTGGTCCAAACATACTTTACGGTGTCCCTTGTGCTGGCCAGACTTTGCTTTATTTACCTCATATTTACCTCAGAATTTTACCTCAGAAATTTACCTCAGAACGCCAGATACAAGGGAGTGGCGTTTGGACCACTTTCAGAGACAGGGAGGATGGCACACGTCTGTGTTTGGCCTCTCTGACTGCGAGAGTGGTCCAAACATACTTTACGGTGTCCCTTGTGCTGGCCAGACTTTGCTTTATTTACCTCATACTTACCTCAGAATTTTACCTCAGAAATTTACCTCAGAACGCCAGATACAAGGGAGTGGCGTTTGGACCACTCTCGGAGTCAGGGAGGATGGCGCACGTCTGTGTGCTGGCCTCTCTGACTCCGAGAGTGGTCCAAACATACTTTACAGTTTCCCTTGTGCCAGCCATATCTTGCTGGCCTAACTATACCGGACTAACTCCAGGTTAGGATTGCACCCTAAAACAGAGAGAGAGAGAGAGAGAGAGAGAGAGAGAGCTGGGAAGAAAGGGAAGGGTCTGGTAGTATTTGGTGCTCTTTTCCAGCCAGTAAGACACAACTGCTCAACACTGAGTCCAGCTTTTCAAATTGGTCGTGCAAATTTCAAATTTGCTTTTCAAATGGCGACACTGTGTATGGGGTGATGGGGTGTATGGGGTGATGTTCAGCGACCGAACACACTTTGGTCTTCTTCCTTTGCTTTTGCCCGCTGAAAAGCTCAGGTGCGCAATAGGCCGACAAAGACAGACCTCAGCCAGCTCTGATAAACCTCGGTAGAGATTGTGTTGCTAGCAATGTCCTTCCTAATGCTCGGACTTCGGGACGGTATTCAGGGAAATGCTCCGGTTGAGTGTTCCTCCAGCGTACTCTCCAGCAAATTCCTCAACGCGCCTTTCGTGTCCTTGTGGGTTGTGGCGGTGGTGGTTGTTTTTGAAATGGGCCGCAAGCTATTTCTGGCGGCTAAACGAGGCAATCATTCATCTTCCCATGGCAATTCATGTTGGAACGCCAGCGGATGAAAATCCTTCTTCCAGTATCTGAACTCCCTGAAGTCTTACTATTTGAAATGCTTTCAACAGACTCCATTTATGCCATCTGGGCTCATGAACATATACGAACATGAGGCGCTGCCTCGCATCAAAGCCGGCGTCTCGTTTGGGTTCTTTGGAAAACAAAACAAAACAAAAAACTACGCTGCCTTCCACTTCCTCGCAGGGAACATCAGATGGCTTTACCTTTGCTGAGGAGAAAGAGCACAATCCTAACCTGCAGTTAGGCCGGCACAGTTGGGCCAACAAAGTTTGACCGGCGCAAGGGCCACCGTAAAGCACATTTTATTTGGACTACTCTTGGACTCAGAGAAGGCAGCACACAGACGTGCGCCATCCTCCTCGACTCCAAGAGTGGTCCAAATGTGCTTTATGGTGGCTCCTGTGCTGGCCGAACTTTGCTGGCCTAACTGTGCCGTCCTAACTCCAGGTTAGGATTGTGCTCCTGGATTAAGCTTAAGAACATAAGAAGAGCCCTGCTGGATCAGGCCAAAGGCCCATCTAGTCCAGCTTCCTGGATCTCACAGCGGCCCACCAGGTGCCTCAGGGAGCCCAGGAGACAACAAATTGCCTGCATCCTGCGGCAGTTACAGTCATTAGAGAAATCTAGTGATCTTCAGAAAGGCGGTATATAAATACATGTATTATTATTATTATTATTATTATTATTATTATTATTATTATTATTATTATTATTATTAGAACTAAACTGGGCTCCTCTTGGGTCTTTCTCAGCCTTATCTGCAGCTGCTAGGAAGGGTTGCAATGCAGGTGCGCTCCTGAAAACAGCAGCCCCCCCCCTGCCCCCAGCTACACCACCTTCCTGACCATGCCCCCACACACACACACATCTGCCCAGTGGTGTCATTCAAATGATTTAGGAACAGGAACTCACTTCTGATTGGCACTTGTCGGGAACCCGGAACCAGCCACGGAGCCCGTTAGGATCCGGAACGCCCGTTCTGGTCCGTTCCCCCTGAATGACATCACTGCATCTGCCCCATGCTCGCGCACAGGCCCAGGCCTGATGGAAAACCAGCCCCCACTAAGCCTAGAAGTGGGTCAGATGAGGTGGGGGCTTTTTGCAGAACACTTTTGCGACTCTGCTGTTCGCTCCCCCGGCGCATCAGCCCTGACTTAGGCTAAACGGTTGTGATTTGAGGGTTGAAGGCCCCCGAGGCAGCTGCACGGACGGTATCCCAAATTCCAGCCCGGAACCTTGGACAGGGCCGAGGGATGCACAGAAGTGCTTTTGTTTGTGGCGCTGTTTGTCTCCTGCGCAGCTGGCGATGGGCGACGGCACTGCCCAAGCCAAATTGAGGCACAGGCCAGGACCTCTCTGTCTCCACCCCTCTTATTTAGGTCTCGGGAACAGGAGAAGTTAAAGGGCAGCTCTGTCTGTGTGAATCGTTTCTCCCCACTTCCCCCACCCCACTCCTTTGATTTTATTTTTGCCTTTTAAAATAAAGGCTAAATTGGGTCTGTGTGATGGATGGACCAGCTATTTTGCTGATCTGTGAACCTCTCTCTCTCTCTCTCTCTCTCTCTCTCGCTCGCTCGCTCGCTCGCTCGCTCGCTCTGTCTCTCTCTCTCTCTCTCACTCTCTCTCTCTCACTCTCTCTCTCTCAGTCTCTCTCTCAGTCTCTCTCTCTCTCTCTGCCTCCCTCCCTCCCTCCCTCCCTCCCCTGGACGACATGTTCAGAGGCGAACAAGGTGGGCAGGCATAGGGGAGAAATTGTGGAAACTTGGGGCCTCCGGCGAGCAGCGCAGAGGACTCTGCAAAGGGAGAAAAAAAAATGCAGGCAGCATCTGGGGCCAAAACCAGGCCAGCTATGCGCTTGCTTGGACAGATGTGCCGAGGGAAGCAGGGTGGGGTCAGAGCCGTTCGCCTTCCATCAGCGTGGAGGGCGGCCAATCCGGCAGAACCGACCCTTTTCTGGACCTCAACTGTTAGGGGGAACCCCTGAGGCTTTCTTGGCCATAAAGTAACACACACACTGACAAAGACACACACACACACACACACACACACACACACACACACACACACACA
>JAJKFI010000144.1:163608-181726 GCA_029204185.1 Lerista edwardsae
ATTTTACCTCAGAAAATTACCTCAGAACGCCAGATACAAGGGAGTGGCGTCTGGACCACTCTCGGAGTCAGGGAGGATGGGGCACGTCTGTGCGCTGGCCTCTCTGACTCCAAGAGTGGTCCAAACATACTTGACGGTGTCCCTTTTGCCAGCCAAACTTTGCCAGCCAAACTCCAGGTTAGGATTGCGCCTTCACAGGCTGCCCCCACATGATGCAGACATTAGAAGCTTCAATTTCCCCTGCATCTCCTCCTGCCACCCTAGACAACTGTTTTTCAACTGGGGTGTGTGGCAGAAGGTCCAGAGGTGGGCCCCTGGACTTTGGAGCACCACAGTTGGAAATTGCTTATGAACTTTTCTGGGTCAGGGCAACTGTCTGTGACAATGGATTTTCTGTCTCTCTTCCTTCACCAGCTCTTCAAGTTGCCTGGAGAACCAGAAAGAGCCTTCAAGAAGCCATAAGAACATAACAACATAAGAAGAGCCCTGCTGGATCAGGCCAAAGGCCCATCTAGTCCAGCTTCCTGTATCTCACAGCGGCCCACCAGGTGCCCCAGGGAGGCAGGAGACAACAAGATGCTTGCATCCTGTTGCCACTCCCTTGCACCCGGTACCAGTAGCCCACCACCTTTGTAAGGAGGTTGCACAATCCATCATGGCCTATAGCCCACAATGGACCTTTCCTCCAGAAATCTGTCCAATCCCCTCTTAAAGGCATCTAGACCAGATGCCATCACCACCTCCTGTGGCAAAGAGTTCCACAGATTAACTACCCGCTGGGTAAAAAAAGGACTTCCTTTTATCTGTTTTAACTCTCCCAACCCTCAGTTTTAGCAGATGCCCCCTGGTTCTAGTGTTTTGAGAGAGGGAAAAGAACATCCCTTTATCGACTCTATCCCTTCCATGCATAATTTTGTATGTCTCAATCATGTCACAAGAGGCAAAGACCATAGAGAAAACCACAGAGGTCAGTGTGCCGTGAGGAAAAAAGATAATAATGAAAAATGCTGCACTAGGCTCCGACGCCACCTTCTACACAGGTCTCCATCTGCCATAAGAACATTTGGGGGTCTTCAGTTTAGAAAAAAGGTGCCTAAAGGGGGACATGATTGAGATGTACAAAATTATGCATGGGATGGATAGAGTCGATAGAGGAACGTTCTTTTCCCTCTCTCACAACACTAGAACCAAGTGACGTCCACTAAAATTGAGTGTTGGAAGAGTGAGAATGGAGAAAAGGAAATACTTTTTTACCCAGCAGGTCATTAAGCTATGGAACTCCTTGCCACAGGAGGTGGTGATGGCATCTGGCCTGGGCGCCTTGAAAAGGGGATTGGACAGATTTCTGAGAAAAGGTCTATCTTGGGCTATAGGCCACGACGGGTGGTGCAGCCTCCTTACGTTAGGAGCAGGCTACTTCTGAATGCCAGGTGCAGGGGAGTGGCAGCAAGATGCAGGCATCTTGTTGTCTCATGTGCTCCCTGAGGTACCTGGTGGGCCACTGTGAGATACAGGAAGCTGGACTGAATGGGCCTTTGGCCTGATCCAACAGGGCTCTTCTTATGTTCTTGATAACCTTACGGTGTCCCTTGTGCCGGCCAAATTTTGCTGGCCTAACTGTGCCGGCCTAACTACAGGTTGGGATTGTGCTCTGAGAGTCGGAGGAAGACGGGGGAGGAGCAGAGGGATGTGTGTGAGGAGGGGAACAGTAACGAGGGCTAGGAGCATGCCCTCCCTTTCCTGAAAAAGTTTTGGAAGGGAGCCAAAATACCTGAAAGCCTAGGGGCCCAGCCCTGACTGTAACAATATAAGGCACCATACTCCCTCCTGGGCAGGAAGCGTCCAGTTTGATCTAGAACATACAGTTTGATCTAGAACATCGGTTCCCAAACTGTAAGGTCCACGGCCCACCAGTGGGTCACGACCCAATTTTTGGTGCTTTGCAAAACTGCCAGGGTAGATTAGCCTGTGTGCATCCAGGGTTAAACTACCTGCTTCTTAGGGGTCCAGGCAGAGGGGGCACTGCTGCCCAATCCCCCCATTATCGCCACAGAGGCTTGAGTGGCGGGTAAAGCGAAGCTTTTCTTTAGGTGCATCCCGATGCTAAAAGGTTTGCATCCCAGCAGAGGCAGAGGGAGGGTATGGCAGCATGGGGCACGAGCCCTGGGGCGCCATAAGGCAGGGGGCGCCGTTGGCATGCCCCCCGTGCCCCCCGCCATTCCCCCGCCGCTCGAGTACTCCAGAGCACAGACAGCTCGTGCCAGAGTGGCTCCAAGTCGGGGCGTGCCCTTTCTGCACAGGCCGCTCTGGCGCTAGCTCTCTGTGCTCTGGGCGACTCCCTCAGAGCACAGAGAGCTCGTGCCAGAGCGGCCTGCATAGAAAGGGCATGCGTGCACCGACTCAGAACCACTCTGGTGCAAGCTCTCTGTGCTCTGGGGGCCTCCGGACTCCCAAAGCACAGAAAGCTCGTGCCAGAGCGGCTCTGAGTCGGCGCGCGCCCTTTCTGCGCAGGCCGCTCTGGCGCGAGCTCTCTGTGCTCTAGGGGACTCGGAGACTCCCCCAGAGCACAGAGAGCTAGCGCCAGAGTGGCTCCAAGTCGGTGCGCGCGCGCGCCCTTTCTGCGCAGGCTGCTCTGGCGCTAGCTCTCTGTGCTCTGGGGGAGACCCCGGCTGGGAGAGCATCCATGCGTCTCCCCCGGCTTCAATTGAAGCCGAGGGACATGCACGGAAGCCCCGCCTCTGTCACTGACGTCATGATGCAAGGTGTCATGACGTCACGGCGTGGGCTCAACGCGTGCCTTGCCCTGGACGCGGGCAAGGCACGCTACGCCCCTGCATCCCAGGAACACTCCAGCCTGCATGGAGTGTTAAATTTCCATGCAAATTATGCATGGAAGGGATAAAGTCGATAGAGGGATGTTCTTTTCCCTCTCTCAAAACACCAGAACCAGGGGGGCATCCGCTAAAACTGAGGGTTGGGAGAGTTAAAACAGATAAGAGGAAGTACTTTTTTACCCAGCGGGTAGTTAATCTGTGGAACTCTTTGCCACAGGAGGTGGTGATGGCATCTGGTCTTGATGCCTTTAAGAGGGGATTGGACGGATTTCTGGAGGAAAGGGCGATCGTGGGCTATAGGCCATGATGGATTGTGCAACCTCCTTACAAAGGTGGTGGGCTACTGGTACCGGGTGCAAGGGAGTGGCAACAGGGTGCAAGCATCTTGTTGTCTCCTGCCTCCCTGGGGCACCTGGTGGGCCGCTGTGAGATACAGGAAGCTGGACTAGATGGGCCTTTGGCCTGATCCAGCAGGGCTCTTCTTATGTTCTTATGCTCTGGCAGCCCACCTCATTGGAGCACTGGCGCACAGGTCCACAGCTTCCCAGTGGCATGGCTTTGCATCCCAGAGAGTAGCTGCTGCTCAGTGGAAATGTGTGCGGGCAACATTCCCAGGCATCTCCAGAGCTGGGGACGAAGCCTTCCTGAAGCTCCAGGCACCCATTACCAGTCAGTGCTGGCACTGGCCAGACAATATCGATTGGACTCCCTTGGACCAAAGATCAGACTGCGCCAGACTGCACCTTCTGTTCCTTTCCCAGAGCCCTGCCATTAAAACAGCCCAGCCTTCGATGTTCCACTGAAATGGTCCTAGGCCATTTGTTGCCTGTCAAGTTGTTTTTCCCAGCCGTGTTTCAAGGCAGAGAGAAAGAGCAGTCTTACGTTGTTTAATGGGGAGGATGATTCATGCATCTCCCATTATTCTCTGGGGTGGTGCATCATGTTCCTCCAACTTGGGCTAATTTGATAGGATGCCTCTTGGTATAAAGCATTTGTCCTACGCACGGTGTCCTCATCGGGACTGGTGTGTACGATGCAACAGCCCGCCTAATGAAGTGCGCCCGATGTTTATTCATGCGCTCCTCTGCTCGGTTTAATTCTGGAGTGATAATTGCCCAGGCATGACTCTTCCTTCCTCTGCCGCATTAAAAGTTTCCCCACACAACGCAGCCTCCTGGGACAGCAAAGACCTTCCTCCGAATCCCCCGAAGAGCAAAGCGCCACAAACGTCTCTTCTTAGCATCAGCCTTTTTTGGACCCTTTCTATTTTCACTCCGACACCTATGTCATCTCGCCAGGAAGGAAGATTCCCCAATCTGGGAAAAGGAGGGGTGGGGGAAACGATGGAAAAAAGTAGCCTTCTCCCGTGAAAAGCAAGACGGAGGTAGACGGTGATATTTTTATTCCTTTGTGAATCATAAACTTGTAGGGGGTGTTGCTCTCCCTCCTACCACATCTCCAGCCTCCTTGAGCTTTGCAAGTAATTATCTAAAGTCCAATAATCCCACTGGAAGTCAGATAGACAATAATTGCTTGATTGAAGAGGAAAGTAAAATAGCTATTACCAGCAAGAAGAAGAAGAAGAAGGAGGAGGAGGAGGAGGAGGAGGAGGAAGAGGAGGAAGAGGAGGAGGAGAAACAACAACAACAACAACAACAACAACAACAACAACAACAACAACAACTGACATCCCTTCAGCCTTTCCAGGTCTGCCTTGTATTTTGGTTGCCTATTACATTTCGTTGGTTTTCCAGACATACATATATATTTCCATGATTCCAATATGGGTGCTCTCGTCTGGGCCAACAGGATCCAGTTGCTGCGATGAACTTGATTCAATGCAATGGATTCCACCAAGAGGAAAGAGATCAAAAATGAAATGTTACGTTCTACACCTTTTCACCTAAGAAAAAAGAGATTATTCACAAGGAAAAAAAACAAAGAGGTACAGAGATCATCATTAGAGGTCCAACATATCCATCATACCTATGTGATCCACATGATAGTGTTTTATGAATTTGATTTGGACAGATCGGTACGCCGGTGGAGTTGAGCAGGTTGGTTCCTGGGCTGATGGATCCCTTCCTCTCGAGATCCAAAGAGGTCCGTGTCGACTTTAAGATTCCAATATTTGCTTCTGCTCCCAATTGGCTGATGAAGTAAATATGGATTTGAACCGTCAGCCCCTGGAAGGGAAACAGCCCTATAAATTCGACCGGCGAAGGAGCTGCTTTTCCATAAAGCTATTCTGAGAAACTTGAGATCCGGTAAACTGAGCTCAGCTATATTACTGGAGGAGATACATCTGCGCATTTATTACTGGAAATGGCGAAGAGACTTGAGAGTCTTTTGCCACCGAGATCCATCTGCTGTGACAGAAGAAAGGAATGCCATTCCAAGGCAAATCCAGCGTGTACCCAAGCCGGAATACATGAGACATCAGAGATGTACAGACTGGGATATACAGATTTCTTTCTAAAAGCTGAAAAAACAGCTGGCGAAGGGGAGGAAATTAAATTGCATCAGGGCAGTGAGGCTGTTGGAAATGGGATTGCTAAACCGTTCCCCTATGCCAGTGGGTTCTCAAACGTTTTGATCACTGGAGCCACTTCGGCTTCTAAAAGGAGCCTGGAGTATCAATCAATCAATCAATCAATCAACAGGTACTTATATACCGCTTTTCAACACGAAGTTCACAAAGCGGTTTACAGGCAAATAGTAATAATAATAAAATTAAATGTACCTGTGTATTTTATGTAAAAGTACTGAACTAAAAACAATTTTTAAAAACCCTCACTACACTTGAAAATCCAAACTGTTAACACTCACAAAAGGAATATAGCAGGAGTTAGGTCTGCAGCTTCTACGATGGCTGTTCCCAGCTTTCCACGACCCACTTGACATCACGTCACTACGACTCATAGTTTGAGCAACACTTGCTTAGACATTAACGTATGCCCCGCAAAGCCTAGATTCCTGTGGTCATCCAGACTGACCCTATGTTGTTGTTGTTGTTGTTGTTCAGTCACTAAGTCGTGTCCGACTCTTTGCAACCCCCTGGATCGCAGCACGCCAGGCCTCCCTGTCCTCCACTAGCTTCCGGAGTTTGCCCAATTTCATGTTCATTGCTTTGGTGACACTCTCTAACCATCTCCTCCTCTGCCGCCCCTTTGGCCTTCCATTTTTCCCAGCATGAGGGTCTTTTCTAAAGAGTCCTCTCTTCTCATCAGGTGGCCAAAGTACTTGAGCTTCAGCTTCAGGATTTGTCCTTCCAGGGAGCAATCAGGCTTGACTTCCTGGAGGATTGACCGATTGGATGCTCCTTGCATACCTGCATAGGGTCAGTCTTACAATGTATCATAGTGGCATGAGTTTGGTTGGATGACTGTTCTTCTGAGTCATGGCTGAAAGGATTGTGCTCTACGCATTTAAAGAGATGCCTCATTTAAGAAATGATGATCTGGACAGGATGCTGGAGGGCTACTCAGTAAGGTAAAGACTCACTGACCACAGTTATGGTCTGCCTCATGAGGCCAACTTGTTTTTCAAGCTAACAGCATTTAATGATGTAATGACGAGCGAGGAAGGGAGAAAAGGAGGCACAGAGGAAAAATGCAGCAACCACAAGCTGAGCAATCAGGAGCAATGTAACAGTGGAGGAGCTGAGCTCAGTGAGAGAGACTTGGCCTTGCCTGTGGGACAGTCCAGGTCTTTAGAATCTCCATGTAAGAACATCAGAAGAGCCCCATTGGATCAGGCCAAGGGCCCATCTAGCCCAGCTTCCTGCATCTCACAGTGGCCCACCAGATGCCTCAGGGAGCACACAAGGCAACAAGATGCCTGCATCCTGTGGCCACTCCCTTGCACCTGACATTTGGAGACAGGCTACTTGGAGACAAACTACAAACATCCACTAAAAATGTTGGGAGAATTAGAACAGATAAAAGGAACTTCTCTACCCAGTGGGTAATTAATCTGTGGAATTCCTTGCCACATGAGGTGGTGATGGCATCTGGCCTCAGGGGATTGGAAATTTCTGGAGGAAAAGTTCATCGTGGGCTACACGCCATCATGCAACCTCCTTACGTTAGAAGTAGGCTACTTCAGAATGCCATGTGCATTCATGCAGGCATCTCATTGTCTTGTGTGCTCCCTGAGGCATCTGGTGGGGCCACTGTGAGATACAGGATCTCCTTGCAGTCCAGGGGACTCGCAAGAGTCTTCTCCAACACCATAATTCAAAAGCAGCTATTCTTCGGCGCTCTGCCTTTCTTAGGGTCCAGCTCTCACAGCCATACATTGCTACTGGGAAAACCATCGCTTTGACTAGGCGAAGCTTGGTTGGCAGGGTGATGTCTCAGCTTTTTATTAAGTTGTCTGGGTTCGCCATAGCTTTCCTCCCAAGAAGTAAACATCTTTTAATTTCATGGCTGCAGTCACCATCTGCGGTGATCTTGGAGCCCAGGAAAATAAACTGTGTCACCGCTCTGTACACACTTACCCAGGAGTAGTCCCATTAAGACATACTTCTGAGTAGACATGCCTAGGATTGTGCTGTAAGAGTCGGACCAAGTACAAGTCAGCTCCCGACAAGTCAGTACAAGTCAGTTCTGGCTGCCCAAGCATCAGGTGGGCCTCTGTGAGATGTTCGGGGAGGTGGGCCCTTAGCCTGATCCAGCAGGGCTGTCAAGCCTCTGCTTGAAGGTCTCCAGTGAGGGAGAACCCACCACCTCCCTTGGCAATCTGTGCCAGAGGCAGATCTAAGGGAGGGCAAAGCTCTAAGTTTTGCAAGAAGCCTTACCTTGCAGTGGAAATCACTCCTCTCCTGCACCGTTTTAGCCAATCCTCACAGGGAAAAGCAACATCTTGGCGTTGCTTACTGGCTACAGCAGCAAGGGATAGGAGGGAATGACATGACAGGGTAAGGCTCCTTGCAACACTTAGAACTTTGCCATCCCTGTAGAAACGCCTCTGGCCCTCCCTGTAGAAATGCCTCTGATCTGTGCCACAGCTTAATTACCTACTGGGTAAAAAAAAATAATATTTCCTTTTATCCGTTCCAATTCTCCCAACACTCAGTTTGAGTGGATGTCCCCTGGTTCTGGGGACAAAATCTGCCACTGCCGAATCACCCTGACTGGCAGGAATTTCTTCCTGATGCCCCACCGGAATCTCCTCGCTTGTCATTTGTGCCCATTGGATCCAGTTCTGCTCTCAGAGGCAGTTAAGAACAAATGTGTCCTTTGTAAGAGGTGTTACAAAAACAGGTGTTTGAAGAGCACTATTGTACAGTGGTGTCATCTAAATAATTTAAGAACAGGTACTCACTTTTGATTGGCACGTGTCGGGACCCGTCCACCGGAAGTGACGTCATAAGCCAGAAGGGATGTCATGGCAGGAAGTGACATGAAAAAAGCCCTTTCTGAGGCCTCAGATGATTTTAAACTGACCCAATGGTTGCAACAGTATTCCACAGCACCCCCAGAACATGTTAAGGAGGCCTGGCCTCATGTTAAAACCCCAGAGCAACTCATTTTTCAGTGGCAAGGAAAGGAAAGGCTCCGCTCGCTGCCTGCCTGCCTGCCTGGCTCTGAGAACATGCAGGCAACTCAAACATGCAGGAAATTCAAACATTGCAGAGGGCGGAGTCGACGAGTGGGCGGGTGAATGGGCGGGGCCAGCTGTAATCCTAGGAACCGGTACTCGCGTACCCCCTGCATGACATCACTGCTATTGTATCAGCTTTCTCTTCTCCAGGCCAAACATACCTAGGGCCCGACCCTGTGCGTGTCTACTTGGAAGGTAAGTCCCATTACAGTCAATGTGGCTTACTCCCAGGTAAGCATGGACAGGATTGCAGCCGTAGTTCCTTTACCTTCTCCTCGTAGGGCTGGTTCTCCAGCTAGGGAGACTGTATCCTGCTTTGACTTGCACCATGGAAGGAGGTGGACAGAGTTGGCCGTAAGTCCTTCTGGCCCCTGAGGCCAAACGTTGCCCCCCCCCTTTCCTGCATTACTGCAGCGCATCACCACTCTCCTCTCATCCACATTTCCTTTTCGCTCCACCCTCCTTCCTTTTCCAGCCCCCCAGGGATGGGTCAGCCCCAACCATGCAACATACAGTTAGAACAATGAGGGAGCAATCCTAACCTGGAGTTTGGCCAGCACAAGGGCCACTATAAAGCGCATTTGGTCCACAGAGTCAGGGAGGATGGTCTGTGTGCTGGCCTCTCTGACTCCGAGAGTGGTCCAAACATACATTGCAGTGTCCCTTGTGCCGGCCTAACTGATTGCACCCTCAGAGCGCAATCCTAATCTGGAGTTAAAGGTAAAGGTTTCCCCACGACCGAATGGTCTAGTTGTGACCGACTGTAGGGGGCGGTGCTCATCTCCGTTTCAAAGCCTGTAGAGCCGGCGTTTTGTCCGAGGACAAGCTTCCGTGGTCATGTGGCAGGCATGACTCTACGCTGTAGCGCACGGAACGCCGTTACCTTCCCACCGAAGTGGTCCCTGTTTATCTACTTGCATTTAGGTGCTTTTGAACTGCTAGGTTGGCAGGAGCTGGGACAAGCAACGGGAGCTCACTCCGTCATGTGGTCTTGAACTGCCAACCTTCCGGTCAGCAAGCTCAGCTCAGCGCTTTAACCCAATGTGCAGGCAGTTAGGCCAACAAAGTTTGGTTGGCACAAGGGACACCGTAAAGCATGTTTGGACCACTCTCTGAGTCAGGGAGGATGGTGAGTCTGTGTGCTGGCTTCTCTGACTCTGAGAGTGGTCCAAACATTCTTTCCAGCATCCCTTGTGCTGGGCAAACTTTGCTTGCCTAACTCCAGGTTAGGATTGCACTCTGAATGTTCCCAAAAGCTGCTGATACCACAGTCCCAAATTTGGGGGTGGTTGGGTAGGGGAATTCAACTTGTACCTTTGGGGTGGAGGGACAGAAGGTTGTGCCCAGTGGTCACTTACAGCTATCCCCAGAGGATATCTGCTGAGCTGTCCCCCCCCCCCCACACACACACCCATGCGCCATGGTGTTGGAGCCAAGTCAAACAGGACGCATTATCCCGTGAGCAGGATGCATTTGGCTCTGCAAGGCCTCTTACTTTTTTACTGACACCATTTATGTGCCTTTCAAAGGCTTTGTTACAGGAAGCAGCATCACTCATGGTTGGGAAGTGTTCGCACCACGGTTTCCGGGCAGGTCTGCTCTACCCCCTGCTGCCCCCCCACCCCGTTCTCTTTGGCAGTCTTGAATGTGAGCTCTGCAGACCCCCCACTTCGGCATCCATCCAAAGGGGTGTCCCTGGAGGGTCCCATTTATTCCCAGGGCTCGTGTCTCTTCCATCTTTCCCTCGAAAGACCCTCCGGTGAGAGGCTAGCCAAAGAGCAGGTCCCCGAAGCCCAGGCAAGGGCAGTGTGATCCACTGGTGTCAGTGGCGCTCCTGGGGGGGAACGCTAAGTGTTGCAGGAGCTTCTGTGTAACGGGCCCCCCTCTTCCTCGCTTTCAGTCATTCGCGGCTTCAAGAGCCGCGAATGGCTCTGGAGGCGAGGGGGAGGGCCCGCGTTACACATGCGCTCAGGCTCCTGCAAGGCTTGGCGCTTTGCCCCCCCTCTACGAACGCCACTGAGCGGTGGTTGGTTGGTTGTGCTCGAAGAGGGCTGTCCGACGAGCGCACGGCTGCCGAGGGCGACGGAGCCAAGCCTTGCCGTGGCTCCAGGGCGAGAGCGAGGCTGCCCTCGCTGCCCGGGACGCGGGGCCGTTGGCGACAGCACACGCGTCCTTGCCCGACCCAGAGCATCTGGGGAAGCCTCCCGCGTGCGCGCCGGTGGAGCTGCAGGAAAGGAGCCGCGCGCCCCTTCCCCCACGGCGTCCACGGGGGTCCTTCGGGGATCGGGCCCGCGCGCTCCTCTCCAGCCTCTGGTGCCCAGCGCTGGCAGGGGGTGGGGCCGCGGCTTGGCGACGGCTTCGGCCACGCCTCCCGCAGGCAGGAGGCTCGTCCGTCGATCTCGAGGCCTGCCGTGACCCCCCCCCCCCGTTGCAAAACTTCCGCGGTGCCCTCGCAGCCCCCCCCCTCCCCCCGGGCCAGGTCCATACTCCTCGCGCTCTCCGGCTGGGATTGGCTGCAAGGGCTTCAGGGCGCGCGGCCAACTGTGCGCCTGCGCTGGCCTCCTGTGGCTGGCGGGGGGGGGGGCACGTGACGGACAGCCCTGCCGCGCGCGGGCCAAGCTCCCTGCACGTGGGAAGGCGGTGTGTCCAGGGTGGGCGCCAAAAAGGCTCGGCTCCAGCCGTGCGCCCTAACGGGCGCCTTTGGGGGCTTCCTCGGGTTATGTTGCCACTGGACGAGGCCTCAAGGCGTCCCCTGCGATGGGCACTGACGTCAGCCGCCATAAAACGGTACACGTGCCACAGCAGAGATGCAAGCATGAAACCCAGGAGGGAGACGAAGCCAGCAGGACTGCTTTCAGCGCCTTGAGGGAGAACCTGGCGCACATCAGAAGGGCCCTGCTGGATCAGGCCAAAGGCCCATCTAGTGCCGCTTCCTGCATCTCACAGCGGCCCACCAGACACGCAAGACTACAAGATGCCTGCATGATGTTGCCACTCCCTTGCACCGGACATTCTGAAGTAAATAAAAACTTGCAACCCAATCTGGGCTTGAAGGACCTAAGAAAAGCCCTGCTGGATCAGGCCAAAGGCCCACCTAGTCCAGCTTCCTGCATCTCACAGCGGCCCACCAGGTGCCTCAGGTGAGCACACGGGACAAGATATTTGCATCTTGTTGCCACTCCCCTGCATCTGGCATTCTGAGGTAGCCTAATTCTAAAATAAGGAGGTTGCACCACTCATCATAGCCTGTAGCCAGCAATGGACTTTTCCTCCAGAAATCTGTCCGATTAAAAGGGGATTCCCTTTTAAAGCCTCGGGCGCCCTCACCACCTCTTGTGGCAAGAAGTTCCACAGATTACCCACTGGGTAAAAAAAAAAAAAACTATTTCCTTTTAACTGTTCTAACTCTCCCAATACTCAGTACCCTCCCTTTCATCTTCAAAAACCCCAATGGCTTGGTTTTGGGGTTTTGTGTGTGTGTGTGTGTGACAAGGCAAGAAATTCAAGGCTCCTCTAGACCACAAAGAAAAAGCAATACAGAAAGCTGGTTTGAAAAAGGCCTATGCCCCACCCCTTCTCATGATGCTCCGCCCATTCCTCCAAAAAGCCCCGCCCCTTCCTCAGTGATGCTCCCCCCTCCCCAGGCTGTCTGGTCCCTGGGGAAAGTTCTGGTGCCAGATTCCCCAATTGACAGCTTAATCCAAACCCTGCACTGCTACAGCCAGGCTGCAGGGCCCCACATTGCATCCAGCCAGTGATGGGATCAGCTAACGACTCGGGGGAACGCTGGGCGGCCAGCAGGAAGGCTGGGCGGGACTTCTGGGTGATTGACAGCCCATCCATCTGGGTCCACTGCCCGCCGTCCGGGCTGCCCCCGGGTGGCGCACCCCGCCGCTGCACGCCCTGGCACCTGGGGGCCCCCACCCGCCCCCCGGCGAGCGGGCGCCCTCTCCGAGGCCAGGGCAGCCCAGACGGCGAGCGGGCAGGCGGCGGACCTGGACCGACGGGCTGTCAATCACCCGGAAGTCCCGCCCAGCCTTCCTGCTGCCCGCCCAGCGTTCCCCCGAGTCGTTAGCTGATCCCATCACTGCATCCAACACAGGGTTTGAGGATGCTGGAGGTCATTACTGGGGATGGGGATATTTCTACTCCAGCCTGTCTTAGGGGGCTACTTGGATCTGTGGCAGCTGTTTGGGTGATGCAAATCTAAGCAGTCTGACCCAGGAGTGTGAATTAGAGAATGATGTGTGCTGCTGACACTACCGAAGTCTGCCCTTCCCCACTCAGAAATGCCCTCTTGCCACCCCATGCCACGCCCTGCCACCAGTGATGTCATGCAGGGGGTACGCGGGGGGTACGCGGGGGGTACGCGAGTACCGGTTTCTAGGATTACGGCTGGCCCCGCCCATTCGCCCGCCCACTCATCGACTCCGCCCTCTGCAACGTTTGAATTTCCTGCATGTTTGAGTTGCCTGCATGTTCTCAGAGCCAGGCAGGCAGCGAGCGGAGCCTTTCCTTTCCTTGCCACTGAAAAATGAGTTGCTCTGGGGTTTTAACAGGATGCCAGGCCTCCTTCACATGTTCTGGGGGTGCTGTGGAATACTGTTGCAACTGTTGGGTCAGTTTAAAATCATCTGAGGCCTCAAAAAGGGCTTTTTCATGTCACTTCCTGCCACGACATCACTTCTGGCTTATGACGTCACTTCCGGTGGGTGAGTCCCGACACGTGCCAATCAAAAGTAAGTACCTGTTCTTAAATCATTTAGATGACACCACTGCCTGCCACCCCCCCGCGCCATCTGGCACAATCCTACCTTTGTCGACTGGCAGAGCTGTGGGGTTTGGTGCTGGCAGGGTAAAGGCACGTCCTAGCGCCGTCGGCTGGAGTTGGTGCAAACCTACCTTGTGACTTAGCAGCGCAAGGCAATGCTGGGATTGGGCTGTGAGTGGATTACCCCGTTCTCCATGGATCTGTGTGTACGTACCTGGTTCTTTATAAAGCCTCTGCATGGGGCTCACAATGAAAAACAGACCCAAAAGAAAGAATGGGTAAAGAGGCAGTAGTACACTGGGGGAGGACATGTGATTCACCCTTTGGGTGGGTGTTATTTGCCTGACAGCCGATTTGTGAACTTTGTGTTGAAAAGGGTTATATAAATACTGTTGAGGCAAAGAGCCTCAGGGCACAATCCTAAACTGAGTTAAAGCTAAAGGTTTCCCCACGACCGAATGGCCTAGTCGTGACCGACTGTAGGGGGCGGTGCTCATCTCCGTTTCAAAGCCTGTAGAGCCGGTGTTTTTGTCCGATCATGTGGCCAGTATGACTCTATGCCATAGTGCACGGAACGCCGTTCCCTTCCCACCAAAGTGGTCCCTATTTATCTACTTGCATTTTAGGTGCTTTCGAACTGCTAGGTTAGCAGGAGCTGGGACAAGCAATGGGAGCTCACTCCATTATGCAGTCTCAAACTCCCAACCTTGCAGTCGAAAGCCCAGCAACAGCGGATTAACTCGCTGCGCCACCACATCCCTTAAACTGAGTTAGGCTGGCATAAACTAAGCCAGCAAAGTTTGGCTGGCACAAGGGACACCGTCAAGTATGTTCGGACCACTCTCGGAGTCAGAGAGGCCAGCACACAGACGTGCGCCATCCTCCTTAACTCTGAGAGTGGTCCAAACATGCTTTTCGGTGTCCCTTGTGCTGGCCAAACATTGCTGGCTTTGCTTATGCCGGCCTAACTCAGTTTAGGATTGTGCACTCACTTGAATCCTGGAGAGTAGCTGCCAGTCAGTGTTGAGGATACAGACCTAGACAGATGAAAGGTCTGACTCTGTAGGAGACTGCTTACTGTGTTGAAACTCCAGCCATGCAGTTTGCCTGGCTTGTGTGGGTACCCCCATTGTGGCTGTCGGTGGAATGGGCTGGTGGAGAACCACTGAAGGGCCGGACAGGAGGTCACCCTTTGAAACAGCTGCAGAGATTTCGGTGAGGATTGATGGAGCTGGGTGAAACTGGGGGCTCAGTCCCAACCTGGAGTGTTAATCCCAAGAATGTCACAGACGTGTGCCGTCCTCCCTGACTCCGAGAGCGGTGCGAACACGTTTCACAGTGCATTTGCGAAACTCCTGGGCCGGCAGAAGTCCGGATTAGGATTGCATCCTGGAAACTTAAGGAAGGGTCTCCATTAGTTCAGCCTTGGCTGACTCCTGTGTGGCACACTCCGATAATGAACAAGTGCCTTTTTTACAAGAGTCTCCAGGAAGCTGGCGTTCGTATGCTTGCATTTTATGAGGCTTGGAATGCTCTTGTCAGCTACTGGAGTGGCATTAATTCAAACAGGCACATTACATATTGCGCTATAACAGCCTTCTGAGCATCGGCCGTTAATATGAGGGTAATGTAAGGAGGGCTGCAGAGGAGGCCCGCGTTCCCAGAGTAGAGTTTGGGGCGTGATGGTCAATGGTGTAGCTATCTATGGGGCGGGGGGCGTAGCACCCCAGATGCCGTCCTCAAGGGGGGGTGTCACCACTGAACCCCAAATTTCAAAAATCGTGAGTTTACAGAATACTACCATCGTGCTGTATACTGTTGGATGCGGAATTTCACCTGGAATTCAGTGGGGAAAAATGGAGCGTAATATCTCCACTCTCATTTATCATTTATCATTTATTATGGTCGAGGACCAGAAAACAACCAACAAGACAAAACAGAGAAATATTAAAGCAAACATCCAGTACGTCAAGAGAATAACAAATGACTACAACCTAAAATAATAACTACATCAAATCACACTGATAATAAAACTAAGGAAACAGGGAATTTAAAACTAGATCTCAGAATTGTCATACATGTAAAAAGAAAACTACTACAAGATATATAAAAAGCATATATTAAAAGGGTTTAATATTCCTTTTCTTGAGCCACCAAGCCTTTACGAATTTTGCCTGCAGCCACAAGAAAACTGGCGCATTGCTTTGTTACCTGTTTGTTGCTCCCTAGTAATAGCTTTTTGGTCATATCCCTCCCTTCTACTCTCATCATATTCTTAACAAGAGGGAAAATGAATTTTTCTCGAATTCCTAAATGAAATGAACAGAATGGACGTGTTCTGAAGATTCTATCTCCCCCGATCCACAAGGGCAAAGTCTTTCATTAAGAGGAATTCTCCTAAACTTCCCTTCGAGCACAGCTCGAGCGTAATATCTCCATTCTAGCAAAGGTTATGGCCAACCCCCAACCCCCCCCCCCCCAAAAAAAAACTTACTTTGTACAAATCACGGTTTCTAAAATTGTGGTTTTAAGGAATAATGCCATAATGCTGTATACCATTGGATGCAGAATTTCATCAGGAATTCAGTGAAAAAAAACGGAGTGTAATATCTTTATTCTAGCAGATGTTATAGCCAGAACACCAAAAATAAAACCCAAAATACAAGTGTCTTATGCAGGGGTGTCAAAATGTACAGCCTGCATGATGAGTCCATAAATTTGGTCAGGGGTGTGTGTCAAAAATTTATGGGTCCCTGGTGCAGAATGACCTAGTTATGCCATTGGTGATGGTGAAAGGGGCACTGAAACATACTTCATTTGCGTGTGTGTGGGGAGTCTTCCTGCCCCCAAGGCACATCTTTTTTTTTCCTGGGGAAAGGGAACAGAGCACAGGTGGCAGATCTTTTATTTGTGGGCCTCCCCAAACCGTCTGTTGATTCCAGGATTCCCCAAAGCTCCTAATTTTGCAGCAGGCCCAAGTTTATCTCCATCCTGCATGCACTGCCCAAACCATCTTGGAGGTAGGGAAAAAATTTTAAAACCTCTTATGCAGATGTGTAGTGCGAATGTTGACTTTGAAATCTTGAAATTTCTTTTTGCAATGAAAGACCCTATTTATATTAATCAGCTTGCTTTGTTTCTAGTCCAGGTAGTCAAAGCCAATCTGGCTCGAGCTAAAAGTGTGGAGATGGCTAATCATTGACTTTTTCTATTTTAATGGTCCTTGAGTGTAAGAATTTTGAAGTTGACTGCAATAGTTTTTACTTACTGTTTGTCATGTTTTCTTTTTATATGCCAATAAAGGTCTTTGTATTGTAATTGCATCCCGATGGGGGTGTTTGCTTATCTGAGCACTTCTGCTTTGAATGCTTGCAGTATAGTATGGCTATGCTAGGAAATGCAGACTGCAGGATTCACTGCAAAGTGGCAAGGGTGTCACAGGCCCTTAGAACAGAGTTTCGCCTACAACGGAAGAGTCTCCATTTTGAAGGGAAATGCTAGGAAATTTCCTAGGAAATTCACTGCAAAGTGGCAAGGGTGTCACAGGCCCTTAGAACAGAGTTTCGCCTACAACGGAAGAGTCTCCATTTTGAAAGCTACCGTTGAAGGGAGCTGCAGATTTCTGCTTTCAAGGCAAGGCCCCTTCATCGCTACTGCCAAAGGGCCCTGCGGGAACAATTGAATCTCCTTGTTGTCTTTTCATTCTTTGGTCTCAGATGTTCTTAAACCTCACACAGACCGACGGAGCTGCTATTGACTGGTCTCCCCCCCGCTCTGGCAAGGGTTTGGGGGGGTTTGGGGTTTTGGCCCCCCCCCCCCCGGCTGCAATGAGATTTCGTCTTATCTTTCAAATCACGCTGATGACCTCAAGTCCCAGCTGCTTCCAAGTGTGCTTTGAACCCAGTATCGATCCCGTAATTAAAGTGTCTTGCAGATGCTGCAGGTATCTGGCCAATACGTGACCTCCTCTCTCTCTCTCTCTCTCTCTCTCTCTCTCTCTCTCTCTCTCTCTCCCCCCCCCTCACTCAATGTATGCTTTATTTTTCATTTAACTAGGCGTGCAAGATGGCCAGAGCGTCGTCTCATATTGATTGCTGAGGGAGGGAGGATGTCTCGTTTCCGACTCCTTTGTTGTTTCTCCGGTTCACTCTGACATTTGTTCCACAATGTCTGTGCTCCAGTTTTACTAGGAGAATTTATAAAATGCATCTCAGAGCGTGAATCCCAACCTGGAGCTAGGCCAGCACAGTTGTGCCTGCAAAATTTGGCCGGCACAAGGGCCACCATAAAACACGTTTGGACTACTCTGGGAGTCGGGGAGGATGGCGCACGTCTGCGTGCTGGTCCCTCTGACTCCGAGAGTGGTCCAAACATACTTTACGGTGTCCCTTGTGCTGGCCAGACTTTGCTTTATTTACCTCATACTTACCTCAGAGTTTTACCTCAGAAATTTATCTCAGAATGCCAGATACAAGGGAGTGGTGTTTGGACCACTCTCTGAGTCAGGGAGGATGGCGCACATCTGTGTACTGGCCTCTCTGACTCTGAAAGTGGTCCAGACATACTTTGCGGTGTCCCTTGTGCTGGTCAAACTTTGCTGGCCTAACTAACTCCAGGTTAGGATTGCACCCTAAATGTTGCAGGATGGCTCTGGTGGTGAGTGGGGGTGGCCATGTTACACAGGAGTTGAGGCTCCTTCTACACTTAGCGTCCCCCCCTTGTAGGAACACCATTGGCTGACAGCTTTCCATTATTTTAGTTGTTCACATTTTCATATCATCCTTCCTTCAAGGACTTCAGGGTGGTGCTCATGGTTCCTTCCTTTTGTCCTCACAGCAACCCTGTGAGGTAGGTGAAGCAGAGAGAGAGAGAGAGAGAGAGAGAGAGAGAGAGAGAGAGAGAGAGA
>JAJKFI010000144.1:199365-218595 GCA_029204185.1 Lerista edwardsae
CAATCAATCAATCAATCAATCAATCAATCAATCAATCAATCAATCAAAAGTATTTATATACTGCTTTTCAACACAAGGTTCACAAAGCGGTTTACAGGCAAAAAAATAAAGTTAAATGGCTCCCTGTCCCCAAAGGGCTCACAATCTAAAAAATGCAGAACACCCCCAGCAACAGCCACTAGACAAGACACTGGCAGGGATGAATAGGGACAATTACTCTCCCCTGCTAAATATAAGAGAAACACCACTTTAAAAAGTGCCTCTTGCCCAGTTAGCAGGTTGTGAAGCAGATGATGGCCAGAAATAAGCACTTTTCCTTCTCACCTAGAAGAGAGGCTCGCCGTTGGCTGCAAATGGCAGAAGAGAAGATTTGCAAATATTTTCAAGGTATGTTGTTGTTGTTCAGTTGCTAAGTCGTGTCCGACTCTTTGCGACCCCATGGACCACAGCACACCAGGCCTCCCTGTCCTCCACTAGCTTCCGGAGTTTGCCCAATTTCATGTTCATCGCTTCGGTGACACTATCTAACCATCTCATCCTCTGCCACCCCCTTCTCCTTTGGCCTTCCATCTTTCCCAGCATGAGGGTCTTTTCTAAAGAGTCCTCTCTTCTCAGGAGGTGGCCAAAGTACTTGAGCTTCAGCTTCAGGATTTGTCCTTCCAGGGAGCAATCAGGCTTGACTTCTTGGAGGATTGCCCGATTGGATCTCCTTGCAGTCCAGGGGACTCTCAAGAGTCTTCTCCAACACCATAATTCAAAAGCATCTATTCTTCGGCGCTCTGCCTTTCTTATGGTCCAGCTCTCACAGCCATACATTGCTACTGGGAAAACCATAGCTTTGACTAGGCGAACCTTTGTTGGGAGGGTGATGTCTCGGCTTTTGATTAAGTTGTCTAGGTTCGCCATAGCTTTCCTCCCAAGAAGTAAACGTCCTTTAATTTCGTGGCTGCAGCCACCATCTGCGGTGATCGTGGAGCCCATGAAGATAAAGTCTGTCACTGCTTCCATGTCTTCCCCTTCTATTTGCCAGGAAGTGATGGGAGTGGTTGCCATGATATTAGTTTTTTTTAACATAACGTTACAGCGGGCTAAAGTAAAGGCCCGTCTTTCGTTGCAGTTTACCAACACTGGAAGATAATTCGGAACTTTGCCCATTATAACGGGCATTTGCCAAATCGGGGGTGGTGGTGGTTTGAAGACTATGTACTGCACTCAGGAGCTCTTGAGCCTGGATGTCTAGTAATCTCTGCTTGATCAGGCGGCACGCCGTACAGCATCAGTCGTGCTCTCCTTTGCTCAGGTATTCAGCAGCTCAGTCAGATGCCACCTACAGCACCGAGGAAAAACAAGCCAGCAGGCTCGCGATAATAGATAGATGCCATCAAGAGTGCTCCGTGTGGCCTTCTAGCTGCAGCTCCCCTGCTTTGCATTGCTGAGCTGCTCTTTGAACGTTTGAAACGTTGCCATCGAACACCGCTGCAGACGGGCTGTTACTCATGGTGGCCGGACTCCCCTATTTCTGTGCACCGGGGCCTGGCTAGAGGAATCGACCGTCGGTGATTCATCCGGCCGAGAGATGCCGTGGAAAGAGGCAGACAGGAAAAAAAAAAGGTCCCTTTAACCTTTCGCAGCATAGAAGGAGCTGTGCTCATCCAGTGGCGATGCAAATTGGGGGCGGCGGCGGCAAATGCCAAGTGGTTTCTCTGACCCCGTTTTCCAGGCACAAAAACGACAAGGCGGTATTTGACCAGGGCCTGATGTGGAGTCCTGTTTACACCGTGGAGTCTGAAACCACCCCTGAAGACGTTTTCATGATCGGGTTATACGGCCCCACAAAGAAAGGACTTGTTCTCTCCTTCCCGTGCTCTCCTGGTTCAGGGCAGCCAGTACAAGGGGCGAAGAAGAAGAAGAAGAAGGGGAAGAGGAAGGCAAAGGAGATGGTTTAGAAGGAGAGAGGAACCCCAGTAGCCCCAAATGCCTGAACAGCTCAGTGCCCTCGAACAGATGCTGGTCCATCAGGCCACAGGTCCATTGCTCCGGAATCTTCATTCCCACACTGGCCAATCAGATAGCATCATAGGCAGTGGTGTCATCTAAATGATTTAAGAACAGGTACTCACTTTTGATTGGCACGTGTCGGGACCCGCCTACCGGAAGTGACGTCATAAGCCGGAAGGGATGTCGTGGCAGGAAGGGACATGAAAAAAGCCCTTTTTGAGGCCTCAGATGATTTTAAACTGACCCAACAGTTGCAACAGGATTCCACAGCACCCCCAGAACATGTGAAGGAGGCCTGGCATCATGTTAAAACCCCGGAGCAACTCATTTTTCAGTGGCAAGGAAAGGAAAGGCTCCGCTCGCTGCCTGCCTGCTTGCCTGGCTCTGAGAACATGCAGGCAACTTAAACATGCAGGAAATTCAGATGTTGCAGAGGGCGGAGTCGACGAGTGGGCGGGCGAATGGGCGGGGCCAGCTGTAATCCTAGAAACCGGTACTCGCGTACCCCCGCGTACTCCCTGCATGACATCACTGATCATAGGCTTCTTAAGTTTCTTGGGACCATCATAACTAATGACCTGACTTGGAGTGCGAACACCACTGCTTTAATTAGGAAGGCACAACAACGGTTGTATTTTCTAAGGATTCTTAGAAAGCAACAATTGGCTGAGAGTTTGCTAATCACCTTCTATCGGAGTTCAATTGAGAGCATATTATCCTACTGTCTCTGTGTATGGTACACGAGCTGCACAGTGGCAGAGAAAAAGGCAATTCAAAGGGTGATCAAGACGGCCCAAAACATCATTGGCTGTTTACTCCCCTCTTTGGAAGAACTGTATAAAAATAGATGCAAGAGGAAGATATCTAATATATTGAAAGACTCCTCTCATCCGGGACATCAGCTCTTTGAACTATTACCATCGAGAAGGAGATTTAGGGTATTGAAAGCAAGGACGAGCAGATTCAGAAACAGTTTTTACCCAAGTGCAGTATTGAGTTTAAATGCGGGGTCATAAGTTTTTGTGGAATTTAAATTGCTGGGAGCAATGGGGTATTTATATTTGTATAAGTGATTGTTGTATGGTTGATTGTGCATATTTTAGTTTTGGTGTTGTCCAGTTTTACCTTGGGGAAGAGCACCTCATTTCGTTGCACCCAGTTGTGAGTGTAATGACAAATAAATTTCTTATGTCTTATGTCTTATGTCTTAAGGGTGCTCCCATTGGCTGATGGGTAGGCTGGGTGGAGCCACTGGCCCCTGCCACCCATCTGCTATACCACAGGTGAGCCTGTGGTCACTGTGGATGTGGAGACCCAGTGCGCAGCGTTGGCTCTCAGAGAGAGTCCCCATGGGAAAGCCTGATGGATCCTGGCTGCCTCATACATGCCTGGTGAGCAGTGACACAAAGATTTCTTGCACTGGGTTTTGCAAACTCTAGTGACACCCCCAATACGGAGAACAGAGGGCAGAACCCTCCCTCCTTCCTTACCTCTCTCCTAGGTGGGTTCTAGACACAGTGGGCACAACCCTAACCAACTTTCCAGCACTGACCGAGCTGTGCCAATGGGGCATGTGCTGCATCCTGCAGTGGAGGGTTAGAGTACAATCCTGAACTGGGCTAGGCCGGCATAAGCTAAGCCAGGAAAGTTTGGCCCGCACAAGGGACACCGTCAAGTATGCATGGACCACTCTCGGAGTCAGAGAGACCAGCACACAGCCGTGCGCCATCCTCCCCGACTCCGAGAGTGGTCCAAACACCACTCCCTTTTATCTGGCGTTCTGAGGTAAAGTCCTGAGGTAAGTATGAGGTAAATAAAGCAAAGTTTGGCCGGCCTAAGGGGCACCGTCAAGTATGTTTGGACCACTCTCTGAGTCAGAGAGGCCAGTGCACAGATGTGTGCCATCCTCCCCGACTCCCAGAGTGGTCCAAATGCCACTCCCTTGTACCTGGCGTTCTGAGGTAAATTTCTGAGGTAAATATGAGGTAAATAAAGCAAAGTTTTGCCGGCCTAAGGGGCACCGTCAAGTGTGTTTGGACCACTCTCGGAGTCAGAGAGGCTAGCACACTGACGTGCACCATCCTCCCCGACTCCGAGAGTGGTCCAAACGCCACTCCCTTGTACCTGGCGTTCTGAGGTAAAATTCTGAGGTAAAATTCTGAGGTAAATATGAGGTAAAGAAAGCAAAGTCTGGCCAGCACAAGGGACACCGTCAAGTATGTTTGGACCACTCTCAGAGTCAGAGAGGCCAGCACACAGACGTGCGCCATCCCCCCTGACTCTGAGAGTGGTCCAAACACGCTTTACGGTGGCCCTTGTGCCGGCCAGACTTTGCTGGCTTAGTTTATGCCGGCCTAAGTCCAGTTTAGGATTGCGCTCTTAGTCACGGAGGCCCCCTCAAGGTAACTTAACATTTGTTCCCCGCCCTCCGAGCTGCACTGTCCTTACCCCAGTGCTAGAAAGTGGGTTGGGATTGCGCCTCGAATTGGGGTGGGGATGCCTGAGCCCTAAGCAACAACAACGCTGTCAGCACACACTGTCAGTGGTTGCACAAGGCCTCTCCAAGCGTCCGAAAGAGCCAGTCTTCCGCCCAGGGCTGGAGCCCCCCAACTCGGATCGTCCCTGGGAAACGGGGTGTGTGTGGCGCAGACGCTGTTCTGCTGTTCCGCAAGAGGGGCTACGAACAGGGGCGAGCAAAGGGTGTAATTGGACAAAGCGGCTCTCTCCTGGGGGAGGGAGATCTTAAGTAAACAGCTTGTGAGCAGGAAGTTGGCTTGCTAGGTAAAAGAGGGGCCCTGGGGGGGGACTAGACAGGGCACTCCAGGACGTTCGGGCTCTGGCTGCAAGGCTGATCTCGCGTTCGTTCTCCTTTTTTTTAATTTTTTTTTCCTTTTGGCTCCTTTCAAGATTGAGAGGGGGCAGGGAGAGAGAGAGAGGGAGAGGGAAAGAGAGAGGGAGGGAGGGAGGGAGGGAGACATCCTTTTCCAGGCCGACTCCAGCGATGCAGGTGGCTGGGCCGGTAGCATAAAGCAGAACTTGTCAAAACTCCGGCATCGCAGCCTGCCTGGTGAGCAAACCCCAGCAGGCAAGGCCCGGGAAGCAAAACAAAAACAAGATCCCGAAACCAGACTCCCGCTCCTGGGATCAGATCAAAAACAGCAGAGAAGCCCCGACCAGCGGCGTAAGCGCCGCGCAAATTAGTTTTGCTCTGCGTTTTGCATGTTTCTCGCGGCAAAAGTGTTTTGCTTTGGAACGGAAAGCAACACACACACACACACACACACACACACACACACGCAGTCTTCCTCCGCGGGACGCGAACTGCCTCTAATCACTTGCAGGAGAGGTGGCGGGGGGGGCTGCGTTGGCAAGCGACAATGGGGGGCACAAGAGGCACCCCCAGGGGCTCTCTGGAGCCCCTGCCCGTGCCAGGTGCGCTGTTTTGGCACTGGGCAAGGATGCTGGTAGTTGAGCCGCCAGGAGTCCTTGTTGCAACCTTGGAGCACGCTGGCCTTGTGCTCCAGAGCTGCCTCTGCTGTGGATCACCTACTCCGTGCTGATGGAGACTGGCAACTTCCGAAAAATTGGTGGGCGGGGGGAGATAGCCCCATTGTGCATTCGCTTCAGCAGGTCTGAAGTCCATTATCGGTCTTTCTTGGGGGTCGGGGTGGGGCAAATGAGTGGAGGGGGGGTTGTGGCTCTGTTCCCAAATCTCTTAAAACAGCTCTGCCTATAGAGAGCCTATAACCAGGGTCAGTTTCTTTTTTTAAATTATTATTATTATTATTATTATTATTATTATTATTATTATTCATTTAATCTTTTTTATTACAACAACTAAAACAGACTCACAACTATGTAAAGAAAAACAAACAACCCAATAGAAACTAAATTCAGAATATGTATAGCATGCATGGAGTAATATATCTAAATTCCTTCCATCCTCTACAGGATATTGATAATTACTCAATGTAAGGATTGTGGATGCAATCCTAAACTGAGTTAGGCCAGCATAAGCTAAAAAAGCAAAGTTTGGCTGGCACAAGGGACACCGCGAAGCATGTTTGGACCACTCTCGGAGTCAGAGAGGCCAGCACACAGATGTGCACCATCCTCCCTGATTCCGAGAGTGGTCCAAACACCACTCCCTTGTATCTGGCGTTCTGAGGTAAATTCTGAGGTAAGTATGAGGTAAATAAAGCAAAGTCTGGCCAGCACAAGTAAGGACAAGTAAGGACAAGAAAGGGACACTGTCAAGTATGTTTGGACCACTCTCGCAGTCAGAGAGGCCAGCACACAGACATGCGCCATCCTCCCTTACTCCGAGAGTGGTCCAAACATGCTTTATGGTGGCCCTTCGTGCTGGCCAAACTTTGCTGGCCTAACTATGCCCGCCTAACTCCAGGTTAGGATTGCACTCTGAATTGGACTTAAATCTCTGCACTTTTCTGAGCCACACAAGAAGTGCTCCTTGCACATATTTCCTTGTTCCTACTTAGAGTCGGGGAGGGGCAACACTGACATGGTGGGTTGACATTGGGATGGAATGGGAATGTTTTGGGGCAGGGAGGGCCACTCACCGGGGCGGGGGGGGGTTGAGTGGCGGCCGAGAACCCAGCGAGGGGCCACGCTGCACAAAGGCGACGTTTCCCCCGGCTGTTGAAACAGACGCACAATCAAAATAAATGGAGCAACCTTTCAATAATATTTAGTCTTCCCTGAGAATGAATATGCTGTGAACGTCTTAAGTTGGAGCTATTAATAGTTTCCGTGGCATTTCGGCGGCCTCCGCCAAGACAAGTGGGGAGCTGACGGACAATGAATGAGGATGCCGGGGGCACAGGGCTGGGCTGTACTGCAGTCCTGGAGAACGTGGGAGGAACCCAGCTGGATCAGGGCAGCTAGTCCAGCTTCCTGAATCTCACAGTGGCCCACCAGGTGCCCATAAGAGACCTGCACCCTGTTCAGAGGTTGGTTGAGTTTCATCCGGTGCAGTGCTTACTTTGCGTTCCGGAAGTTCAGGGGTTTCCTCATCACCCCTGAGCTTCTGGGCTATATCATCTTGCACGGTCCCCCACCAAAGGCTGCTGAGAAAACTTCACAGTCAGGGAATAAGAGGGCAGGTCCTCTTATAGATCCAGGGCACAATCCTAACATAAGAACATCAGAGGAGCCCTGCTGGATCAGGCCAAAGGCCCATCTAGTCCAGCTTCCTGTATCCCACAGAGGCCCACCAGGTGCCCCAGGGAGGCATGAGACAACAAGATGCTTGCATCCTGTTGCCACTCCCTTGCACCCAAGTACTCTGAAGTAGCCTATTACAACCCATCATTGCCCACGATGGACCTTTCCTCCAGAAATTTGTCCAATCCCCTCTTAAAGGCATCCAGACCAGATGCCATCACCACCTCTACTCCTGTGGCAAAGAGTTCCACAGATTAACTACCTGCTGGGTAAAAAAAGTACTTCCTTTTATCTGTTTTAACTCTCCCAACCCTCAGTTTGAGCAGATGTTCTGGTGTTTTGAGAGAGGGAAAAGAACATCGCTTTATCGACTCTATCCCTTCCGTGCATTATTTTGTATGTCTCAATCATGTCCCCCCCCCAGGCGCCTCCAACTAACCTGGAGTTAGGCCGGCATAGTTAGGCAAGCAAGGTTTGGCTGGCACAAGGGCCACCGTAGAGTATGTTTGGACCACCGCTGAAGTCAGAGAAGCCAGCACACAAATGTGCGCCATTCCCCATGACTCCCAAGAGTGGTACAAACGTGCTTTATGGTGGCCCTTGTCAAACATTCTTTACGGTGGCCAGCCAAACTTTGCTGGCCTAACTATGCTGGCCTAACTGCAGGTTAGGATTGAGCCCTAAGAATTGGTTGAGGGCCAGGAAACAGAGTGGGGGTCAATGGGCAATTTTCACAGTGGAGAGAGGTGAAAAGCGGAGTGCCCCAAGGATCTGCCCTGGGGTTGGTGTTTTTTGACTTGTTCATAATTGACCTAGAGACAGGCATAAGCAGCGAGGTGGCCAAGTTTGCAGATGACCTTAAACTTTTCCCAGTGATGAAAACCAGAAGGGATTGTGAAGAGCTCCAGAGGGATCTCTCCAAACTGGGGGAATAGGCAGCAAAATGGCAGATGCATTTCAATGTAGATAAGTGTACAGTGAGGCACTGGCCAACTTAGTTATGCTGAGACCAGGAAAATTCCCTGGGGTGCAAGAGACACTTGCCTTTTCACCAAGGAATCTGAGTTTGTTTTGCCAATTTTTCAACCAAAGCCAGAATGCAAATGTCTGGACAAGCATCCAAACAAAACTTCAGCAAAAGTGTCTGAGGTTCACCTGCTCCTATTTACTCCGATGCCCTCCTTCCACCACCTGCAAAATAATAATAATAATTTTGGAACAGAAACTTCTCTGTGTAAACCCACCAGGACTTAAAAAAAAATGTTTTTCCTCCTTCAAATATAAAATGTGAAGGTCAACTATTTAAAAAAGAAGAAGCAAGTATTTTGACTTTCAGGGCACAAGCCTAACCTGGATTTAGGCTGGCACAGCTAGGCCAGCAAAGTTTGGCTGGCACAAGGGACACCCTAAATCCCATTTGGACCACTCTCAAGTCAGGAAGGAGGGCGCACGTCTGTGTGCTGGCCTCTCTGACTCCGAGTGGTCCAATCGTACTTTACAGTGTCCCTTGTGCTGTCCAAACTTTCCTGGCCTAACTGTGCCGGCCTAACTCCAGGTTAGGATTGCGCTCTCCCAGCGCTCAAAGTTACTAACAGCACAATCCTATTCATGTCTACTCAGAAGTAAGTATCACTGAACTCAGTGAGATTTACTCACAGGCAAGTGTGTATAGGCTTGCACAAACCAAGTGTTCTGGGGTGTTTTACAATCCAGACGGGATAAAAGCAGTTCAAAGAAAATGGTGCTCATATCATGAAGTCCCCAAACAGAAAAGCTTTGTATTCTGAGAAGTTTGGTACCACTGCACCAATCTGTTTCCTTCTGGTTTTTTTTTTTTTTTTGCAGCCATATTTAGCACCCATCTTGTGCAGTGGTGGGATTCAGGGGGTTCGCCCAGGTTCTATAGAACCGGTTGTTAAATGGCCGGGCCCCGCCCACTTGCTTACCTTGGCTGGCTTTGGGTTTTTTTTGGCTCCGGCTATGATATCATAGAAGGGATGTGGTGGCACAGCAAGTTAATCCGCTGTTGCTGGGCTTTTGACCGCAAGGTTGGGGGTTCAAGACTGCGCAACGGAGTGAGCTCCCGTCGCTTGTCCCAGCTCTTGCCAACCGAGCAGTTCGAAAGCACCTAAAATGCGAGTAGATAAATAGGGACCACTTTGGTGGGAAGGGAACGGCGTTCCGTGCGCTACGGCGTAGAGTCATGCCAGCCACATGACCACGGAAGCTTGGACAAAACGCAGGCTTTGCAGGCTTAGAAACAGAGATGAGCACCACCCCCTACAGTCGGTCACGACAAGACCATTTGGTCATGGGGAAACCTTTACCTTTTATGACATCATAGTACCGGTTGTTAATTTATTTGAATCCCACCACTGCTCTTGTGTCAGTGAGTTCCACGTGCTCAGTCTGCATCGCGTGAAGCAAATACCACAGTAGTGTCCCGCTAAGTTACTCTGAAATCAGAACTTTTGAGCATGCCAATGACCCCGGGACGGACGGACGGACTATTTTTGCTTTATAGGGAATTTAAAAGTATCGGGGAGGTGGCGCTGCTTCCTCTCCAGCCTGCGGAATGAACTTGGCATTGGCTTGCTTGTGAAATACCGCCACCCTTAATTAATATTGAGATGATTCTGCCTGGCTTTTTAGCCAACTCAACAGCCTGGGTGCTTCCACCCGGGCCATGTGCCCAATCGACACTCTGATAAATCATGTTGAAAGACTCCCGCAAAAGCATCCTGCAGTCTTGAGGAAACCTGCAAACTCTCCCTTCTTCTTGCCCATCTCTTGGTGAGCTTTGGAGACTGCAGTGGCAGGAATGTTTCTCCCCAGCTTTTGTTAACGTGCGCGGCGGAATCCTGAAGAGTGAGATTCTAAAGTCAGGGAATTAGGAGTGGGGAGTTAGTCGGCGTGCAGTGAGAAGGTAACGGCGTTGCGTGCGCCTGGGTGTATAGTCACGCCGGCCACATGACCAAGGAAACTTGTCCTCAGACAAACGCCGGCTCTTCGGCTTAGAAACGGAGACGAGCACCGCCCCCTACAGTCTGTCATGACTAGACCATTCAATCATTGGGGAACCTTTACGGTTGTTGTTGTTGTTGTTGTTGTTGTTGTTGTTGTTGTTGTTGTTGTTCAGTCGCTAAGTCGTGTCCGACTCTTCGCGACCCCATGGACCGCAGCACGCCAGGCCTCCCTGTCCTCCACTAGCTTCCAGAGTTCGCCCAATTTCATGTTCATTGCTTCGGTGACACTATCCAACCATCTCATCCTCTGCCACCCCCTTCTCCTTTGGCCTTCCATCTTTCCCAGCATGAGGGTCTTTTCTACAGAGTCCTCTCTTCTCATGAGGTGGCCAAAGTATTGGAGCTTCAGCTTCAGGATTTGTCCTTCCAGGGAGCAATCAGGCTTGACTTCCAGGAGGATTGCCCGATTGGATCTCCTTGCAGTCCAGGGGACTCTCAAGAGTCTTCTCCAACACCATAATTCGAAAGCATCTATTCTTCAGCACTCTGCCTTTCTTATGGTCCAGCTCTCACAGCCATACATTGCTACTGGGAAAACCATAGCTTTGACTATGTGCCACCCTTTGTTGGCAGGGTGATGTCTCGGCTTTTTATTAAGTTGTCTAGGTTCGCCATAGCTTTTCTCCCAAGAAGTAAACATCTTTTAATTTCATGGCTGCAGTCACCATCTGCGGTGATCTTGGAGCCCAGGAAAATAAAGTCTGTCACTGCTTCCATTTCTTCCCCTTCTATTTGCCAGGAAGTGATAGGAGTGGTGGCCATGATCTTAGTCTTTTTAATGTTGAGCTTCAAGCCAATTTTAGCACTTTCCTCTTTCACCCTCATCAGAAGGTTCTTGAGGTCTTCCTCACTTTCTGCCATTAGAGTGGTATCGTCTGCATATCTGAGGTTGTTGATATTTCTCCCAGCAATCTTGATTCCAGCTTGTGAATCATCCAGCCCTGCCTTCCTCATGATGTACTCTGCATATAAGTTAAATAAGCAGGGTGACAGGATACAGCCTTGTCTTACTCCTTTCCCAATTTGAAACCAGACGGTTGTTCCATGTCCAGTTCTAACTGTTGCTTCCTGGCCCGCATACAGGTTTCTCAGAAGGCAGGTCAGATGGTCTGGTACTCCCATCTCTTCAAGAACTTGCCACAGTTTGTTGTGATCCACACAATCAAAGGCTTTAGCATAGTCAATGAAGCAGAGGTAGATGTTTTTCTGGAACTCTCTTGCTTTCTGGAACTCTCTTGCTTTTTACCTTTTTAGACTGCCTCTAATCATTACATGGCAAACTAATAACCTCTCTTAACTAGCATAGCTGGGAGAGCAGAATGGGAAGCTAGTGCCACACTGTGTAAGCTTGCCACCACTTGCCATCAGAGCCATTGTCATCCCTGCACAGAATGGCTGTGACAGCAATTGGGAGGGGATGCTTGCTCAACGCATTTTGGGGATCTTCGGTACTCACTGTTCTGCCCCCCCTCTCGCTATGCTACTGCACCCTCTGTCAATTTCTCTGGCCTTTTCAAAGCCATTGAGGCTCCCACTTTCTGGCAGGGAGTCTTTCTTTTCCCAAACCTTTATTGGCATAAGTACAACAGGTAACAATACTAACACTAAAAATACACATCCAAATTATAGTTTGAGGGTTAATTTGAGAATCTCTAACAGAAAACTAGCCACAGCTTCTTATCTGTGATAAGAGGGAAGGAATCACTCAGAAAAGTTTCAGGGGTGTCCGGCAGGGAAGATAACCAGGGTTCTAAAATAACTTTACGAATAGAAGAATGTGCTGGGCAGTGAAAAAGTATGTGATTGAGGGTATCTGGAACCAAATGGCAAAAAAGACATAATCGATCCTCTTTGGGGATATTTGCAAAACGGCCGGCACGATTCGCTGAGGGAAAAATGTTAAATCGGGCTAACATAAATAGTCTTCTCAACCTGGGGTTAATTAATAGGGAAAAATAATTTGGATGACACCCAAGAGAAGGGGAAAGACCGAAGAAAAACGGGGAACAAGTAGGGTTCAGATTGGCTGCAAGAACCTCAAACTCATACTGCCAGAGTTTAGATTTAATAAGGGCATGAGCCTGCTGAATTCCTAGATCGCTTAGGGAGTCTATGCCTTTAAGCACCAGGGGAAAAGCACCACCCCTGCTCGTTAGGTGAGGAACGGTTGCACCTGGGGAAAGTTTTTCCCGGCCTTTGGCAAGCTTTCTGAGACCCTGGAGCTCAGGTGAGTGAAAGAAACGGGCCCTGAAAAAAAAATGAGGATCAGTCGAAAGCCCTGAAAAAAGATGCCAGCATGTAAATGAAGGAGTTTCCACTTTTGTGGATTTCTCTCTCTGTGTGTGTGTGTTTCGAAACCTTTATTGGCATATAAATAAGCTTCACAAACATAAATACAATTGCAACACTGATCAGGGTAAATAGAGCAAGGTAAATAGAGGAATGAGCTCGAAACAACAAGCAAAAATCATAAGTTATGGGTTAAAATGGAAATTTCCAATAGGTATCCTGCAACGGCAAATGTAATAGAAGGACAGAGATCACTCAGGAACAAGGAAAGGGTATTGGGAAAAAGAGAGAGCCACGGTTTGAGGAATAGCTGGCGAAGGGAGAAGTGAGCCGGGCAATGAAATAAAATATGATCCAAGGAGTCCGGCACCAAGTGACAGAAAAAACAAAACCTGTTGGCACGGGGGATATTGGAAAAACGGCCTACATGGACCGCAGAAGGAAAAATGTTCAGGCGGGCTAACATAAAAGCTCTTCTCTGACCAGGGTTGATTAATAGAGAGAAATAGTTTGAGGGGCGTCCTAAGGAGGGAAGAAGGCTAAAGAAGAGGGGAGAACAGGTGGGGTTCAGGTCAGCTGATAGGGTCTCGTACTGGAGTTGCCAGAGTTTGGATTTGATCAAGGAGTGGGCCTGTTGTATTCCAGTATCAGTGAGGGATTCTAGGTTTAACCCTAGGGAAAGGAGTTTAGATTCAACCAGTTTGAGCCAGTTCGATGAACCTCTCTGTGTGTAGGCAAGACCAGTGTGGCCTGAAAGGTGTGACGGAAGGGGGCAGCTCGCAGTCTGCAGATCAAGGGCTCTTTAAACTGCAGTCCAGCCCTGCTCAGAAGAGGCAAGGAGGATTTCTGCAGCAGAGGATTTCTTTCCACCATCTCTCTGGAGTGGTTGAGAGATTTCCAGGAAGGCCCTGGTATGGGTCAACCTTTCCATGTCAGCCAGAAGTTGGAGACTCTCAAATCCCTGCAGGTTTTTTTTCATGGCCTCGGCCTTCTTGCTGCAACGATGTTTTCATGGAAGGAAACTCAGAATGGACTATAACCTGTTAATTCTTGCCAACTGCTACTCAGGTCTCCTATTCCCTGTCCAGGGATGAGGCTGCCCAAGGTGATAGCTTGTTGGTGACCTTGCTCTGTGATTCCCCGGCAGTTAACACTCTTCTGGGTGATTATCTGGTGGTTAAGGAATTGGCTGCATGGTTTTCATGCCACTGACTAGAAAAGGCATTCCACAACTCCCCACTCCCCCCAGTATTGGCTGTGCAAGTGTAACTGTGCAACTCAAGCTGTGCAGGATCCGACAAGGGGCCATTGTGTCCAATATTCTCTTTTCCCATGGTGACCAGCTCCTATTGTTTCCAGCATCTGGCATTCAGCAGGTAGACTGCCCCCAAATGGGGAGGCTCCACAAAGCCATTTCGATTCCCAGCCAAGGGCAGAGCTATCCTCTCCCATGAATTTGTCTATCCCCCCCCCCGCTTTCAAGTCATTCTGAGCTAGTAGCCACAATGTAAATGAAGCCCAGAAGTTCAATTATGTGGTATGTGAAGAACTCCTTCTCTCTTTCTGTCCTGAATTTCTGGTCAATCAATTCCCCTGGCTTGACCCTAGTTTCCAGTTTCTGCTTTCTCCATCTCCAGCACAGCTGAAGAGGCTTCAAAAACATGTGTTTTTTTTAATCCTTGCCTTAGGCTACAATTCTGTGCGTGTGTAATTCTGTGTTACTTGTGTGTAAGGCCTATCAAATCAAACCCAGACTGACTTGCTTTTGAGTTGAACCACATAGGACTAGACTGCCTGTTTACCATTTTTTTTTCTGAACTAAATCCTCTGCAGTGGTTCCCAAACCTTTTAGCATTGGGATACACCTTTAAAAATAAAAAATAAAAAAATAATAAAACCACTTTACCAGCCATTCAAGCCTCTGTGGCTATAATGGTGATTGGGCAGCAGTGTTCCTACTTGATGTAGGAACAAAGTGTGTTAGGACCTGCTGGTGGAACAGGAACCCATAGTTTGGGAACCGCTATTAAAGAATACTATATAATACTAGAATTCACCAAGGTAGACTCTCCTTATCAAGGAGGCTCCACATAGCCACCATGAGTAATGCTGTTGTTCAGTTGCTAAGTCGTGTCTGACTCTTTGCGACCCCCTGGACCACAGCACGCCAGGCCTCCCTGTCTTCCACTAGCTTCCGGAGTTCGCCCAGTTTCATGTTGGTTGCTTCGGTGACACTGTCTAACCATCTCATCCTCTGTCGCCCCCTTCTCCTTTTGCCTTCAATCTTTCCCAGCATGAGGGTCTTTTCTAAAGGGTCCTCTCTTCTCATGAGGTGGCCAAAGTACTTGAGCTTCAGCTTCAGGATTTGTCCTTCCAGGGAGCAATCAGGCTTGACTTCCTGGAGGATGGACCAATTGGATCTCCTTGCAGTCCAGGGGACTCTCAAGAGTCTTCTCCAACACCAGAATTCAAAAGCATCTATTCTTCGGCACTCTGCCTTTCTTATGGTCCAGCTCTCACAGCCATACATTGCTACTGGGAAAACCATCGCTTTGACTAGGCGAACCTTTGTTGGCAGGGTGATGTCTCGGCTTTTTATTAAGTTGTCTGGGTTCACCATAGCTTTCCTCCCAAGAAGTAAACGTCTTTTAATTTCATGGCTGCAGTCACCATCTGCGGTGATCTTGGAGCCCAGGAAAATAAAGTCTGTCACTGCTATAGTAACTCACTGCCAGGAGTAATACCCTCACCCAACTATCTTATTTTCTAGCTCCTGCCCCTGGTAAAAAGTCTCCTTTTGGACCTTTGGGAGAGATGATGGGTGCATCAAAGGCAAGGAAAGATCCTTAAGTGAACTGGCTTCCAATGAATGGTCCAAGGTGAGTCCTTTGTTGTTATCATCATCAGTGGTGATGTTTGGACTGGGATTTTTTTTTATTGGGGAGGGGGGGCCGAACTAGTTCAAACTCTACCCAGGAGTGCAAAAACTGGTGAGATACCACCTTAGAGTGTTTGATGTTTGGCTCATTGCAGTTGTTCACTTGTAGCAGTTGTTCACCTCTGCTAACTGGGCAAGAGGCACTTTTTCAAGTGGTGTCCTCTTATATTTAGCAGGGGGGGAGTAATAGTCCCTCTTCACCCCTGTGCAGTCTTTCTCCATTTTTTTTTTAAGATTGTGAGCCCTTTTGGGACAGGGAGCCAGTTAACTTTAATGTTATTATTTGCCTGTTAACCGCTTTGTGAATTTTGTGTTGAAAAGTGGTATATAAATACTAGTGATTGATAGATAGATTGATTGATAAACACTGTTTGTTTGTTTGTTTGTTTGATTGATTGATTGATTGATTGATTGATTGATTATCTTCTCTATGCCTACATTGGCCAGATATTTCTTCCGGTTTGAAAAGACTTTTACTTAGAAAATTTTTAAACATCACAAACATGTTTTAAACAAACATGGGCCAGATATTTCTTGACGTCCTTGGGGACAGTGCCCCGGTGCGCCAAGGACAATAAGGGTTGTTGCTGTTTTGGGGGTTGTTGGGTGTTGACAGTGGTTCCTCCAGAGGCAATGCGTTTAAGTTTCAAGGTCTGTGCATTTTATGATCTTTTCCAATTGTTTACTTCTACTATAGTTAATCACAGACTACCTGATTCTCGGACTGGGACTTTTGGGTGCTTACCAGTTCAAACGCCACCCAAGAGTTCAAGAACTGGTGAGAGATTGCTGTCTCATGTTCAATGTTCCTAGCGGCGTGGCTCATTGCAGTTGTCCAAGTGTTGTCTTTTCAATGCCGATATTGGCCAGATACTTCTTAAGGGCTTCCAAACCAAGGTCATGTCTCAATTGTTATATGGTTCACAATTGGGCCCTTACCCAAATATGAAAACTTTGGAAGGTGTTCCGTCTAAATTTTTGAGGGCAATGTTGGCTGTGCCCAGAGATGTCTCTAATGCAAGAACCCGATCGGAGACGGGTCAGGTTAGAGTGGAAGCAAGGATATTGGTGAACATATTTAACTACTGGCTTAGACTGCTATTTCTTCCAGTAGGGCTTGTGCCATTAATTTTATGTGATTGTAATCACTCTGGGTGGCTAAGGAACATCCAAAAGAAACTAACTTCTTGGGGGATTTCAATTGCAGAATTAGGGACTGGAGCAAGCAAGGTCATTCGTTAAACAGCGCATAACTGACACTGGAAGGCAGAATGATTTTTCAAAGGTGTTAGATCCTTATATTAGGGAGGATATGAGATATCAAGCCCCTGCGTTGTATCCAGTGATGTCATGCAGGGGTACATGGCGGTACGCGAGTACCGGTTTCTAGGATTATGGCTGGCCCCGCCCATTCGCCCGCCCACTCGTCGACTCCGCCCCCTGCAACGTTTGAATTTCCTGCATGTTTGAGTTGCCTGCACGTTCTCAGAGCCAGGCAGGCAGCGAGCGGAGCCTTGCCTTGCCTTGCCACTGAAAAATGAGCTGCTCTGGGGTTTTGGGTCACTTTAACATGATGCCAGGCCTCCTTAACATGTTCTGGGGGTGCTGTGGAATACTGTTGCAACTGTGGGGTCAGTTTAAAATGGTCTGAGGCCTCAAAAAGGGCTTTTTTCATGTCACTTCCTGCCATGACATCACTTCTGGCTTATGACGTCACCTCCGGTGGGCGGGTCCCAACACGTGCCAATCAAAAGTGAGTACCTGTTCTTAAATCATTTAGATGACACCACTGGTTGTATCTGTCTCAGTTGGATATATTTAAACATAGGAGGGCATTTATGTTGGCCCGTCTCAATGTATTACCTTTGGCAGTAGCTGAGGGCCGATACAAAAAATTCCTTATCTTGAACGGTTATGCCCCTGCGGGCTGGAGGAGAGAGAGACTTCGGAGCATGTACTATTGAGATGCACCTTCTATCAGGATATTCGAAATAAATTTATTTTGCCGTTGCTGAGCAAATTGCCAGGCCAACTAGACCAACCACTTATGTATTTTCTTCTGGCTGATGGCAATTTGACTTTAGTGCGTAATGTTTCTAAAAAATTTTGCTGCTTCTATAAGTATTCAGAAATCTATTATGGAAGGCCCTGAGTAAGGATCTGTTTTATGCACTGTTTTTAAACCCTTTTATTTTAATATAATATTACATGGTGCTGTATGTCAGCTTTGCTATGTGATTGAGCTGTTTTAGTTTGCTTTGTACTGGTCTAAGACCGTAATAAATTTATTCATTCATTCATTCTTAAGGGCTTTGGGGATTTTGCCTGGTGCACCAAGGACAAGAGGGGTTGTTGTTGTTTTGTTGTTGTTCAGTTACTAAGTCGTGTCCGACTCTTCATGACCCCCTGGACCACAGCACGCCAGGCCTCCCTGTCCTCCACTAGCTTCCGGAGTTCGCCCAACTTCATGTTCATTGCTTCGGTGACACTATCCAACCATCTCATCCTCTGCCACCCCCTTCTCCTTTGGCCTTCCATCTTTCCCAGCATGAGGGTCTTCTCTAAAGAGTCCTCATGAGGTGGCCAAATATTTGAGCTTCAGCTTCAGGTGGTTGTTTGCTTCCCCCCCCCCCAAAAAAAGGTGCTATGTTTTCAGTAACCAGATCTTTGCCTTTGGTGATCTTTTCCCATTGTTTCTTCTCAATTTGATAATCTCCTGGAATGGCCAACTCAACAAGCACTGCTTATTTCTTCCCACCCACACTTATATCTGGCATGCTGTGTTCCTTTTGTTGTTAGAACATTTATCTACTGCTTTGCAACTGCAAAAAACAAAAAGTCTACAAAGTGGTTTACCCTGCACATGCAGTCCTGACCTAGGTGTAGTGGGTCGAGATTCTGACTCAGTTGGCAGCTGCTTCATTATGTAATGTAGATTTCCCCCCCCCTCACTTGTATCAATTTAAGCCATGTCAGAAACAAGACTGCTACTGAGCAGAGGCGTAGCTAAAGTAGTGCAGGGGGGTGCAATTGCACCAGGCAACAAGCTTTGGGGGGGGGCAACAAGTTGAGCTTGACATTAGTGGCCAAAATGGTGAAAACCTTGGTATGTATGAACAATACCATCACGTTATATATCATTGCAAAGGGAATTTAATGCAATGAAACAAACCAGATAGTAATATCTTTATCAAGGTTATTGCCAAAAAACCCAGAGTGGGATTACGAACTCAATCAACTGCTTCCCAATCTAAATCCCACTTGTTCTCCCCTCTGTTTTGGTCTCTCCCCTTCACTTGGTCGTCCTTCTAACTACTTCGGTAAATTAACCGATCCCAGCAAGAGGAGAGCATTCATGCTAAACATCTTTCCTTCAGCTGTTCACTCTGGTAGAGTTTGCTCTTTTTGTTTCTCCGAACTGGACACATTAGATCATATACTTCTCGGTTGTTCGACTCATTAACCCCTACGAAACAAATTTCTTGAACCTTTGTTGTCCTCACTTTCTGTTTCTTCTGCTGATTTTCTTCCTTTCCTTTTAAGCGATAACACGACGATAACACGGCAACCATCTCTAACCTGGTAGCAGAATTTTTATTTGCGGTATCCACGTCCAAACCCCCCACCAACCCATTACCCTGCAAGCCTGCATCCTATGACCATCCCTTCCCTTACTGTTATTACTATGACACCAATTACTATGACACCAATTATTGTCGTCGTATTCCTTTTTAATGCCAATAAAGGTTGTATGTATGTATGTATGTATGTATGTATGTATGTATGTATGTATGT